>JAXIVD010000131.1:242500-245000 GCA_036785275.1 Cancer borealis | reverse complement strand
GCCAGATCAGGGAAGAAAACCGAGCTCCCCGCTGGACCAATCAGCGCGCGTCTCACGGCATCTGATCGTGATCCTGAGTAAGTTTGTCGCATATAAGAAATTTTCAACTGCGGACAAAATTTATCATTCCCACAGTGAATACGAAACCATCATGCCTCCCAAAGCATCAGGAAAAGCTGCCAAGAAAGCTGGCAAGGCCCAGAAGGCCATTGCCAAGGGAGACAAGAAGAAGAAGCGCAGGAGGAAGGAGAGCTACTCCATCTACATCTACAAGGTGCTGAAGCAGGTTCACCCTGACACCGGCGTGTCTTCCAAGGCCATGTCTATCATGAATTCTTTCGTGAACGACATCTTTGAACGCATCGCCGCCGAAGCTTCTCGTTTAGCACACTACAACAAGCGTTCCACCATCACCAGCAGGGAAATCCAGACTGCCGTTCGTCTCTTGCTTCCCGGTGAACTGGCAAAACACGCAGTGTCTGAAGGCACAAAGGCTGTCACCAAATACACCTCTTCCAAGTAAGCAGCAGCAGCAGCAGCAGCCTGCTTGCTTGGACTGGACTGGATGACGTCTACCAATACTCGGCTCCGTTGGAGCCACAATTTGTTAGCAAAAGAGAGACTGTTTGGACTAATTTACTTTGTGTGTGTGGGTCTTCTCGCTTTTTTTTTTTCTCTCTCTCTCTCTCTCTCTCTCTCTCTCTCTCTCTCTCTCTCTCTCTCTCTCTCTCTCTCTCTCTCTCTCTCTCTCTCTCTCTCTCTCTCTCTCTCTTTCTCCTTTCTATTATTATTATATTTTATCTCGCGAGGACGGAAATTTCAAGGTCAAGTAATATGTGTCTCCTACATATACACAAGTTACCTACATACATACAGCACAGTACTTCAAAATGAATTCAAGAATAATAGGAACAATATCCAACAACTTTTATTTTTTTATTGATGTTGGTGACTATATTTTACGCAAGTGACGAAAATGTCCAGTTTAAAGGATATGTGTTCACTACATGCATGCACAAGTTATTATTATTATTATTATTATTATTATTATTAACTCCGTGACTAAATACAAGAGGTATTTTTTATTTATTGATTTATTTTTATTCATTGATTTATTTTTTAATAGAAGAATATCAATAACATTAACCAACAACAACTCTCTTTTGTGACCATACTTTGGCCCTGAAAAGGGCCTAGCTAGATAGACAGAAGATATCTTGATGTTGATATCAACGCGAATGAGTCAGTCAGTCAGTCAGTCAGTCAACTAACTAACTAACTGCTTGCTTAGGCACGCTCGCCTCGGATGCGGCGGGCAAGCTGGATGTCCTTTGGCATGATAGTGACGCGCTTGGCGTGGATAGCGCAAAGGTTTGTGTCCTCAAATAGACCCACAAGGTAAGCCTCGGAGGCCTCCTGCAGAGCCATGACAGCAGAGGACTGGAAACGGAGATCAGTCTTGAAATCCTGAGCAATCTCGCGTACCAAACGTTGGAAGGGCAACTTCCTGATGAGCAGCTCAGTGCTCTTCTGGTAACGGCGGATTTCACGGAGAGCCACAGTCCCCGGCCTGTAACGGTGAGGCTTCTTGACACCTCCGGTGGCAGGCGCGGATTTACGAGCGGCCTTCGTAGCAAGTTGCTTACGAGGCGCCTTCCCACCGGTGGACTTGCGAGCTGTCTGCTTTGTACGAGCCATAGCGACGACGGACGAACAGATGAGGAGGAGGAGAAGTAGTGTGACGCGCATTTTCAGGTTTGGGACTATATATACAGATTCTCCCTACCCCGTGAGCTGAAACCCAGGCTTGTGATTGGTCAGAACGAAGCAAGAAGCTCCTGCTGCTGCCCCGGCCGGCCGGCCGGCCGGCCGGCCAGCCAGCCAGCCACCCACCCGCCCGACCGCCCGTCTTCCCACCATTTTACAACTCACTCACTCGCTTCGTCGTGTGAGAGAGAGAAATAAAAAAAAAAAAGAGAAAAAGTTATGTCATTGGAAGAAAAATGAGAATTTATTTTTTCCCACCCGAGTTTGCCATAATATTGTTATGTAGCCTGGTATTAGCGGGTGTTAAAAAGAGTGACTTGTATGCCAAGGCAGGCCTCGTAGAGCCCGTGGAAGTTTCAAGGTGAGCGAGATAGTTTCTTTCCTGCCGTCCTCCCCCAAAAGCAAAAAAAATGCGTCAATATTTTTTTCCACACAACTTGAAAGGAGCTTTCAGTTGCTTTCAATGAATGTTCTATTACGACTATATTTTCGGAATATTTTTATTTTATTTTCATTGGTTATTTGGAGAGTGGTTTAATTTTCTGTAACCCGAAAGGAAAGTCTGTTTTACATACTTATATATATATATATATATATATATATATATATATATATATATATATATATATATATATATATATATATATATATATATATATATATATACACCTTGTTGATGATGAACATTTTATGATCTATCAAAGCCGGGTTTTGAAACATCAATGTTCCTAAA
>JAXIVD010000131.1:225000-237500 GCA_036785275.1 Cancer borealis | reverse complement strand
ACTGGACTGGATGACGTCTACCAATACTCGGCTCCGTTGGAGCCACAATTTGTTAGCAAAAGAGAGACTGTTTGGACTAATTTACTTTGTGTGTGTGGGTCTTCTCGCTTTTTTTTTTTTCTCTCTCTCTCTCTCTCTCTCTCTCTCTCTCTCTCTCTCTCTCTCTCTCTCTCTCTCTCTCTCTCTCTCTCTCTCTCTCTCTCTCTCTCTCTCTCTTCTCTCCTTTCTATTATTATTATATTTTATCTCGCGAGGACGGAAATTTCAAGGTCAAGTAATATGTGTCTCCTACATATACACAAGTTACCTACATACATACAGCACAGTACTTCAAAATGAATTCAAGAATAATAGGAACAATATCCAACAACTTTTATTTTTTTATTGATGTTGGTGACTATATTTTACGCAAGTGACGAAAATGTCCAGTTTAAAGGATATGTGTTCACTACATGCATGCACAAGTTATTATTATTATTATTATTATTATTATTATTAACTCCGTGACTAAATACAAGAGGTATTTTTTATTTATTGATTTATTTTTATTCATTGATTTATTTTTTAATAGAAGAATATCAATAACATTAACCAACAACAACTCTCTTTTGTGACCATACTTTGGCCCTGAAAAGGGCCTAGCTAGATAGACAGAAGATATCTTGATGTTGATATCAACGCGAATGAGTCAGTCAGTCAGTCAGTCAGTCAACTAACTAACTAACTGCTTGCTTAGGCACGCTCGCCTCGGATGCGGCGGGCAAGCTGGATGTCCTTTGGCATGATAGTGACGCGCTTGGCGTGGATAGCGCAAAGGTTTGTGTCCTCAAATAGACCCACAAGGTAAGCCTCGGAGGCCTCCTGCAGAGCCATGACAGCAGAGGACTGGAAACGGAGATCAGTCTTGAAATCCTGAGCAATCTCGCGTACCAAACGTTGGAAGGGCAACTTCCTGATGAGCAGCTCAGTGCTCTTCTGGTAACGGCGGATTTCACGGAGAGCCACAGTCCCCGGCCTGTAACGGTGAGGCTTCTTGACACCTCCGGTGGCAGGCGCGGATTTACGAGCGGCCTTCGTAGCAAGTTGCTTACGAGGCGCCTTCCCACCGGTGGACTTGCGAGCTGTCTGCTTTGTACGAGCCATAGCGACGACGGACGAACAGATGAGGAGGAGGAGAAGTAGTGTGACGCGCATTTTCAGGTTTGGGACTATATATACAGATTCTCCCTACCCCGTGAGCTGAAACCCAGGCTTGTGATTGGTCAGAACGAAGCAAGAAGCTCCTGCTGCTGCCCCGGCCGGCCGGCCGGCCGGCCGGCCAGCCAGCCAGCCACCCACCCGCCCGACCGCCCGTCTTCCCACCATTTTACAACTCACTCACTCGCTTCGTCGTGTGAGAGAGAGAAATAAAAAAAAAAAAGAGAAAAAGTTATGTCATTGGAAGAAAAATGAGAATTTATTTTTTCCCACCCGAGTTTGCCATAATATTGTTATGTAGCCTGGTATTAGCGGGTGTTAAAAAGAGTGACTTGTATGCCAAGGCAGGCCTCGTAGAGCCCGTGGAAGTTTCAAGGTGAGCGAGATAGTTTCTTTCCTGCCGTCCTCCCCCAAAAGCAAAAAAAATGCGTCAATATTTTTTTCCACACAACTTGAAAGGAGCTTTCAGTTGCTTTCAATGAATGTTCTATTACGACTATATTTTAGGAATATTTTTATTTTATTTTCATTGGTTATTTGGAGAGTGGTTTAATTTTCTGTAACCCGAAAGGAAAGTCTGTTTTACATACTTATATATATATATATATATATATATATATATATATATATATATATATATATATATATATATATATATATATATATATATATATATACACCTTGTTGATGATGAACATTTTATGATCTATCAAAGCCGGGTTTTGAAACATCAATGTTCCTAAATTTTCATACATAAGGTTTGATCCCTTAATATTATGAGATGATCTTTATTTACCGATATGTTGTTGTTGTTGTTGTTGTTGTTGTTGTTGTTGTTGTTGTTGTTGTTGTTGTTGTTGTTGTTGTTGTTGTAAGGCATAATGTAGTAGTGTACCTTTCCTACTGCTATTACTTGCATTAAATTTGAACGGTAATTTATTGAATTATTGGTATTGTAATTATTCGGGTGTTTAGTCTCCCCTAGATGGTAAAACAAGGAAAACGTGGTCTTGAATAAACTGTTCCTGCTTATCTTTTAGGGAACACTAAACACAAACACAAATACAATACAATACAATACAATATATAATAGCTATAGCATAAATTGAAATCATGAATTTGTCAATATAATATACAAGAGCGTGAAAGTTTTGACGCTGCACTATCACACATGCTACCGTGCTTTTGTCTGTCTTGACAGTGTACGTAACACAATGGCGGGTGATAACACGCACAAAAAATAATATATTTTCAGATTTTTTTCTTTTTATCATTATCATCATCATCATCATCATCATCATCATCATCATCATCATCATCATCATCATCATCATCATCAAAATAATAATAAAACTAATAATAAAAATAATAATAATAATAATAATAATAATAATAATAATAATAATAATAATAATAATAATATAAATAACAATAATAATAATAATAATAATAATAATATTAATAATAATAATAATAATAATAATAATAATAATAATAATAATAATAATAATAATAATAATAAAAATAATAAAAAAAATATAAAATAAAATAAAATAATAATAATAATAATAATAATGATAATAATAATAATAATAATAATAATAATAATAATAATAATAATAAAAATAATAATAACAATAATAATAATAATTATAATATATAAATAAAGTGCTCAATCGCTATAACTGAGCTTAGGATTAATTAACCTAACCCAACCTAATCTCATCGAACCTAACTGAGCATAACCTAACCTCATCAAAACTAACCACAAAAAAGTCATATAAATTATATATAGAAGAACATTATATCGTGAAAGAGAGAATAATTAATAATCTTAAACCTTAATTAGGAGAAATCTTAATAAATCTAACCTAAAGAAAAAAGAAAAAATATAAAATAATATACCTAAATAGAATAAAAGAAAGAATAATTAAAAATCATAAACCTTAATTAGAAGAAATCTTAATAAATCAAACCTAAAGAAAACAAAGAAGTGAAAAAAAATGATATATATATATATATATATATATATATATATATATATATATATATATATATATATATATATATATATATATATCTTCTTTTATTCCCTTCTTTGTTTTGTTTAGGTTTGATTTATTAAGATTTCTTCTGATTAAGGTTTATGATTTTTAATTATTCTTTCTTTTATTCTATTTAGGTAAGGTTCCCGTAGGTGGAAGTCGGGAAACAGGCTCTGAAACCTAGTGCATTTAATGCTCACCCTAACGTGCTCGCCGAAGGAGTCGGTAGACAGTGTGCATGTGATCCCCATTGTGGAACCTGCGGCATTGGCTTAAGTAAGGTATACCTCGTCAAAATTAGGGCCAACGACCATACCACGTTGAATGCACCGCTTCTCGTCCGATCAGCGAAGTTAAGCAACGTTGGGTCTGGATAGTACTTGGATGGGTGACCGCCTGGGAACACCAGATGTTGTTGGCATTCAATGTTTTTATTTATTGTTTTTTCCTGTTTTTGTTTAATTCCGTATATTCTTTATCATTTACTTTTGAATGGTTAGAAGTTTTTTTTTTTTTTTTTTTTTATTAATTTTTATTAATTTTTATTAAACTCCCGATGACCTTGAAGTTCTCGCTAGATTTGTGTGTGTGTGCGTGTATATATATATATATATATATATATATATATATATATATATATATATATATATATATATATATATATATATATAAATAATCACGCAGTCTCCTGTAAGTATGAATATAGCCAACTACACGCTCGAACGCTGCCGGCTGCCGTTGGGTCTGGATAGTACTTGGATGGGTGACCGCCTGGGAACACCAGAATGCGAGAACTTCAAGGTCATCGGGTGTTTCTGTTAGGGCTGATATCAAAAACAAATACCGGTTAGTAAATATAATCTTTCCTATTCATTTCTTTGTTTTTATTTATATTAAGGATGCTTTCTGCTAGTCTATAGCAAAAAAAAAAAAAAAAAAAAAAAAAAAAAAAATATATATATATATATATATATATATATATATATATATATATATATATATATATATATATATATATATATATATATATATATATATATATACACACATAAAAAATCACGCAGTCTCCTGTATTGGGTAAGTATGAATATAGCCAACTACAAGCTCGAACGCTGCCGGCTGCCGTTGGGTCTGGGTAGTACTTGGATGGGTGACCGCCTGGGAACACCAGAATGCGAGAACTTCAAGGTCATCGGGAGTTTCTGTTAGGGCTGATATCAAAAACAAATACCGGTTAGTAAATATAATCTTTCCTATTCTTTTCTTTGTTTTTATTTATATTATGGATGCTTTCTGCTAGTCTATAGCAAAAAAAATAAAATAAAATAAAATAAAAATTATATATATATATATATATATATATATATATATATATATATATATATATATATATATATATATATATATACATACACACACACACACACACACACACACACACACACACACACACACACACACACACACACACACACACACACACACACACACACACACACACACATAAATAATCACGCAGTCTCCTGTGGTGGGTATATATATCAATATAACCTACTACAAGCTCGAACGCTGCCGGCCTATATAAACGCGGATAGCTTCAAAAATGTATTCATATAACATTCAAATTAATCAAACAAGAAATTATCAAAGAAAGTAAAAAATTAAGTAACAAAAACTGGGAGAAAAAACTAAATGATCTTAAAGAAAGCTACAAAAAACCAAGGGATTTTTGGCAACAAATTAAAAAATTGAAAGGAAATAACACCAACACGTCACCTTACATAATACACAACAATATAAAACTTTACACAGAGGAGGAGAAGGAGGAAGTTTTTAGAGAAATATGGAGAGAGGTCTTTCACATTAGCCCGGAGGAGAATAGGCTATTCGATAGAGAAAATGATATAACAGTAAATCAATACATTCTCCAAAACCAAGAAAGTTTTAAACCTTGCGAGACAGCAGACCTCAACAGACTAAATAACAATTTATGGCTGACCTCTGAAATTTCAACTGAAGAGGTAAAAAATACAATAAAAACACTGAAAAATAATACACCAGGCCTAAGTTGCATCAACAAAAGCATTTTAATCAACATCCCTGATCAAGCCCTAAAAATATACACCTCATTATTAAATATATCACTATCAATGGGATACTTCCCCAAAATATTCAAACATGCAAACATAAAATTAATTCCCAAACCCAACAAACCCACCACAGACCCATCAAATTATCGTCCTATTTCACTACTCGAAGTACCTGGAAAAATTTTTGAAAAAATTATTAATAAAAGAATAAGAGAATACATTGAGGAAAAACATATTTTACCAGAATGTCAACATGGGTTTAGAAGTAATAGAGGCACAGAAACAGCAATAGCAATCACTGTAGAAAAAATTGCCCAAGCATTGGCAAACAAAGAACAATGCCATATAGTACTCCGTGATGTATCCAGGGCATTCGATAAAGTATGGCACAATGGGCTTAAATATAAAATAAAAAATATCCAACTACCAGAAATAATAGTTAAATTATTGAGTTCCTTCCTAGATAATAGAACAGCATCCATCTCCATCAATAATCACAAAGGAAAGGAATTCATAATAAGAAGCGGTGTACCTCAAGGAAGTGCACTCTCACCAACATTATATGCATTATACACACATGACATCCCAAAACCAGCAGCAAAAAACACATATTTAATGTACGCAGATGACATAACACAAATAATCACATACCAAGGCAAAGGAAGGACAATGATGGCAACAAAAACAGCAAGTGAGATATTAAAGGTCAACAAATACGAAAATAAATGGAAAATAAAAACCAACACCAACAAATTTAAAATAATACCAATAGCTACAAATAAGAATCATCCTGTTAAAATAGATAACGTAACAATACCTTACTCCAAGGAAGGATGCATCCTAGGCCTACATTTTAACACACAGGGAATAAGAAACCACATAAGACATCAAAAAATCAAAGCCAATAAAACCCTTAACATCATGAAAAGATTTAATAGATTACCAACCAACATAAAAACACATTTAGTAAAGGCTTGTATTCTTCCCATACTAAATTACCCCTCATATCCCCTAAATAGCCAATCAAAAACAACAATAAAAACACTACAAATAATACAAAACAAAAGTCTAAGATTTGCATACAACGAAAAATATCCTTACGAAAGAAATACGGAAGAATTACACACTCTAGCAAAACTAAAACCGTTAAATGTAACTATACAGGAAAGAGGAAACAATATAAAAGAGAAACTAATTAAAGAATTAAAAGATAAAAATTACAAAGAAATTATACAAACACTAAACAATAAAGAACACGGATGGTTCCGAAAACCAATACTACAAATAAACAAAGGAACACCAATACCCATGTATACATAATAAAAATAAAGAAAAAAGAAAAGAAAGTGAAGGGATATCTGAATTAAATAGAATAAACAAATAAATAAATAAATATAAAATAAATAAATAAATAAAAATAAAAATACTTACCTGGATGGCCAGAGAACTTTAGTAGCAAACAACATTCAATGTTAACCATAGAACATTCGAAATAAGACGGTAATAAACGGACCTAGAAAGAAAAGCAAAAATGAAATATCAACAAACATCTACGAGCTTGCGAAGAGCACAACATTAAAGCACATATAAAAAATAAAAATATAAAAAAAAATAAATAAAATGTTAACAATAAGCAAGGCGGTCAGCCCGCCAACTATTATCTCTCTTCTGTACTTCATAATTTCTTCTCCACTATTCTTCATCTAGACTCCTTCTTTCACCCCCCTTTTCCTATCCCCCCCTAACTAAAAAAAAAAAAAAAAAAAAAAAAAAAAAAAAAATGTATTCAGTCTCTAGTGCGCATCGCTTCGCTCCACACACACTAGCAGCATGACTGGCCGCGGCAAGGGAGGCAAGGGTCTTGGGAAAGGAGGCGCTAAGCGTCACCGAAAGGTTTTACGTGATAACATCCAGGGCATCACCAAACCAGCTATTCGTCGTCTGGCTCGTCGCGGCGGCGTGAAGCGTATCTCTGGCTTGATCTATGAAGAGACGCGTGGTGTGCTTAAGGTGTTCCTGGAGAACGTTATCAGGGATGCTGTCACCTACACTGAGCACGCTAAGCGCAAGACTGTTACTGCAATGGACGTCGTGTATGCCCTGAAGCGTCAAGGACGTACTTTGTACGGATTTGGTGGTTAAGGATTGCATTGCAAAGCCGTTTATTACCGTCAACAACACATATATCCCGGACCTTCTAGGTCCACAATCTTTTGCATAAAGAGTATGTTGGTCATTAATTTCTTATATATATATATATATATATATATATATATATATATATATATATATATATATATATATATATATATATATATATATATATATATATATAAACATATTGCTTTATCACTATCAAGTAATATTTTTTAAATGATATTATTTTTTTTTGTCTTACTCATGGAATCGAGAAAATAACATCAAGTTGTAGAAGAAATAAGTAAGCTATGTTAATCATTAATGAGGAAACAATGAATAAGTAAATAAATTTAAATATTTATATATATATATATATATATATATATATATATATATATATATATATATATATATATATATATATATATATATATATATATATAAGCAAATAAAATGATAAATGAACCACTAGGTAATCGATTCACAGCTTCCCTTCAACACTAAAATACCGGTTTGTTATGCGTTATACGTAGGTAGTATTTTTATTATCATTACTATTATGAATAATGTTGCTATCACCTAATCATATCATTTATATCCTAATCCTGGTCCGTCCAACTCTCAAGATTTATAATATGTGGCTCCGAATAGGAGCCGGATAATAGTAGTAGTAGTGTGTCAAAGGAATGGTGGAGATTCCTTTTATTTCTCCTCGTTCTTTGATTATTTCTTCTCAGTCTTCTTGGGAAGGAGCACTGCTTGGATGTTGGGCAGCACACCGCCCTGTGCAATGGTCACGCCCGAGAGGAGCTTGTTCAGTTCCTCGTCGTTGCGGATAGCCAGCTGAAGGTGACGCGGGATAATGCGAGTTTTCTTGTTGTCACGGGCAGCATTGCCGGCAAGCTCAAGGACCTCAGCAGCTAGGTATTCCATAACTGCTGCAAGGTAAACTGGAGCTCCAGCGCCTACGCGCTCAGCGTAGTTACCCTTCCTCAGAAGACGGTGAATCCTGCCGACGGGGAACTGAAGTCCAGCCCGACTGGAGCGGGACTTTGATTTTCCCTTCACTTTTCCACCCTTGCCACGTCCAGACATGGTGGTGGTAATGTAGTAGTAGTAGTAGTAGTAGTAGTAGTAATAGTTTGCTGGGGGTGACGCGTAGCAGCAGCGCAGGCTACACGATCTACAAGTTGAATGACGCCAAAATTTCTCCCATTTTCAATATTTATACTGGCAGCCAGATCAGGGAAGAAAACCGAGCTCCCCGCTGGACCAATCAGCGCGCGTCTCACGGCATCTGATCGTGATCCTGAGTAAGTTTGTCGCATATAAGAAATTTTCAACTGCGGACAAAATTTATCATTCCCACAGTGAATACGAAACCATCATGCCTCCCAAAGCATCAGGAAAAGCTGCCAAGAAAGCTGGCAAGGCCCAGAAGGCCATTGCCAAGGGAGACAAGAAGAAGAAGCGCAGGAGGAAGGAGAGCTACTCCATCTACATCTACAAGGTGCTGAAGCAGGTTCACCCTGACACCGGCGTGTCTTCCAAGGCCATGTCTATCATGAATTCTTTCGTGAACGACATCTTTGAACGCATCGCCGCCGAAGCTTCTCGTTTAGCACACTACAACAAGCGTTCCACCATCACCAGCAGGGAAATCCAGACTGCCGTTCGTCTCTTGCTTCCCGGTGAACTGGCAAAACACGCAGTGTCTGAAGGCACAAAGGCTGTCACCAAATACACCTCTTCCAAGTAAGCAGCAGCAGCAGCAGCAGCCTGCTTGCTTGGACTGGACTGGATGACGTCTACCAATACTCGGCTCCGTTGGAGCCACAATTTGTTAGCAAAAGAGAGACTGTTTGGACTAATTTACTTTGTGTGTGTGGGTCTTCTCGCTTTTTTTTTTTCTCTCTCTCTCTCTCTCTCTCTCTCTCTCTCTCTCTCTCTCTCTCTCTCTCTCTCTCTCTCTCTCTCTCTCTCTCTCTCTCTCTCTCTCTCTCTCTCTCTCTCTCTCTTTCTCCTTTCTATTATTATTATATTTTATCTCGCGAGGACGGAAATTTCAAGGTCAAGTAATATGTGTCTCCTACATATACACAAGTTACCTACATACATACAGCACAGTACTTCAAAATGAATTCAAGAATAATAGGAACAATATCCAACAACTTTTATTTTTTTATTGATGTTGGTGACTATATTTTACGCAAGTGACGAAAATGTCCAGTTTAAAGGATATGTGTTCACTACATGCATGCACAAGTTATTATTATTATTATTATTATTATTATTATTAACTCCGTGACTAAATACAAGAGGTATTTTTTATTTATTGATTTATTTTTATTCATTGATTTATTTTTTAATAGAAGAATATCAATAACATTAACCAACAACAACTCTCTTTTGTGACCATACTTTGCCCCTGAAAAGGGCCTAGCTAGATAGACAGAAGATATCTTGATGTTGATATCAACGCGAATGAGTCAGTCAGTCAGTCAGTCAGTCAACTAACTAACTAACTGCTTGCTTAGGCACGCTCGCCTCGGATGCGGCGGGCAAGCTGGATGTCCTTTGGCATGATAGTGACGCGCTTGGCGTGGATAGCGCAAAGGTTTGTGTCCTCAAATAGACCCACAAGGTAAGCCTCGGAGGCCTCCTGCAGAGCCATGACAGCAGAGGACTGGAAACGGAGATCAGTCTTGAAATCCTGAGCAATCTCGCGTACCAAACGTTGGAAGGGCAACTTCCTGATGAGCAGCTCAGTGCTCTTCTGGTAACGGCGGATTTCACGGAGAGCCACAGTCCCCGGCCTGTAACGGTGAGGCTTCTTGACACCTCCGGTGGCAGGCGCGGATTTACGAGCGGCCTTCGTAGCAAGTTGCTTACGAGGCGCCTTCCCACCGGTGGACTTGCGAGCTGTCTGCTTTGTACGAGCCATAGCGACGACGGACGAACAGATGAGGAGGAGGAGAAGTAGTGTGACGCGCATTTTCGTGTGTGTGTGTGTGTAGAGATTGTCATCCAGGCGGATGACTTGGGCCTTAACCTGAGGAGGCCCAGAGAAAACAGGTGAGGTCGGTTTTTGAAAAATGTGTGTTCTTTCAGGATCAACTTGCTCACCATCGTCGGGAGTCTGACTTGCCTGCATATAGCAGTGCGTCAGATACACCCGACAATGATATGGTAAGTTAGTCCTTTGGCGTGTTTGTGTGTGATAATATCACTGCACGTCGAACGGGGGAGTCTAACTTGCCCGCCGTAGCGGTGCGTTAGATACACCCCCGGCCGGCTGGCTGTGGTATTATCTAGGGGGAGGGAATGTTCGTACTAGCTCTACTAAGGTTGTGTGTGGCGTGTTTTTCACTATTTCTGGAGCAGTACCTATACTTCTATCTAGGTACTGCCGTGTCTGTTCGCATTCCTCTATGTAATGCAGTAATGGTGCGGCACAGGCTGTGTTGCAGTATCTGCAGGTTTCTTGCACATCTCTCAGTTCGCTTAGGCATTTGAAGCCTAGTTTTAATCGGTGTAGGCTGGTTCTTGTTTTCCTGTCCAGGTTTCTTGGGAATGGGCTCGTGTTTTCTGCGGTTCTGAGGTACCAGTTTGCACTTGGTGAACCTTTGTTGGCCTCTCTCTGTAGCAGGTCTTTTGCTGCCTGGTTTGTTGTGGCCCTGATGTTGTTCTTCAGGCTAGAGAGGCTTGGTGGTAGTTGTGCCGTGATGTTAGGGAGAAGCAAGGCGTTCTTGGCGGCGGTGTCTGCCTCTTCGTTCCCTGGGATGCCAGCGTGGCTTGGAATCCAATTGATGTGGACGATTCTGTCACCCTCCTGGATATGCCCTGCCGTAGCCAGGATTTTGGTGATGAGACCGACGTTATCTCTTGGCATTCCTTTGGAGAGAGCCTGGATAGCACCCAGGGAATCCGTGTGAATGACTACCGCTTTGTTGCTAGTTTCAGCATGTTCTAGGGCTTTTTGAATAGCTAGAAGCTCTGTCTGCAGCGTGGACGACCCGTCTGGCAGTCTGTAGTAGGCTGTGGTTTTTTCGTGGGTAAAAGCAGCAGCTGCTGTCTTGGTGTAAGGGTCCACTGAGCCATCTGTATAGTATATATCTGCCTCAAGGCCGGGTGCCGCCTGCAGAGCTTCTTTCGCTAGGTTAGCTAACTTAACCTTGCTGAGTCTAGATTTGGAGTCTTGTGGAGTGTTGCGTGTGGTTTGTATCGCTGGCAGGCTCCATGGTGGTGGTGTCTTGTAGTCTTCGTGTTGTGTGTCAAGTTTGAGGTGTAGGAAAAAGTGTGTTGTGTTGTGTTGTGGTGTGTGTGTTGTCTTTATGGTGTCTGCTGTTTTGGTGGCCCATGTCTTTTTTGTGAATAGTGTTCTGTCTTGTAGGAGGGCCTGCCGGATCCTGTTAAGGTTGGCTGTTGTTTTTTCCCCTCTGAGGAACTTCCCCAGGTGGGTTGTACTTGTTGCAGCGAGTCTTGTGTGCAGTGGGGGGATGTTGGTTTCCACCTGCATAGTACATATCTTGGTCCAGGCCGGAGCGCCGACCATGAGTCTCATAGCCTGGTTCTGGATCTTTTCCAGTGCTGCGATGGCTGTCGGTCTTGTTGTGGAGAGGCATGGGGCTCCGTATTCTATCACTGACCTGACAGCCTGGATGTAGTAAGTTTTGAGGACTGGAAGACTAGCGCCCCCTTGTAGTCCTGTGATTGCCCTCATTACACGCATCCTTACTCTTGCTTTTCCTGTTGTTGCAGCGATGTGTTTGGCAAATTTGAGGTGGGGGTCCATCCATATGCCGAGATATGGGTGGCTTTCCACCCATTCAATCCTTGTGTCCTGTAGCATTATGGGGTCTATTGTTTTGCTGGTGCCAAAGTGGATTGCCTTTGTTTTTCTTTGGTTAATTTTTAAGCCGAGTTCTTGGCATTTGTTGGAGATGGCTGTGATGGTTCTCTGTGCTTTTTTGGCGTAGTATTGTCCCGTCGTGATGATTGCTATGTCATCCGCGTAACATAGAACTTT
>JAXIVD010000131.1:217500-220000 GCA_036785275.1 Cancer borealis | reverse complement strand
GGAAGGAGCACTGCTTGGATGTTGGGCAGCACACCGCCCTGTGCAATGGTCACGCCCGAGAGGAGCTTGTTCAGTTCCTCGTCGTTGCGGATAGCCAGCTGAAGGTGACGCGGGATAATGCGAGTTTTCTTGTTGTCACGGGCAGCATTGCCGGCAAGCTCAAGGACCTCAGCAGCTAGGTATTCCATAACTGCTGCAAGGTAAACTGGAGCTCCAGCGCCTACGCGCTCAGCGTAGTTACCCTTCCTCAGAAGACGGTGAATCCTGCCGACGGGGAACTGAAGTCCAGCCCGACTGGAGCGGGACTTTGATTTTCCCTTCACTTTTCCACCCTTGCCACGTCCAGACATGGTGGTGGTAATGTAGTAGTAGTAGTAGTAGTAGTAGTAATAGTTTGCTGGGGGTGACGCGTAGCAGCAGCAGCGCAGGCTACACGATCTACAAGTTGAATGACGCCAAAATTTCTCCCATTTTCAATATTTATACTGGCAGCCAGATCAGGGAAGAAAACCGAGCTCCCCGCTGGACCAATCAGCGCGCGTCTCACGGCATCTGATCGTGATCCTGAGTAAGTTTGTCGCATATAAGAAATTTTCAACTGCGGACAAAATTTATCATTCCCACAGTGAATACGAAACCATCATGCCTCCCAAAGCATCAGGAAAAGCTGCCAAGAAAGCTGGCAAGGCCCAGAAGGCCATTGCCAAGGGAGACAAGAAGAAGAAGCGCAGGAGGAAGGAGAGCTACTCCATCTACATCTACAAGGTGCTGAAGCAGGTTCACCCTGACACCGGCGTGTCTTCCAAGGCCATGTCTATCATGAATTCTTTCGTGAACGACATCTTTGAACGCATCGCCGCCGAAGCTTCTCGTTTAGCACACTACAACAAGCGTTCCACCATCACCAGCAGGGAAATCCAGACTGCCGTTCGTCTCTTGCTTCCCGGTGAACTGGCAAAACACGCAGTGTCTGAAGGCACAAAGGCTGTCACCAAATACACCTCTTCCAAGTAAGCAGCAGCAGCAGCAGCAGCCTGCTTGCTTGGACTGGACTGGATGACGTCTACCAATACTCGGCTCCGTTGGAGCCACAATTTGTTAGCAAAAGAGAGACTGTTTGGACTAATTTACTTTGTGTGTGTGGGTCTTCTCGCTTTTTTTTTTTTTCTCTCTCTCTCTCTCTCTCTCTCTCTCTCTCTCTCTCTCTCTCTCTCTCTCTCTCTCTCTCTCTCTCTCTCTCTCTCTCTCTCTCTCTCTCTCTCTCTCTTTCTCCTTTCTATTATTATTATATTTTATCTCGCGAGGACGGAAATTTCAAGGTCAAGTAATATGTGTCTCCTACATATACACAAGTTACCTACATACATACAGCACAGTACTTCAAAATGAATTCAAGAATAATAGGAACAATATCCAACAACTTTTATTTTTTTATTGATGTTGGTGACTATATTTTACGCAAGTGACGAAAATGTCCAGTTTAAAGGATATGTGTTCACTACATGCATGCACAAGTTATTATTATTATTATTATTATTATTATTATTAACTCCGTGACTAAATACAAGAGGTATTTTTTATTTATTGATTTATTTTTATTCATTGATTTATTTTTTAATAGAAGAATATCAATAACATTAACCAACAACAACTCTCTTTTGTGACCATACTTTGGCCCTGAAAAGGGCCTAGCTAGATAGACAGAAGATATCTTGATGTTGATATCAACGCGAATGAGTCAGTCAGTCAGTCAGTCAGTCAACTAACTAACTAACTGCTTGCTTAGGCACGCTCGCCTCGGATGCGGCGGGCAAGCTGGATGTCCTTTGGCATGATAGTGACGCGCTTGGCGTGGATAGCGCAAAGGTTTGTGTCCTCAAATAGACCCACAAGGTAAGCCTCGGAGGCCTCCTGCAGAGCCATGACAGCAGAGGACTGGAAACGGAGATCAGTCTTGAAATCCTGAGCAATCTCGCGTACCAAACGTTGGAAGGGCAACTTCCTGATGAGCAGCTCAGTGCTCTTCTGGTAACGGCGGATTTCACGGAGAGCCACAGTCCCCGGCCTGTAACGGTGAGGCTTCTTGACACCTCCGGTGGCAGGCGCGGATTTACGAGCGGCCTTCGTAGCAAGTTGCTTACGAGGCGCCTTCCCACCGGTGGACTTGCGAGCTGTCTGCTTTGTACGAGCCATAGCGACGACGGACGAACAGATGAGGAGGAGGAGAAGTAGTGTGACGCGCATTTTCAGGTTTGGGACTATATATACAGATTCTCCCTACCCCGTGAGCTGAAACCCAGGCTTGTGATTGGTCAGAACGAAGCAAGAAGCTCCTGCTGCTGCCCCGGCCGGCCGGCCGGCCGGCCGGCCAGCCAGCCAGCCACCCACCCGCCCGACCGCCCGTCTTCCCACCATTTTACAACTCACTCACTCGCTTCGTCGTGTGAGAGAGAGAAATAAAAAAAAAAAAGAGAAAAAGTTATGTCATTGGAAGAAAAAT
>JAXIVD010000131.1:210000-212500 GCA_036785275.1 Cancer borealis | reverse complement strand
CGTGATCCTGAGTAAGTTTGTCGCATATAAGAAATTTTCAACTGCGGACAAAATTTATCATTCCCACAGTGAATACGAAACCATCATGCCTCCCAAAGCATCAGGAAAAGCTGCCAAGAAAGCTGGCAAGGCCCAGAAGGCCATTGCCAAGGGAGACAAGAAGAAGAAGCGCAGGAGGAAGGAGAGCTACTCCATCTACATCTACAAGGTGCTGAAGCAGGTTCACCCTGACACCGGCGTGTCTTCCAAGGCCATGTCTATCATGAATTCTTTCGTGAACGACATCTTTGAACGCATCGCCGCCGAAGCTTCTCGTTTAGCACACTACAACAAGCGTTCCAATCACCAGCAGGGAAATCCAGACTGCCGTTCGTCTCTTGCTTCCCGGTGAACTGGCAAAACACGCAGTGTCTGAAGGCACAAAGGCTGTCACCAAATACACCTCTTCCAAGTAAGCAGCAGCAGCAGCAGCAGCCTGCTTGCTTGGACTGGACTGGATGACGTCTACCAATACTCGGCTCCGTTGGAGCCACAATTTGTTAGCAAAAGAGAGACTGTTTGGACTAATTTACTTTGTGTGTGTGGGTCTTCTCGCTTTTTTTTTTTTTCTCTCTCTCTCTCTCTCTCTCTCTCTCTCTCTCTCTCTCTCTCTCTCTCTCTCTCTCTCTCTCTCTCTCTCTCTCTCTCTCTCTCTCTCTCTCTCTCTCTCTCTCTCTTCTATTATTATTATATTTTATCTCGCGAGGACGGAAATTTCAAGGTCAAGTAATATGTGTCTCCTACATATACACAAGTTACCTACATACATACAGCACAGTACTTCAAAATGAATTCAAGAATAATAGGAACAATATCCAACAACTTTTATTTTTTTATTGATGTTGGTGACTATATTTTACGCAAGTGACGAAAATGTCCAGTTTAAAGGATATGTGTTCACTACATGCATGCACAAGTTATTATTATTATTATTATTATTATTATTATTAACTCCGTGACTAAATACAAGAGGTATTTTTTATTTATTGATTTATTTTTATTCATTGATTTATTTTTTAATAGAAGAATATCAATAACATTAACCAACAACAACTCTCTTTTGTGACCATACTTTGGCCCTGAAAAGGGCCTAGCTAGATAGACAGAAGATATCTTGATGTTGATATCAACGCGAATGAGTCAGTCAGTCAGTCAGTCAGTCAACTAACTAACTAACTGCTTGCTTAGGCACGCTCGCCTCGGATGCGGCGGGCAAGCTGGATGTCCTTTGGCATGATAGTGACGCGCTTGGCGTGGATAGCGCAAAGGTTTGTGTCCTCAAATAGACCCACAAGGTAAGCCTCGGAGGCCTCCTGCAGAGCCATGACAGCAGAGGACTGGAAACGGAGATCAGTCTTGAAATCCTGAGCAATCTCGCGTACCAAACGTTGGAAGGGCAACTTCCTGATGAGCAGCTCAGTGCTCTTCTGGTAACGGCGGATTTCACGGAGAGCCACAGTCCCCGGCCTGTAACGGTGAGGCTTCTTGACACCTCCGGTGGCAGGCGCGGATTTACGAGCGGCCTTCGTAGCAAGTTGCTTACGAGGCGCCTTCCCACCGGTGGACTTGCGAGCTGTCTGCTTTGTACGAGCCATAGCGACGACGGACGAACAGATGAGGAGGAGGAGAAGTAGTGTGACGCGCATTTTCAGGTTTGGGACTATATATACAGATTCTCCCTACCCCGTGAGCTGAAACCCAGGCTTGTGATTGGTCAGAACGAAGCAAGAAGCTCCTGCTGCTGCCCCGGCCGGCCGGCCGGCCGGCCGGCCAGCCAGCCAGCCACCCACCCGCCCGACCGCCCGTCTTCCCACCATTTTACAACTCACTCACTCGCTTCGTCGTGTGAGAGAGAGAAATAAAAAAAAAAAAGAGAAAAAGTTATGTCATTGGAAGAAAAATGAGAATTTATTTTTTCCCACCCGAGTTTGCCATAATATTGTTATGTAGCCTGGTATTAGCGGGTGTTAAAAAGAGTGACTTGTATGCCAAGGCAGGCCTCGTAGAGCCCGTGGAAGTTTCAAGGTGAGCGAGATAGTTTCTTTCCTGCCGTCCTCCCCCAAAAGCAAAAAAAATGCGTCAATATTTTTTTCCACACAACTTGAAAGGAGCTTTCAGTTGCTTTCAATGAATGTTCTATTACGACTATATTTTAGGAATATTTTTATTTTATTTTCATTGGTTATTTGGAGAGTGGTTTAATTTTCTGTAACCCGAAAGGAAAGTCTGTTTTACATACTTATATATATATATATATATATATATATATATATATATATATATATATATATATATATATATATATATATATATATATATATATATACACCTTGTTGATGATGAACATTTTATGATCTATCAAAGCCGGGTTTTGAAACATCAATGTTCCTAAATTTTCATACATAAGGTTTGATCCCTTAATATTATGAGATGATCTTTATTTACCGATATGTTGTTGTTG
>JAXIVD010000131.1:202500-205000 GCA_036785275.1 Cancer borealis | reverse complement strand
TGGACTGGATGACGTCTACCAATACTCGGCTCCGTTGGAGCCACAATTTGTTAGCAAAAGAGAGACTGTTTGGACTAATTTACTTTGTGTGTGTGGGTCTTCTCGCTTTTTTTTTTTTTCTCTCTCTCTCTCTCTCTCTCTCTCTCTCTCTCTCTCTCTCTCTCTCTCTCTCTCTCTCTCTCTCTCTCTCTCTCTCTCTCTCTCTCTCTCTCTCTCTCTCTCTTTCTCCTTTCTATTATTATTATATTTTATCTCGCGAGGACGGAAATTTCAAGGTCAAGTAATATGTGTCTCCTACATATACACAAGTTACCTACATACATACAGCACAGTACTTCAAAATGAATTCAAGAATAATAGGAACAATATCCAACAACTTTTATTTTTTTATTGATGTTGGTGACTATATTTTACGCAAGTGACGAAAATGTCCAGTTTAAAGGATATGTGTTCACTACATGCATGCACAAGTTATTATTATTATTATTATTATTATTATTATTAACTCCGTGACTAAATACAAGAGGTATTTTTTATTTATTGATTTATTTTTATTCATTGATTTATTTTTTAATAGAAGAATATCAATAACATTAACCAACAACAACTCTCTTTTGTGACCATACTTTGGCCCTGAAAAGGGCCTAGCTAGATAGACAGAAGATATCTTGATGTTGATATCAACGCGAATGAGTCAGTCAGTCAGTCAGTCAGTCAACTAACTAACTAACTGCTTGCTTAGGCACGCTCGCCTCGGATGCGGCGGGCAAGCTGGATGTCCTTTGGCATGATAGTGACGCGCTTGGCGTGGATAGCGCAAAGGTTTGTGTCCTCAAATAGACCCACAAGGTAAGCCTCGGAGGCCTCCTGCAGAGCCATGACAGCAGAGGACTGGAAACGGAGATCAGTCTTGAAATCCTGAGCAATCTCGCGTACCAAACGTTGGAAGGGCAACTTCCTGATGAGCAGCTCAGTGCTCTTCTGGTAACGGCGGATTTCACGGAGAGCCACAGTCCCCGGCCTGTAACGGTGAGGCTTCTTGACACCTCCGGTGGCAGGCGCGGATTTACGAGCGGCCTTCGTAGCAAGTTGCTTACGAGGCGCCTTCCCACCGGTGGACTTGCGAGCTGTCTGCTTTGTACGAGCCATAGCGACGACGGACGAACAGATGAGGAGGAGGAGAAGTAGTGTGACGCGCATTTTCAGGTTTGGGACTATATATACAGATTCTCCCTACCCCGTGAGCTGAAACCCAGGCTTGTGATTGGTCAGAACGAAGCAAGAAGCTCCTGCTGCTGCCCCGGCCGGCCGGCCGGCCGGCCGGCCAGCCAGCCAGCCACCCACCCGCCCGACCGCCCGTCTTCCCACCATTTTACAACTCACTCACTCGCTTCGTCGTGTGAGAGAGAGAAATAAAAAAAAAAAAGAGAAAAAGTTATGTCATTGGAAGAAAAATGAGAATTTATTTTTTCCCACCCGAGTTTGCCATAATATTGTTATGTAGCCTGGTATTAGCGGGTGTTAAAAAGAGTGACTTGTATGCCAAGGCAGGCCTCGTAGAGCCCGTGGAAGTTTCAAGGTGAGCGAGATAGTTTCTTTCCTGCCGTCCTCCCCCAAAAGCAAAAAAAATGCGTCAATATTTTTTTCCACACAACTTGAAAGGAGCTTTCAGTTGCTTTCAATGAATGTTCTATTACGACTATATTTTAGGAATATTTTTATTTTATTTTCATTGGTTATTTGGAGAGTGGTTTAATTTTCTGTAACCCGAAAGGAAAGTCTGTTTTACATACTTATATATATATATATATATATATATATATATATATATATATATATATATATATATATATATATATATATATATATATATATATATATACACCTTGTTGATGATGAACATTTTATGATCTATCAAAGCCGGGTTTTGAAACATCAATGTTCCTAAATTTTCATACATAAGGTTTGATCCCTTAATATTATGAGATGATCTTTATTTACCGATATGTTGTTGTTGTTGTTGTTGTTGTTGTTGTTGTTGTTGTTGTTGTTGTTGTTGTTGTTGTTGTTGTTGTTGTTGTTGTAAGGCATAATGTAGTAGTGTACCTTTCCTACTGCTATTACTTGCATTAAATTTGAACGGTAATTTATTGAATTATTGGTATTGTAATTATTCGGGTGTTTAGTCTCCCCTAGATGGTAAAACAAGGAAAACGTGGTCTTGAATAAACTGTTCCTGCTTATCTTTTAGGGAACACTAAACACAAACACAAATACAATACAATACAATATATAATAGCTATAGCATAAATTGAAATCATGAATTTGTCAATATAATATACAAGAGCGTGAAAGTTTTGACGCTGCACTATCACACATGCTACCGTGCTTTTGTCTGTCTTGACAGTGTACGTAACACAATGGCGGGTGATAACACGCACAAAAAATAATATATTTTCAGATTTTTTTCTTTTTATCATTATCATCATCATCATCATCA
>JAXIVD010000131.1:190000-197500 GCA_036785275.1 Cancer borealis | reverse complement strand
CTACATGCATGCACAAGTTATTATTATTATTATTATTATTATTATTATTATTAACTCCGTGACTAAATACAAGAGGTATTTTTTATTTATTGATTTATTTTTATTCATTGATTTATTTTTTAATAGAAGAATATCAATAACATTAACCAACAACAACTCTCTTTTGTGACCATACTTTGGCCCTGAAAAGGGCCTAGCTAGATAGACAGAAGATATCTTGATGTTGATATCAACGCGAATGAGTCAGTCAGTCAGTCAGTCAACTAACTAACTAACTAACTGCTTGCTTAGGCACGCTCGCCTCGGATGCGGCGGGCAAGCTGGATGTCCTTTGGCATGATAGTGACGCGCTTGGCGTGGATAGCGCAAAGGTTTGTGTCCTCAAATAGACCCACAAGGTAAGCCTCGGAGGCCTCCTGCAGAGCCATGACAGCAGAGGACTGGAAACGGAGATCAGTCTTGAAATCCTGAGCAATCTCGCGTACCAAACGTTGGAAGGGCAACTTCCTGATGAGCAGCTCAGTGCTCTTCTGGTAACGGCGGATTTCACGGAGAGCCACAGTCCCCGGCCTGTAACGGTGAGGCTTCTTGACACCTCCGGTGGCAGGCGCGGATTTACGAGCGGCCTTCGTAGCAAGTTGCTTACGAGGCGCCTTCCCACCGGTGGACTTGCGAGCTGTCTGCTTTGTACGAGCCATAGCGACGACGGACGAACAGATGAGGAGGAGGAGAAGTAGTGTGACGCGCATTTTCGTGTGTGTGTGTGTGTGTAGAGATTGTCATCCAGGCGGATGACTTGGGCCTTAACCTGAGGAGGCCCAGAGAAAACAGGTGAGGTCGGTTTTTGAAAAATGTGTGTTCTTTCAGGATCAACTTGCTCACCATCGTCGGGAGTCTGACTTGCCTGCATATAGCAGTGCGTCAGATACACCCGACAATGATATGGTAAGTTAGTCCTGTGGCGTGTTTGTGTGTGATAATATCACTGCACGTCGAACGGGGGAGTCTAACTTGCCCGCCGTAGCGGTGCGTTAGATACACCCCCGGCCGGCTGGCTGTGGTATTATCTAGGGGGAGGGAATGTTCGTACTAGCTCTACTAAGGTTGTGTGTGGCGTGTTTTTCACTATTTCTGGAGCAGTACCTATACTTCTATCTAGGTACTGCCGTGTCTGTTCGCATTCCTCTATGTAATGCAGTAATGGTGCGGCACAGGCTGTGTTGCAGTATCTGCAGGTTTCTTGCACATCTCTCAGTTCGCTTAGGCATTTGAAGCCTAGTTTTAATCGGTGTAGGCTGGTCCTTGTTTTCCTGTCCAGGTTTCTTGGGAATGGGCTCGTGTTTTCTGCGGTTCTGAGGTACCAGTTTGCACTTGGTGAACCTTTGTTGGCCTCTCTCTGTAGCAGGTCTTTTGCTGCCTGGTTTGTTGTGGCCCTGATGTTGTTCTTCAGGCTAGAGAGGCTTGGTGGTAGTTGTGCCGTGATGTTAGGGAGAAGCAAGGCGTTCTTGGCGGCGGTGTCTGCCTCTTCGTTCCCTGGGATGCCAGCGTGGCTTGGAATCCAATTGATGTGGACGATTCTGTCACCCTCCTGGATATGCCCTGCCGTAGCCAGGATTTTGGTGATGAGACCGACGTTATCTCTTGGCATTCCTTTGGAGAGAGCCTGGATAGCACCCAGGGAATCCGTGTGAATGACTACCGCTTTGTTGCTAGTTTCAGCATGTTCTAGGGCTTTTTGAATAGCTAGAAGCTCTGTCTGCAGCGTGGACGACCCGTCTGGCAGTCTGTAGTAGGCTGTGGTTTTTTCGTGGGTAAAAGCAGCAGCTGCTGTCTTGGTGTAAGGGTCCACTGAGCCATCTGTATAGTATATATCTGCCTCAAGGCCGGGTGCCGCCTGCAGAGCTTCTTTCGCTAGGTTAGCTAACTTAACCTTGCTGAGTCTAGATTTGGAGTCTTGTGGAGTGTTGCGTGTGGTTTGTATCGCTGGCAGGCTCCATGGTGGTGGTGTCTTGTAGTCTTCGTGTTGTGTGTCAAGTTTGAGGTGTAGGAAAAAGTGTGTTGTGTTGTGTTGTGTTGTGTGTGTTGTCTTTATGGTGTCTGCTGTTTTGGTGGCCCATGTCTTTTTTGTGAATAGTGTTCTGTCTTGTAGGAGGGCCTGCCGGATCCTGTTAAGGTTGGCTGTTGTTTTTTCCCCTCTGAGGAACTTCCCCAGGTGGGTTGTACTTGTTGCAGCGAGTCTTGTGTGCAGTGGGGGGATGTTGGTTTCCACCTGCATAGTACATATCTTGGTCCAGGCCGGAGCGCCGACCATGAGTCTCATAGCCTGGTTCTGGATCTTTTCCAGTGCTGCGATGGCTGTCGGTCTTGTTGTGGAGAGGCATGGGGCTCCGTATTCTATCACTGACCTGACAGCCTGGATGTAGTAAGTTTTGAGGACTGGAAGACTAGCGCCCCCTTGTAGTCCTGTGATTGCCCTCATTACACGCATCCTTACTCTTGCTTTTCCTGTTGTTGCAGCGATGTGTTTGGCAAATTTGAGGTGGGGGTCCATCCATATGCCGAGATATGGGTGGCTTTCCACCCATTCAATCCTTGTGTCCTGTAGCATTATGGGGTCTATTGTTTTGCTGGTGCCAAAGTGGATTGCCTTTGTTTTTCTTTGGTTAATTTTTAAGCCGAGTTCTTGGCATTTGTTGGAGATGGCTGTGATGGTTCTCTGTGCTTTTTTGGCGTAGTATTGTCCCGTCGTGATGATTGCTATGTCATCCGCGTAACATAGAACTTTTGTACCTGCTTCCAGGGGTAGCGCCACTAAGTTTTCAACCAGGACGTTGAAAAGAAAGGGACTTAGGATGCTCCCCTGGGGCGTGCCATTATCGAAGGTCCGTGTGTGTGAGGTTTTGCCTTGGTACTGGACCGTCGCCTTTCTTTCGGTTAGGAAGTCCCTCGTCCATTTTAGAAGCTTCCCTCGTATTCCCTTTTTGATCAGGGATTCCAATATGGCCGAGGCGCTTGCCAGTTCGAACGCTTTTTCAAGGTCCATGAATATTACTATGGCCTTTTTGTCTGCTATGGTGGTTATCATTTCGGTGATACAGTCTCTGGTTCCCTTGTTGGCAGTGAAGGCGTAGAGATGCTTATGCGTGTCACCCATAGCCCATTGCAGGCGTGCCAGCACCATCTTCTCCGCTGTTTTCCCCAAACAGCTGAGGAGAGAGATCGGTCGATGGTTTCCTGGGTCGTTTGGCTTTGGGATCGGGACAATGTTGGCTTGTTTCCATGGTGCAGGGAGCATTCCTGTGTCATAAGAGGTATTTATGACACGGAGTAGTTCGTGTTGAGCTTCTGTTCCGGCTTCCCTGATCATGGAGTAAGTTATCTTGTCCGTCCCCGCCGCTGTGTCTTTTCGTGGCCTTTGTGTGCGCAGGAGTTCCCGTTGTGTGAAGGGGGTGTCTGTTGGTGCGTCCACCAGGCACGCCCTGCGCACGACCGTAGATCTTTCTATTTCAAGACTGTTTTGTCTGTCCCTGGTTTCTTGCGGGAGCTGGTCCGGGTTACTTCTGTCTGCGAAGGAGTCTATAATCCGATTTGCCTCGCTGGTAGGGTCCGGGTGGAGTGGTTGTCTCGAAGGTGTTTTTCCGCTGACTAGCCGAACGTTGCGCCACATTTCACCAATCCTGGTGTGGGGGCTCCATGAGGCACACCATTCGAGCCATTTCTCCGTTTTGATTATTCTCGTGGCCTCCTTAGCTATACTGATTGCAGCACGGAGAAGTTTTCTGGTGGTGTCTGTGTTGTGTCTTCTATTAAGTTTCCTGGCTTGGTTTATCCTGTGATTATATTGCTTGACATCAGCATTGTAGTACCACCTGTCTTTATGGTTTCTGTTGGTTGGTTTGGTCTTTGGGATGGCGGTGTCAGCTGCTTGGTGGAAGGCGGTGGTAAGCCTCGCCTCCATTTCATCTATATTGTTAGAATCTGGGATGTTGGCAATTCTCTTTTGGAAGGTGTCCCTGAAGAGAGGCCAGTTTGCTTCTCTGACCTTCCACTTGGGTATATGAGTAGGTTTTTCTAGTTGAGGGATGTTGAGTGTTGTGCAGGTGGCGTAGTGGTCGCTTGCCAGGTGAGGATGTATTTCCCATTTTGCTGCCTGAGCTACTGTGTGTGACACGAAGGAAAGGTCAAGTATGCCTCCGGCTATGTGCGTGGCTTCGCCTGAGTTTAACAGCCTGGCCTCTGGGATGTTCGCCATGGCCTCAGCGATGTGATGGCCGCTTCTGTTCCGGTATTTTGACCCGAGTGTCTCGTGATGGGCGTTAAAGTCGCCCCCGATGAAGGTGTGTGTGGAGGCACATGTGGCAAGGACCTCGCTGATGTCAAAATTAATGCTTCTTCGCCCGCTGTAGATGTTGTAAATTTGTAGATTCAGGTGTCGTAGTGTAATATTTACTGCTATTACTTCCACATTTTCTCCACACTGGATCGGATTTTCGATTTGTTTGGAAGGTATGACGTCGCGCACGAAAATGGAGCATCCTCTGCTTTGGCCTTCTACTGCTGGACTGTGATAGGCCTTGTATCCTCTTATTTTTAGTGTTGTGTCTTCTGGGAGGGTTGTTTCTTGCAGTAGGATTACATCTCTATGGTTCGCCTGTGCGTCAGCCCTTAACAGATGCTGTCTTCCTCGCAGGCCGTTGATGTTCCACTGCAGGATTCGTAGTGTTTCTGGTTGGTGAGCAGGGGCGTTTGTTTCTGGTGTGGGCGGGTGTTCGTGTTGTTGTGTTGTCGTGTTGTCTGGCTGGTTTTTTTCGGGTATATCGTCGGGAGACCGAGGGCCTTCTTCTCTGCCTCTATGGCCGCAGTAGCTGGGGTTGTTCCCGGGGCAGGTGGTTGTGGCTGTGGCTGTGGGGGTGGGTGTGGGTGCTGCTTCTTGGTTTGTGAGCGGGAGGATCTCTTCTTGAACTTCGACTCCAGGACCTTGTCGGCGAGTTCGCTGAGTTTTTCCTCTTGAACTGCATGGCCCAGCATTCCTGCCAGCGCTCCTGCGAAGGATGTAAAGAGGTCCTTCAGCTCGCTCTTTGTGAGGCTTATTTGTTCTTCCTCTTCCTCGTTCATATTTCTTAAGGGTGGAGTTTCCAGTCGTGTCCTTGGCTGGTGTGGTGAGTGTTTCTGTACAGCTCCTTGTCCCAGCGCTGGAAAGTCTAGATTGGTTGGCAGTGTGCTCGTTCGTGGGGTGTCCTGGGCTTGTTCTCTCTGTCCTCCCCAGTTGGATTTTGCAGAAAGAGCTGGGCGGAAGGAGGTCATAAACTCCCGTTGGGTTTCCTTCTGAGCGTCCACAAGCGCCCTCCGTGCTGTACAGGACTTGCTCCAAGCCAGGTGTGTCTCTTTGCAGTTGGGGCATTTTAAGGTTGTCTCTTGCCCCTCCTTGTGCTTGGTTATGCAGAGTTCCGTTTTGTGGGGCCCTGCGCAAACTCCACATCTGGTCTCCAGATTGCAGCTGTTCTTGTGGTGCCCGTATCTCTGGCAGTTGTAGCAACGGAGGGGTTCTTGGCTGTAAGGTCGCGTGTAAAACGTTCCCCAGCTCCCGAGTTGTAGAAATCCTGGTAGGTGACCTTGAAAAGTTATTTCCACTTGCCTCGTTTCCTCGCCGCTGTAGATTCTGCATCTTTTCGCCTCCAGTATTTGTGGGTGATCCAGTATCGGTTTCAGGGGCATCAGCACCGGGTATTTCATGAGAATTCCCTTGCTTGTTCCTTGACCGGTTTGTTTCAGTTTTACTGGTTTCCCTTCTACTTGCTGGAGGTTGATGAGGTATTCGTAAGTTTCCTGGTCTGGCGGAGACATGAGTACATTCCCGGAGGTTAAGAACTTCATTTTCATCTTCGGTCCTTTTAAGCTTTTCTCGATTGCCTCCGCCAGGTGCAGCGAAGATTCGAATCCCTGTGTGCAAGGAATTAGGATTTTCGGGATTGTGGTAGTTGGCGGGCATGACGGTTCCTTGTTCTGGTCTTCCTTGGGTGGGTGCGGGTAGTCGTCCATCGTGTTTTTCTTGCTTGTTGTATGTATATTCTGTTGAGGGTTGCTTTCCTCTTTGTTCGTTTTGCTGCGTTTTTTCACTAGTTGCCATCTGTCTTGGTCCAGGCGGCTCTCGTCTTGGGAGTCAGAGTCTTCAGGCTGCTGGCGTTTGTTTCTGTCAACGCTCATTCGTTCAAGGCTCACACACCGTTGGAGCCTTGGTACTGGGTTTTCAGTGGATACGTTTCTCCTGGTTGGTGAATTATCCTTGTCACGTACCATCTCGGTGGTGAAATCCCTTCCCTCACTTCGGGGAGAGACTGGCCTCAACAGCTCGTCAGTCTTCCCTTTGGTGTCGCAAAAAATTCCCTCCCTTGAACCCCTACCTGTGGCCCAAGGCACTCCTGGGCAGTTCTGTTTGAAGAAACTGCCTGTCCTTGTCCGTGACAATATACCTATCAGACTGTCAGTTTATAGAGACTGACGGAAAGCTAATATCTTTTCCTGGTCCCGCAGAGAGGGTTGTGCCAGAGCGATCAGTGGCTTTCCCTCTCGCTTTTCACCAGGTTGCCCCGGCCCTACAATTGCAGCACGAACACGCTCTAGCCGAGGTGCTACAATTATAGGGGGCTCTGTTAGACGAATACGGGCTTTTTAGGTCCCGTAGGTCCACTCGGCCAGGGCGGAAATTAGAAAAATAAGTAGTAGGAGAGAAAGCCTGCTGAAAGCCCTCGGCTTTCCAAGTTCAGCAACAATAGCTCCTCAGACAAGGGGTGTTACTCCAATCCGAGTCCGTGGGGGAGCTACTGTTGATGCCTTGGAGGCCAATTCGTAGCAGAAGAACCAAAAAAAAAAAATAAATAAAAATAAAATAAAGTACAAAACAATTCTCTTTGTCACGCAGTAATGCGTGGATAAGGTTTCCGTGGCAAAAGTATTGCTTGGGGGGTTCTCAGTGACAGTGAAACACTGCCCTGTATACTGGTACTTGGCAGAACTAGCGTTCGTGCAAGTAGCAGGTTGGCCGGAGCGCTGGTAGTAGCGTTCGTGCAAGTAGCAGGGTGGCCGGTGCGCTGGTAGGTAGCAGCGTTCGTGCAAGTAGCAGGGTGGATGGGTGCGTTGGTAGCACGGTGACTCCTGTGTCAGGACGTATCGCCTGAGCGTGGAGGAACTCAGCTCGAAATAGCGTTCGTGCATGTACAAGGGTGACAATGTGTAAACACTGTGTCTCCTTATCCAGGTAGGTAGGTGCTGCTTGGAGAGGAGAGGTCTTGTTGCGACGAGAGCTGTGGAGCGAGTGCGCGCATTTTCAGGTTTGGGACTATATATACAGATTCTCCCTACCCCGTGAGCTGAAACCCAGGCTTGTGATTGGTCAGAACGAAGCAAGAAGCTCCTGCTGCCCCGGCCGGCCGGCCGGCCGGCCGGCCAGCCAGCCACCCACCCGCCCGCCCGACCGCCCGTCTTCCCACCATTTTACAACTC
>JAXIVD010000131.1:182500-185000 GCA_036785275.1 Cancer borealis | reverse complement strand
GCCACGTCCAGACATGGTGGTAATGTAGTAGTAGTAATAGTTTGCTGGGGGTGACGCGTAGCAGCAGCGCAGGCTACACGATCTACAAGTTGAATGACGCCAAAATTTCTCCCATTTTCAATATTTATACTGGCAGCCAGATCAGGGAAGAAAACCGAGCTCCCCGCTGGACCAATCAGCGCGCGTCTCACGGCATCTGATCGTGATCCTGAGTAAGTTTGTCGCATATAAGAAATTTTCAACTGCGGACAAAATTTATCATTCCCACAGTGAATACGAAACCATCATGCCTCCCAAAGCATCAGGAAAAGCTGCCAAGAAAGCTGGCAAGGCCCAGAAGGCCATTGCCAAGGGAGACAAGAAGAAGAAGCGCAGGAGGAAGGAGAGCTACTCCATCTACATCTACAAGGTGCTGAAGCAGGTTCACCCTGACACCGGCGTGTCTTCCAAGGCCATGTCTATCATGAATTCTTTCGTGAACGACATCTTTGAACGCATCGCCGCCGAAGCTTCTCGTTTAGCACACTACAACAAGCGTTCCACCATCACCAGCAGGGAAATCCAGACTGCCGTTCGTCTCTTGCTTCCCGGTGAACTAGCAAAACACGCAGTGTCTGAAGGCACAAAGGCTGTCACCAAATACACCTCTTCCAAGTAAGCAGCAGCAGCAGCAGCCTGCTATATGCTTGCTTGGACTGGACTGGATGACGTCTACCAATACTCGGCTCCGTTGGAGCCACAATTTGTTAGCAAAAGAGAGACTGTTTGGACTAATTTACTTTGTGTGTGTGGGTCTTCTCGCTTTTTTTTTTTTCTCTCTCTCTCTCTCTCTCTCTCTCTCTCTCTCTCTCTCTCTCTCTCTCTCTCTCTCTCTCTCTCTCTCTCTCTCTCTCTCTCCTTTCTATTATTATTATATTTTATCTCGCGAGGACGGAAATTTCAAGGTCAAGTAATATGTGTCTCCTACATATACACAAGTTACCTACATACATACAGCACAGTACTTCAAAATGAATTCAAGAATAATAGGAACAATATCCAACAACTTTTATTTTTTTATTGATGTTGGTGACTATATTTTACGCAAGTGACGAAAATGTCCAGTTTAAAGGATATGTGTTCACTACATGCATGCACAAGTTATTATTATTATTAACTCCGTGACTAAATACAAGAGGTATTTTTTATTTATTGATTTATTTTTATTCATTGATTTATTTTTTAATAGAAGAATATCAATAACATTAACCAACAACAACTCTCTTTTGTGACCATACTTTGGCCCTGAAAAGGGCCTAGCTAGATAGACAGAAGATATCTTGATGTTGATATCAACGCGAATCAGTCAGTCAGTCAGTCAACTAACTAACTAACTGCTTGCTTAGGCACGCTCGCCTCGGATGCGGCGGGCAAGCTGGATGTCCTTTGGCATGATAGTGACGCGCTTGGCGTGGATAGCGCAAAGGTTTGTGTCCTCAAATAGACCCACAAGGTAAGCCTCGGAGGCCTCCTGCAGAGCCATGACAGCAGAGGACTGGAAACGGAGATCAGTCTTGAAATCCTGAGCAATCTCGCGTACCAAACGTTGGAAGGGCAACTTCCTGATGAGCAGCTCAGTGCTCTTCTGGTAACGGCGGATTTCACGGAGAGCCACAGTCCCCGGCCTGTAACGGTGAGGCTTCTTGACACCTCCGGTGGCAGGCGCGGATTTACGAGCGGCCTTCGTAGCAAGTTGCTTACGAGGCGCCTTCCCACCGGTGGACTTGCGAGCTGTCTGCTTTGTACGAGCCATAGCGACGACGGACGAACAGATGAGGAGGAGGAGGAGTAGTGTGACGCGCATTTTCAGGTTTGGGACTATATATACAGATTCTCCCTACCCCGTGAGCTGAAACCCAGGCTTGTGATTGGTCAGAACGAAGCAAGAAGCTCCTGCTGCCCCGGCCGGCCAGCCAGCCACCCACCCGCCCGCCCGACCGCCCGTCTTCCCACCATTTTACAACTCACTCTCACTCACTCGCTTCGTCGTGTGAGAGAGAGAGAAATAAAAAAAAAGAAAAAGTTGTCATTGGAAGAAAAATGAGAATTTTTTTTTTCCCACCCGAGTTTGCCATAATATTGTTATGTAGCCTGGTATTAGCGGGTGTTAAAAAAGAGTGACTTGTATGCCAAGGCAGGCCTCGTAGAGCCCGTGGAAGTTTCAAGGTGAGCGAGATAGTTTCTTTCCTGCCGTCCTCCCCCAAAAGCAAAAAAAATGCGTCAATATTTTTTTCCACACAACTTGAAAGGAGCTTTCAGTTGCTTTCAATAAATGTTCTATTACGACTATATTTTAGGAATATTTTTATTTTATTTTCATTGGTTATTTGGAGAGTGGTTTAATTTTCTGTAACCCGAAAGGAAAGTCTGTTTTACATACTTATATATATATATATATATATATATATATATATATATATATATATATATATATATATATATATATATATATATATATATA
>JAXIVD010000131.1:175000-177500 GCA_036785275.1 Cancer borealis | reverse complement strand
GCCGAAGCTTCTCGTTTAGCACACTACAACAAGCGTTCCACCATCACCAGCAGGGAAATCCAGACTGCCGTTCGTCTCTTGCTTCCCGGTGAACTAGCAAAACACGCAGTGTCTGAAGGCACAAAGGCTGTCACCAAATACACCTCTTCCAAGTAAGCAGCAGCAGCAGCAGCCTGCTATATGCTTGCTTGGACTGGACTGGATGACGTCTACCAATACTCGGCTCCGTTGGAGCCACAATTTGTTAGCAAAAGAGAGACTGTTTGGACTAATTTACTTTGTGTGTGTGGGTCTTCTCGCTTTTTTTTTTTTCTCTCTCTCTCTCTCTCTCTCTCTCTCTCTCTCTCTCTCTCTCTCTCTCTCTCTCTCTCTCTCTCTCTCTCTCTCTCTCTTTCTCCTTTCTATTATTATTATATTTTATCTCGCGAGGACGGAAATTTCAAGGTCAAGTAATATGTGTCTCCTACATATACACAAGTTACCTACATACATACAGCACAGTACTTCAAAATGAATTCAAGAATAATAGGAACAATATCCAACAACTTTTATTTTTTTATTGATGTTGGTGACTATATTTTACGCAAGTGACGAAAATGTCCAGTTTAAAGGATATGTGTTCACTACATGCATGCACAAGTTATTATTATTATTAACTCCGTGACTAAATACAAGAGGTATTTTTTATTTATTGATTTATTTTTATTCATTGATTTATTTTTTAATAGAAGAATATCAATAACATTAACCAACAACAACTCTCTTTTGTGACCATACTTTGGCCCTGAAAAGGGCCTAGCTAGATAGACAGAAGATATCTTGATGTTGATATCAACGCGAATCAGTCAGTCAGTCAGTCAACTAACTAACTAACTGCTTGCTTAGGCACGCTCGCCTCGGATGCGGCGGGCAAGCTGGATGTCCTTTGGCATGATAGTGACGCGCTTGGCGTGGATAGCGCAAAGGTTTGTGTCCTCAAATAGACCCACAAGGTAAGCCTCGGAGGCCTCCTGCAGAGCCATGACAGCAGAGGACTGGAAACGGAGATCAGTCTTGAAATCCTGAGCAATCTCGCGTACCAAACGTTGGAAGGGCAACTTCCTGATGAGCAGCTCAGTGCTCTTCTGGTAACGGCGGATTTCACGGAGAGCCACAGTCCCCGGCCTGTAACGGTGAGGCTTCTTGACACCTCCGGTGGCAGGCGCGGATTTACGAGCGGCCTTCGTAGCAAGTTGCTTACGAGGCGCCTTCCCACCGGTGGACTTGCGAGCTGTCTGCTTTGTACGAGCCATAGCGACGACGGACGAACAGATGAGGAGGAGGAGGAGTAGTGTGACGCGCATTTTCAGGTTTGGGACTATATATACAGATTCTCCCTACCCCGTGAGCTGAAACCCAGGCTTGTGATTGGTCAGAACGAAGCAAGAAGCTCCTGCTGCCCCGGCCGGCCGGCCGGCCGGCCGGCCAGCCAGCCACCCACCCGCCCGCCCGACCGCCCGTCTTCCCACCATTTTACAACTCACTCTCACTCACTCGCTTCGTCGTGTGAGAGAGAGAGAAATAAAAAAAAAGAAAAAGTTGTCATTGGAAGAAAAATGAGAATTTTTTTTTTCCCACCCGAGTTTGCCATAATATTGTTATGTAGCCTGGTATTAGCGGGTGTTAAAAAAGAGTGACTTGTATGCCAAGGCAGGCCTCGTAGAGCCCGTGGAAGTTTCAAGGTGAGCGAGATAGTTTCTTTCCTGCCGTCCTCCCCCAAAAGCAAAAAAAATGCGTCAATATTTTTTTCCACACAACTTGAAAGGAGCTTTCAGTTGCTTTCAATAAATGTTCTATTACGACTATATTTTAGGAATATTTTTATTTTATTTTCATTGGTTATTTGGAGAGTGGTTTAATTTTCTGTAACCCGAAAGGAAAGTCTGTTTTACATACTTATATATATATATATATATATATATATATATATATATATATATATATATATATATATATATATATATATATATATATATATACACACCTTGTTGATGATGAACATTTTATGATCTATCAAAGCCGGGTTTTGAAACATCAATGTTCCTAAATTTTCATACATAAGGTTTGATCCCTTAATATTATGAGATGATCTTTATTTACCGATATGTTGTTGTTGTTATTGTTGTTGTTGTTGTTGTTGTTGTTGTTGTTGTTGTTGTTGTTGTTGTTGTTGTTGTTGTTGTTGTTGTTGTAAGGCATAATGTAGTAGTGTACCTTTCCTACTGCTATTACTTGCATTAAATTTGAAGGGTAATTTATTGAATTATTGGTATTGTAATTATTCGGGTGTTTAGTCTCCCCTAGATGGTAAAACAAGGAAAACGTGGTCTTGAATAAACTGTTCCTGCTTATCTTTTAGGGAACACTAAACACAAACACAAATACAATACAATATATAATAGCTATAGCATAAATTGAAATCATGAATTTGTCAATATAATATACAAGAGCGTGAAAGTTT
>JAXIVD010000131.1:165000-170000 GCA_036785275.1 Cancer borealis | reverse complement strand
CTACATACATACAGCACAGTACTTCAAAATGAATTCAAGAATAATAGGAACAATATCCAACAACTTTTATTTTTTTATTGATGTTGGTGACTATATTTTACGCAAGTGACGAAAATGTCCAGTTTAAAGGATATGTGTTCACTACATGCATGCACAAGTTATTATTATTATTAACTCCGTGACTAAATACAAGAGGTATTTTTTATTTATTGATTTATTTTTATTCATTGATTTATTTTTTAATAGAAGAATATCAATAACATTAACCAACAACAACTCTCTTTTGTGACCATACTTTGGCCCTGAAAAGGGCCTAGCTAGATAGACAGAAGATATCTTGATGTTGATATCAACGCGAATCAGTCAGTCAGTCAGTCAACTAACTAACTAACTGCTTGCTTAGGCACGCTCGCCTCGGATGCGGCGGGCAAGCTGGATGTCCTTTGGCATGATAGTGACGCGCTTGGCGTGGATAGCGCAAAGGTTTGTGTCCTCAAATAGACCCACAAGGTAAGCCTCGGAGGCCTCCTGCAGAGCCATGACAGCAGAGGACTGGAAACGGAGATCAGTCTTGAAATCCTGAGCAATCTCGCGTACCAAACGTTGGAAGGGCAACTTCCTGATGAGCAGCTCAGTGCTCTTCTGGTAACGGCGGATTTCACGGAGAGCCACAGTCCCCGGCCTGTAACGGTGAGGCTTCTTGACACCTCCGGTGGCAGGCGCGGATTTACGAGCGGCCTTCGTAGCAAGTTGCTTACGAGGCGCCTTCCCACCGGTGGACTTGCGAGCTGTCTGCTTTGTACGAGCCATAGCGACGACGGACGAACAGATGAGGAGGAGGAGGAGTAGTGTGACGCGCATTTTCGTGTGTGTGTGTGTGTGTGTAGAGATTGTCATCCAGGCGGATGACTTGGGCCTTAACCTGAGGAGGCCCAGAGAAAACAGGTGAGGTCGGTTTTTGAAAAATGTGTGTTCTTTCAGGATCAACTTGCTCACCATCGTCGGGAGTCTGACTTGCCTGCATATAGCAGTGCGTCAGATACACCCGACAATGATATGGTAAGTTAGTCCTGTGGCGTGTTTGTGTGTGATAATATCACTGCACGTCGAACGGGGGAGTCTAACTTGCCCGCCGTAGCGGTGCGTTAGATACACCCCCGGCCGGCTGGCTGTGGTATTATCTAGGGGGAGGGAATGTTCGTACTAGCTCTACTAAGGTTGTGTGTGGCGTGTTTTTCACTATTTCTGGAGCAGTACCTATACTTCTATCTAGGTACTGCCGTGTCTGTTCGCATTCCTCTATGTAATGCAGTAATGGTGCGGCACAGGCTGTGTTGCAGTATCTGCAGGTTTCTTGCACATCTCTCAGTTCGCTTAGGCATTTGAAGCCTAGTTTTAATCGGTGTAGGCTGGTCCTTGTTTTCCTGTCCAGGTTTCTTGGGAATGGGCTCGTGTTTTCTGCGGTTCTGAGGTACCAGTTTGCACTTGGTGAACCTTTGTTGGCCTCTCTCTGTAGCAGGTCTTTTGCTGCCTGGTTTGTTGTGGCCCTGATGTTGTTCTTCAGGCTAGAGAGGCTTGGTGGTAGTTGTGCCGTGATGTTAGGGAGAAGCAAGGCGTTCTTGGCGGCGGTGTCTGCCTCTTCGTTCCCTGGGATGCCAGCGTGGCTTGGAATCCAATTGATGTGGACGATTCTGTCACCCTCCTGGATATGCCCTGCCGTAGCCAGGATTTTGGTGATGAGACCGACGTTATCTCTTGGCATTCCTTTGGAGAGAGCCTGGATAGCACCCAGGGAATCCGTGTGAATGACTACCGCTTTGTTGCTAGTTTCAGCATGTTCTAGGGCTTTTTGAATAGCTAGAAGCTCTGTCTGCAGCGTGGACGACCCGTCTGGCAGTCTGTAGTAGGCTGTGGTTTTTTCGTGGGTAAAAGCAGCAGCTGCTGTCTTGGTGTAAGGGTCCACTGAGCCATCTGTATAGTATATATCTGCCTCAAGGCCGGGTGCCGCCTGCAGAGCTTCTTTCGCTAGGTTAGCTAACTTAACCTTGCTGAGTCTAGATTTGGAGTCTTGTGGAGTGTTGCGTGTGGTTTGTATCGCTGGCAGGCTCCATGGTGGTGGTGTCTTGTAGTCTTCGTGTTGTGTGTCAAGTTTGAGGTGTAGGAAAAAGTGTGTTGTGTTGTGTTGTGTTGTGTGTGTTGTCTTTATGGTGTCTGCTGTTTTGGTGGCCCATGTCTTTTTTGTGAATAGTGTTCTGTCTTGTAGGAGGGCCTGCCGGATCCTGTTAAGGTTGGCTGTTGTTTTTTCCCCTCTGAGGAACTTCCCCAGGTGGGTTGTACTTGTTGCAGCGAGTCTTGTGTGCAGTGGGGGGATGTTGGTTTCCACCTGCATAGTACATATCTTGGTCCAGGCCGGAGCGCCGACCATGAGTCTCATAGCCTGGTTCTGGATCTTTTCCAGTGCTGCGATGGCTGTCGGTCTTGTTGTGGAGAGGCATGGGGCTCCGTATTCTATCACTGACCTGACAGCCTGGATGTAGTAAGTTTTGAGGACTGGAAGACTAGCGCCCCCTTGTAGTCCTGTGATTGCCCTCATTACACGCATCCTTACTCTTGCTTTTCCTGTTGTTGCAGCGATGTGTTTGGCAAATTTGAGGTGGGGGTCCATCCATATGCCGAGATATGGGTGGCTTTCCACCCATTCAATCCTTGTGTCCTGTAGCATTATGGGGTCTATTGTTTTGCTGGTGCCAAAGTGGATTGCCTTTGTTTTTCTTTGGTTAATTTTTAAGCCGAGTTCTTGGCATTTGTTGGAGATGGCTGTGATGGTTCTCTGTGCTTTTTTGGCGTAGTATTGTCCCGTCGTGATGATTGCTATGTCATCCGCGTAACATAGAACTTTTGTACCTGCTTCCAGGGGTAGCGCCACTAAGTTTTCAACCAGGACGTTGAAAAGAAAGGGACTTAGGATGCTCCCCTGGGGCGTGCCATTATCGAAGGTCCGTGTGTGTGAGGTTTTGCCTTGGTACTGGACCGTCGCCTTTCTTTCGGTTAGGAAGTCCCTCGTCCATTTTAGAAGCTTCCCTCGTATTCCCTTTTTGATCAGGGATTCCAATATGGCCGAGGCGCTTGCCAGTTCGAACGCTTTTTCAAGGTCCATGAATATTACTATGGCCTTTTTGTCTGCTATGGTGGTTATCATTTCGGTGATACAGTCTCTGGTTCCCTTGTTGGCAGTGAAGGCGTAGAGATGCTTATGCGTGTCACCCATAGCCCATTGCAGGCGTGCCAGCACCATCTTCTCCGCTGTTTTCCCCAAACAGCTGAGGAGAGAGATCGGTCGATGGTTTCCTGGGTCGTTTGGCTTTGGGATCGGGACAATGTTGGCTTGTTTCCATGGTGCAGGGAGCATTCCTGTGTCATAAGAGGTATTTATGACACGGAGTAGTTCGTGTTGAGCTTCTGTTCCGGCTTCCCTGATCATGGAGTAAGTTATCTTGTCCGTCCCCGCCGCTGTGTCTTTTCGTGGCCTTTGTGTGCGCAGGAGCGCGCATTTTCAGGTTTGGGACTATATATACAGATTCTCCCTACCCCGTGAGCTGAAACCCAGGCTTGTGATTGGTCAGAACGAAGCAAGAAGCTCCTGCTGCCCCGGCCGGCCGGCCGGCCGGCCGGCCAGCCAGCCACCCACCCGCCCGCCCGACCGCCCGTCTTCCCACCATTTTACAACTCACTCTCACTCACTCGCTTCGTCGTGTGAGAGAGAGAGAAATAAAAAAAAAGAAAAAGTTGTCATTGGAAGAAAAATGAGAATTTTTTTTTTCCCACCCGAGTTTGCCATAATATTGTTATGTAGCCTGGTATTAGCGGGTGTTAAAAAAGAGTGACTTGTATGCCAAGGCAGGCCTCGTAGAGCCCGTGGAAGTTTCAAGGTGAGCGAGATAGTTTCTTTCCTGCCGTCCTCCCCCAAAAGCAAAAAAAATGCGTCAATATTTTTTTCCACACAACTTGAAAGGAGCTTTCAGTTGCTTTCAATAAATGTTCTATTACGACTATATTTTAGGAATATTTTTATTTTATTTTCATTGGTTATTTGGAGAGTGGTTTAATTTTCTGTAACCCGAAAGGAAAGTCTGTTTTACATACTATATATATATATATATATATATATATATATATATATATATATATATATATATATATATATATATATATATATATATATATATATATACACACCTTGTTGATGATGAACATTTTATGATCTATCAAAGCCGGGTTTTGAAACATCAATGTTCCTAAATTTTCATACATAAGGTTTGATCCCTTAATATTATGAGATGATCTTTATTTACCGATATGTTGTTGTTGTTATTGTTGTTGTTGTTGTTGTTGTTGTTGTTGTTGTTGTTGTTGTTGTTGTTGTTGTTGTTGTTGTTGTTGTAAGGCATAATGTAGTAGTGTACCTTTCCTACTGCTATTACTTGCATTAAATTTGAAGGGTAATTTATTGAATTATTGGTATTGTAATTATTCGGGTGTTTAGTCTCCCCTAGATGGTAAAACAAGGAAAACGTGGTCTTGAATAAACTGTTCCTGCTTATCTTTTAGGGAACACTAAACACAAACACAAATACAATACAATATATAATAGCTATAGCATAAATTGAAATCATGAATTTGTCAATATAATATACAAGAGCGTGAAAGTTTTGACGCTGCACTATCACACATGCTACCGTGCTTTTGTCTGTCTGTCTTGACAGTGTACGTAACACAATGGCGGGTGATAACACGCACAAAAAATAATATATTTTCAGATTTTTTTCTTTTTATCATTATCATCATCATCATCATCATCATCATCATCATCATCATCATCATCATCATCATCATCATCATCATCATCAAAATAATAATAAAACTAATAATAAAAATAATAATAATAATAATAATAATAATAATAATAATAATAATAATAATAATAATAATAATAATAATAT
>JAXIVD010000131.1:152500-155000 GCA_036785275.1 Cancer borealis | reverse complement strand
TATATATATATATCTATATATATATATATATATATATATATATATATATATATATATATATATATATATATATATATATATATATATATAAGCAAATAAAATGATAAATGAACCACTAGGTAATCGATTCACAGCTTCCCTTCAACACTAAAATACCGGTTTGTTATGCGTTATACGTAGGTAGTATTTTTATTATCATTACTATTATGAATAATGTTGCTATCACCTAATCATATCATTTATATCCTAATCCTGGTCCGTCCAACTCTCAAGATTTATAATATGTGGCTCCGAATAGGAGCCGGATAATAGTAGTAGTGTGTCAAAGGAATGGTGGAGATTCCTTTTATTTCTCCTCGTTCTTTGATTATTTCTTCTCAGTCTTCTTGGGAAGGAGCACTGCTTGGATGTTGGGCAGCACACCGCCCTGTGCAATGGTCACGCCCGAGAGGAGCTTGTTCAGTTCCTCGTCGTTGCGGATAGCCAGCTGAAGGTGACGCGGGATAATGCGAGTTTTCTTGTTGTCACGGGCAGCATTGCCGGCAAGCTCAAGGACCTCAGCAGCTAGGTATTCCATAACTGCTGCAAGGTAAACTGGAGCTCCAGCGCCTACGCGCTCAGCGTAGTTACCCTTCCTCAGAAGACGGTGAATCCTGCCGACGGGGAACTGAAGTCCAGCCCGACTGGAGCGGGACTTTGATTTTCCCTTCACTTTTCCACCCTTGCCACGTCCAGACATGGTGGTAATGTAGTAGTAGTAATAGTTTGCTGGGGGTGACGCGTAGCAGCAGCGCAGGCTACACGATCTACAAGTTGAATGACGCCAAAATTTCTCCCATTTTCAATATTTATACTGGCAGCCAGATCAGGGAAGAAAACCGAGCTCCCCGCTGGACCAATCAGCGCGCGTCTCACGGCATCTGATCGTGATCCTGAGTAAGTTTGTCGCATATAAGAAATTTTCAACTGCGGACAAAATTTATCATTCCCACAGTGAATACGAAACCATCATGCCTCCCAAAGCATCAGGAAAAGCTGCCAAGAAAGCTGGCAAGGCCCAGAAGGCCATTGCCAAGGGAGACAAGAAGAAGAAGCGCAGGAGGAAGGAGAGCTACTCCATCTACATCTACAAGGTGCTGAAGCAGGTTCACCCTGACACCGGCGTGTCTTCCAAGGCCATGTCTATCATGAATTCTTTCGTGAACGACATCTTTGAACGCATCGCCGCCGAAGCTTCTCGTTTAGCACACTACAACAAGCGTTCCACCATCACCAGCAGGGAAATCCAGACTGCCGTTCGTCTCTTGCTTCCCGGTGAACTAGCAAAACACGCAGTGTCTGAAGGCACAAAGGCTGTCACCAAATACACCTCTTCCAAGTAAGCAGCAGCAGCAGCAGCCTGCTATATGCTTGCTTGGACTGGACTGGATGACGTCTACCAATACTCGGCTCCGTTGGAGCCACAATTTGTTAGCAAAAGAGAGACTGTTTGGACTAATTTACTTTGTGTGTGTGGGTCTTCTCGCTTTTTTTTTTCTCTCTCTCTCTCTCTCTCTCTCTCTCTCTCTCTCTCTCTCTCTCTCTCTCTCTCTCTCTCTCTCTCTCTCTCTCTCTCTCTTCTCCTTTCTATTATTATTATATTTTATCTCGCGAGGACGGAAATTTCAAGGTCAAGTAATATGTGTCTCCTACATATACACAAGTTACCTACATACATACAGCACAGTACTTCAAAATGAATTCAAGAATAATAGGAACAATATCCAACAACTTTTATTTTTTTATTGATGTTGGTGACTATATTTTACGCAAGTGACGAAAATGTCCAGTTTAAAGGATATGTGTTCACTACATGCATGCACAAGTTATTATTATTATTAACTCCGTGACTAAATACAAGAGGTATTTTTTATTTATTGATTTATTTTTATTCATTGATTTATTTTTTAATAGAAGAATATCAATAACATTAACCAACAACAACTCTCTTTTGTGACCATACTTTGGCCCTGAAAAGGGCCTAGCTAGATAGACAGAAGATATCTTGATGTTGATATCAACGCGAATCAGTCAGTCAGTCAGTCAACTAACTAACTAACTGCTTGCTTAGGCACGCTCGCCTCGGATGCGGCGGGCAAGCTGGATGTCCTTTGGCATGATAGTGACGCGCTTGGCGTGGATAGCGCAAAGGTTTGTGTCCTCAAATAGACCCACAAGGTAAGCCTCGGAGGCCTCCTGCAGAGCCATGACAGCAGAGGACTGGAAACGGAGATCAGTCTTGAAATCCTGAGCAATCTCGCGTACCAAACGTTGGAAGGGCAACTTCCTGATGAGCAGCTCAGTGCTCTTCTGGTAACGGCGGATTTCACGGAGAGCCACAGTCCCCGGCCTGTAACGGTGAGGCTTCTTGACACCTCCGGTGGCAGGCGCGGATTTACGAGCGGCCTTCGTAGCAAGTTGCTTACGAGGCGCCTTCCCACCGGTGGACTTGCGAGCTGTC
>JAXIVD010000131.1:145000-147500 GCA_036785275.1 Cancer borealis | reverse complement strand
TTGTTGTCACGGGCAGCATTGCCGGCAAGCTCAAGGACCTCAGCAGCTAGGTATTCCATAACTGCTGCAAGGTAAACTGGAGCTCCAGCGCCTACGCGCTCAGCGTAGTTACCCTTCCTCAGAAGACGGTGAATCCTGCCGACGGGGAACTGAAGTCCAGCCCGACTGGAGCGGGACTTTGATTTTCCCTTCACTTTTCCACCCTTGCCACGTCCAGACATGGTGGTAATGTAGTAGTAGTAATAGTTTGCTGGGGGTGACGCGTAGCAGCAGCGCAGGCTACACGATCTACAAGTTGAATGACGCCAAAATTTCTCCCATTTTCAATATTTATACTGGCAGCCAGATCAGGGAAGAAAACCGAGCTCCCCGCTGGACCAATCAGCGCGCGTCTCACGGCATCTGATCGTGATCCTGAGTAAGTTTGTCGCATATAAGAAATTTTCAACTGCGGACAAAATTTATCATTCCCACAGTGAATACGAAACCATCATGCCTCCCAAAGCATCAGGAAAAGCTGCCAAGAAAGCTGGCAAGGCCCAGAAGGCCATTGCCAAGGGAGACAAGAAGAAGAAGCGCAGGAGGAAGGAGAGCTACTCCATCTACATCTACAAGGTGCTGAAGCAGGTTCACCCTGACACCGGCGTGTCTTCCAAGGCCATGTCTATCATGAATTCTTTCGTGAACGACATCTTTGAACGCATCGCCGCCGAAGCTTCTCGTTTAGCACACTACAACAAGCGTTCCACCATCACCAGCAGGGAAATCCAGACTGCCGTTCGTCTCTTGCTTCCCGGTGAACTAGCAAAACACGCAGTGTCTGAAGGCACAAAGGCTGTCACCAAATACACCTCTTCCAAGTAAGCAGCAGCAGCAGCAGCCTGCTATATGCTTGCTTGGACTGGACTGGATGACGTCTACCAATACTCGGCTCCGTTGGAGCCACAATTTGTTAGCAAAAGAGAGACTGTTTGGACTAATTTACTTTGTGTGTGTGGGTCTTCTCGCTTTTTTTTTTTCTCTCTCTCTCTCTCTCTCTCTCTCTCTCTCTCTCTCTCTCTCTCTCTCTCTCTCTCTCTCTCTCTCTCTCTCTCTCTCTCTTTCTCCTTTCTATTATTATTATATTTTATCTCGCGAGGACGGAAATTTCAAGGTCAAGTAATATGTGTCTCCTACATATACACAAGTTACCTACATACATACAGCACAGTACTTCAAAATGAATTCAAGAATAATAGGAACAATATCCAACAACTTTTATTTTTTTATTGATGTTGGTGACTATATTTTACGCAAGTGACGAAAATGTCCAGTTTAAAGGATATGTGTTCACTACATGCATGCACAAGTTATTATTATTATTAACTCCGTGACTAAATACAAGAGGTATTTTTTATTTATTGATTTATTTTTATTCATTGATTTATTTTTTAATAGAAGAATATCAATAACATTAACCAACAACAACTCTCTTTTGTGACCATACTTTGGCCCTGAAAAGGGCCTAGCTAGATAGACAGAAGATATCTTGATGTTGATATCAACGCGAATCAGTCAGTCAGTCAGTCAACTAACTAACTAACTGCTTGCTTAGGCACGCTCGCCTCGGATGCGGCGGGCAAGCTGGATGTCCTTTGGCATGATAGTGACGCGCTTGGCGTGGATAGCGCAAAGGTTTGTGTCCTCAAATAGACCCACAAGGTAAGCCTCGGAGGCCTCCTGCAGAGCCATGACAGCAGAGGACTGGAAACGGAGATCAGTCTTGAAATCCTGAGCAATCTCGCGTACCAAACGTTGGAAGGGCAACTTCCTGATGAGCAGCTCAGTGCTCTTCTGGTAACGGCGGATTTCACGGAGAGCCACAGTCCCCGGCCTGTAACGGTGAGGCTTCTTGACACCTCCGGTGGCAGGCGCGGATTTACGAGCGGCCTTCGTAGCAAGTTGCTTACGAGGCGCCTTCCCACCGGTGGACTTGCGAGCTGTCTGCTTTGTACGAGCCATAGCGACGACGGACGAACAGATGAGGAGGAGGAGGAGTAGTGTGACGCGCATTTTCAGGTTTGGGACTATATATACAGATTCTCCCTACCCCGTGAGCTGAAACCCAGGCTTGTGATTGGTCAGAACGAAGCAAGAAGCTCCTGCTGCCCCGGCCGGCCGGCCGGCCGGCCGGCCAGCCAGCCACCCACCCGCCCGCCCGACCGCCCGTCTTCCCACCATTTTACAACTCACTCTCACTCACTCGCTTCGTCGTGTGAGAGAGAGAGAAATAAAAAAAAAGAAAAAGTTGTCATTGGAAGAAAAATGAGAATTTTTTTTTTCCCACCCGAGTTTGCCATAATATTGTTATGTAGCCTGGTATTAGCGGGTGTTAAAAAAGAGTGACTTGTATGCCAAGGCAGGCCTCGTAGAGCCCGTGGAAGTTTCAAGGTCAGCGAGATAGTTTCTTTCCTGCCGTCCTCCCCCAAAAGCAAAAAAAATGCGTCAATATTTTTTTCCA
>JAXIVD010000131.1:137500-140000 GCA_036785275.1 Cancer borealis | reverse complement strand
ACCATCATGCCTCCCAAAGCATCAGGAAAAGCTGCCAAGAAAGCTGGCAAGGCCCAGAAGGCCATTGCCAAGGGAGACAAGAAGAAGAAGCGCAGGAGGAAGGAGAGCTACTCCATCTACATCTACAAGGTGCTGAAGCAGGTTCACCCTGACACCGGCGTGTCTTCCAAGGCCATGTCTATCATGAATTCTTTCGTGAACGACATCTTTGAACGCATCGCCGCCGAAGCTTCTCGTTTAGCACACTACAACAAGCGTTCCACCATCACCAGCAGGGAAATCCAGACTGCCGTTCGTCTCTTGCTTCCCGGTGAACTAGCAAAACACGCAGTGTCTGAAGGCACAAAGGCTGTCACCAAATACACCTCTTCCAAGTAAGCAGCAGCAGCAGCAGCCTGCTATATGCTTGCTTGGACTGGACTGGATGACGTCTACCAATACTCGGCTCCGTTGGAGCCACAATTTGTTAGCAAAAGAGAGACTGTTTGGACTAATTTACTTTGTGTGTGTGGGTCTTCTCGCTTTTTTTTTTTCTCTCTCTCTCTCTCTCTCTCTCTCTCTCTCTCTCTCTCTCTCTCTCTCTCTCTCTCTCTCTCTCTCTCTCTCTCTCTCTTTCTCCTTTCTATTATTATTATATTTTATCTCGCGAGGACGGAAATTTCAAGGTCAAGTAATATGTGTCTCCTACATATACACAAGTTACCTACATACATACAGCACAGTACTTCAAAATGAATTCAAGAATAATAGGAACAATATCCAACAACTTTTATTTTTTTATTGATGTTGGTGACTATATTTTACGCAAGTGACGAAAATGTCCAGTTTAAAGGATATGTGTTCACTACATGCATGCACAAGTTATTATTATTATTAACTCCGTGACTAAATACAAGAGGTATTTTTTATTTATTGATTTATTTTTATTCATTGATTTATTTTTTAATAGAAGAATATCAATAACATTAACCAACAACAACTCTCTTTTGTGACCATACTTTGGCCCTGAAAAGGGCCTAGCTAGATAGACAGAAGATATCTTGATGTTGATATCAACGCGAATCAGTCAGTCAGTCAGTCAACTAACTAACTAACTGCTTGCTTAGGCACGCTCGCCTCGGATGCGGCGGGCAAGCTGGATGTCCTTTGGCATGATAGTGACGCGCTTGGCGTGGATAGCGCAAAGGTTTGTGTCCTCAAATAGACCCACAAGGTAAGCCTCGGAGGCCTCCTGCAGAGCCATGACAGCAGAGGACTGGAAACGGAGATCAGTCTTGAAATCCTGAGCAATCTCGCGTACCAAACGTTGGAAGGGCAACTTCCTGATGAGCAGCTCAGTGCTCTTCTGGTAACGGCGGATTTCACGGAGAGCCACAGTCCCCGGCCTGTAACGGTGAGGCTTCTTGACACCTCCGGTGGCAGGCGCGGATTTACGAGCGGCCTTCGTAGCAAGTTGCTTACGAGGCGCCTTCCCACCGGTGGACTTGCGAGCTGTCTGCTTTGTACGAGCCATAGCGACGACGGACGAACAGATGAGGAGGAGGAGGAGTAGTGTGACGCGCATTTTCAGGTTTGGGACTATATATACAGATTCTCCCTACCCCGTGAGCTGAAACCCAGGCTTGTGATTGGTCAGAACGAAGCAAGAAGCTCCTGCTGCCCCGGCCGGCCGGCCGGCCGGCCGGCCAGCCAGCCACCCACCCGCCCGCCCGACCGCCCGTCTTCCCACCATTTTACAACTCACTCTCACTCACTCGCTTCGTCGTGTGAGAGAGAGAGAAATAAAAAAAAAGAAAAAGTTGTCATTGGAAGAAAAATGAGAATTTTTTTTTTCCCACCCGAGTTTGCCATAATATTGTTATGTAGCCTGGTATTAGCGGGTGTTAAAAAAGAGTGACTTGTATGCCAAGGCAGGCCTCGTAGAGCCCGTGGAAGTTTCAAGGTGAGCGAGATAGTTTCTTTCCTGCCGTCCTCCCCCAAAAGCAAAAAAAATGCGTCAATATTTTTTTCCACACAACTTGAAAGGAGCTTTCAGTTGCTTTCAATAAATGTTCTATTACGACTATATTTTAGGAATATTTTTATTTTATTTTCATTGGTTATTTGGAGAGTGGTTTAATTTTCTGTAACCCGAAAGGAAAGTCTGTTTTACATACTTATATATATATATATATATATATATATATATATATATATATATATATATATATATATATATATATATATATATATATATATATATACACACCTTGTTGATGATGAACATTTTATGATCTATCAAAGCCGGGTTTTGAAACATCAATGTTCCTAAATTTTCATACATAAGGTTTGATCCCTTAATATTATGAGATGATCTTTATTTACCGATATGTTGTTGTTGTTATTGTTGTTGTTGTTGTTGTTGTTGTTGTTGTTGTTGTTGTTGTTGTTGTTGTTGTTGTTGTTGTTGTTGTAAGGCATAATGTAGTAGTGTACCTTTCCTACTGCTATTACTTGCATT
>JAXIVD010000131.1:125000-132500 GCA_036785275.1 Cancer borealis | reverse complement strand
GAGAGACTGTTTGGACTAATTTACTTTGTGTGTGTGGGTCTTCTCGCTTTTTTTTTTTTCTCTCTCTCTCTCTCTCTCTCTCTCTCTCTCTCTCTCTCTCTCTCTCTCTCTCTCTCTCTCTCTCTCTCTCTCTCTCTTTCTCCTTTCTATTATTATTATATTTTATCTCGCGAGGACGGAAATTTCAAGGTCAAGTAATATGTGTCTCCTACATATACACAAGTTACCTACATACATACAGCACAGTACTTCAAAATGAATTCAAGAATAATAGGAACAATATCCAACAACTTTTATTTTTTTATTGATGTTGGTGACTATATTTTACGCAAGTGACGAAAATGTCCAGTTTAAAGGATATGTGTTCACTACATGCATGCACAAGTTATTATTATTATTAACTCCGTGACTAAATACAAGAGGTATTTTTTATTTATTGATTTATTTTTATTCATTGATTTATTTTTTAATAGAAGAATATCAATAACATTAACCAACAACAACTCTCTTTTGTGACCATACTTTGGCCCTGAAAAGGGCCTAGCTAGATAGACAGAAGATATCTTGATGTTGATATCAACGCGAATCAGTCAGTCAGTCAGTCAACTAACTAACTAACTGCTTGCTTAGGCACGCTCGCCTCGGATGCGGCGGGCAAGCTGGATGTCCTTTGGCATGATAGTGACGCGCTTGGCGTGGATAGCGCAAAGGTTTGTGTCCTCAAATAGACCCACAAGGTAAGCCTCGGAGGCCTCCTGCAGAGCCATGACAGCAGAGGACTGGAAACGGAGATCAGTCTTGAAATCCTGAGCAATCTCGCGTACCAAACGTTGGAAGGGCAACTTCCTGATGAGCAGCTCAGTGCTCTTCTGGTAACGGCGGATTTCACGGAGAGCCACAGTCCCCGGCCTGTAACGGTGAGGCTTCTTGACACCTCCGGTGGCAGGCGCGGATTTACGAGCGGCCTTCGTAGCAAGTTGCTTACGAGGCGCCTTCCCACCGGTGGACTTGCGAGCTGTCTGCTTTGTACGAGCCATAGCGACGACGGACGAACAGATGAGGAGGAGGAGGAGTAGTGTGACGCGCATTTTCGTGTGTGTGTGTGTGTGTAGAGATTGTCATCCAGGCGGATGACTTGGGCCTTAACCTGAGGAGGCCCAGAGAAAACAGGTGAGGTCGGTTTTTGAAAAATGTGTGTTCTTTCAGGATCAACTTGCTCACCATCGTCGGGAGTCTGACTTGCCTGCATATAGCAGTGCGTCAGATACACCCGACAATGATATGGTAAGTTAGTCCTGTGGCGTGTTTGTGTGTGATAATATCACTGCACGTCGAACGGGGGAGTCTAACTTGCCCGCCGTAGCGGTGCGTTAGATACACCCCCGGCCGGCTGGCTGTGGTATTATCTAGGGGGAGGGAATGTTCGTACTAGCTCTACTAAGGTTGTGTGTGGCGTGTTTTTCACTATTTCTGGAGCAGTACCTATACTTCTATCTAGGTACTGCCGTGTCTGTTCGCATTCCTCTATGTAATGCAGTAATGGTGCGGCACAGGCTGTGTTGCAGTATCTGCAGGTTTCTTGCACATCTCTCAGTTCGCTTAGGCATTTGAAGCCTAGTTTTAATCGGTGTAGGCTGATCCTTGTTTTCCTGTCCAGGTTTCTTGGGAATGGGCTCGTGTTTTCTGCGGTTCTGAGGTACCAGTTTGCACTTGGTGAGCCTTTGTTGGCCTCTCTCTGTAGCAGGTCTTTTGCTGCCTGGTTTGTTGTGGCCCTGATGTTGTTCTTCAGGCTAGAGAGGCTTGGTGGTAGTTGTGCCGTGATGTTAGGGAGAAGCAAGGCGTTCTTGGCGGCGGTGTCTGCCTCTTCGTTCCCTGGGATGCCAGCGTGGCTTGGAATCCAATTGATGTGGACGATTCTGTCACCCTCCTGGATATGCCCTGCCGTAGCCAGGATTTTGGTGATGAGACCGACGTTATCTCTTGGCATTCCTTTGGAGAGAGCCTGGATAGCACCCAGGGAATCCGTGTGAATGACTACCGCTTTGTTGTTAGTTTCAGCATGTTCTAGGGCTTTTTGAATAGCTAGAAGCTCTGTCTGCAGCGTGGACGACCCGTCTGGCAGTCTGTAGTAGGCTGTGGTTTTTTCGTGGGTAAAAGCAGCAGCTGCTGTCTTGGTGTAAGGGTCCACTGAGCCATCTGTATAGTATATATCTGCCTCAAGGCCGGGTGCCGCCTGCAGAGCTTCTTTCGCTAGGTTAACTAACTTAACCTTGCTGAGTCTAGATTTGGAGTCTTGTGGAGTGTTGCGTGTGGTTTGTATCGCTGGCAGGCTCCATGGTGGTGGTGTCTTGTAGTCTTCGTGTTGTGTGTCAAGTTTGAGGTGTAGGAAAAAGTGTGTTGTGTTGTGTTGTGTTGTGTGTGTTGTCTTTATGGTGTCTGCTGTTTTGGTGGCCCATGTCTTTTTTGTGAATAGTGTTCTGTCTTGTAGGAGGGCCTGCCGGATCCTGTTAAGGTTGGCTGTTGTTTTTTCCCCTCTGAGGAACTTCCCCAGGTGGGTTGTACTTGTTGCAGCGAGTCTTGTGTGCAGTGGGGGGATGTTGGTTTCCACCTGCATAGTACATATCTTGGTCCAGGCCGGAGCGCCGACCATGAGTCTCATAGCCTGGTTCTGGATCTTTTCCAGTGCTGCGATGGCTGTCGGTCTTGTTGTGGAGAGGCATGGGGCTCCGTATTCTATCACTGACCTGACAGCCTGGATGTAGTAAGTTTTGAGGACTGGAAGACTAGCGCCCCCTTGTAGTCCTGTGATTGCCCTCATTACACGCATCCTTACTCTTGCTTTTCCTGTTGTTGCAGCGATGTGTTTGGCAAATTTGAGGTGGGGGTCCATCCATATGCCGAGATATGGGTGGCTTTCCACCCATTCAATCCTTGTGTCCTGTAGCATTATGGGGTCTATTGTTTTGCTGGTGCCAAAGTGGATTGCCTTTGTTTTTCTTTGGTTAATTTTTAAGCCGAGTTCTTGGCATTTGTTGGAGATGGCTGTGATGGTTCTCTGTGCTTTTTTGGCGTAGTATTGTCCCGTCGTGATGATTGCTATGTCATCCGCGTAACATAGAACTTTTGTACCTGCTTCCAGGGGTAGCGCCACTAAGTTTTCAACCAGGACGTTGAAAAGAAAGGGACTTAGGATGCTCCCCTGGGGCGTGCCATTATCGAAGGTCCGTGTGTGTGAGGTTTTGCCTTGGTACTGGACCGTCGCCTTTCTTTCGGTTAGGAAGTCCCTCGTCCATTTTAGAAGCTTCCCTCGTATTCCCTTTTTGATCAGGGATTCCAATATGGCCGAGGCGCTTGCCAGTTCGAACGCTTTTTCAAGGTCCATGAATATTACTATGGCCTTTTTGTCTGCTATGGTGGTTATCATTTCGGTGATACAGTCTCTGGTTCCCTTGTTGGCAGTGAAGGCGTAGAGATGCTTATGCGTGTCACCCATAGCCCATTGCAGGCGTGCCAGCACCATCTTCTCCGCTGTTTTCCCCAAACAGCTGAGGAGAGAGATCGGTCGATGGTTTCCTGGGTCGTTTGGCTTTGGGATCGGGACAATGTTGGCTTGTTTCCATGGTGCAGGGAGCACTCCTGTGTCATAAGAGGTATTTATGACACGGAGTAGTTCGTGTTGAGCTTCTGTTCCGGCTTCCCTGATCATGGAGTAAGTTATCTTGTCCGTCCCCGCCGCTGTGTCTTTTCGTGGCCTTTGTGTGCGCAGGAGTTCCCGTTGTGTGAAGGGGGTGTCTGTTGGTGCGTCCACCAGGCACGCCCTGCGCACGACCGTAGATCTTTCTATTTCAAGACTGTTTTGTCTGTCCCTGGTTTCTTGCGGGAGCTGGTCCGGGCTACTTCTGTCTGCGAAGGAGTCTATAATCCGATTTGCCTCGCTGGTAGGGTCCGGGTGGAGTGGTTGTCTCGAAGGTGTTTTTCCGCTGACTAGCCGAACGTTGCGCCACATTTCACCAATCCTGGTGTGGGGGCTCCATGAGGCACACCATTCGAGCCATTTCTCCGTTTTGATTATTCTCGTGGCCTCCTTAGCTATACTGATTGCAGCACGGAGAAGTTTTCTGGTGGTGTCTGTGTTGTGTCTTCTATTTTCAGGTTTGGGACTATATATACAGATTCTCCCTACCCCGTGAGCTGAAACCCAGGCTTGTGATTGGTCAGAACGAAGCAAGAAGCTCCTGCTGCCCCGGCCGGCCGGCCGGCCGGCCGGCCAGCCAGCCACCCACCCGCCCGCCCGACCGCCCGTCTTCCCACCATTTTACAACTCACTCTCACTCACTCGCTTCGTCGTGTGAGAGAGAGAGAAATAAAAAAAAAGAAAAAGTTGTCATTGGAAGAAAAATGAGAATTTTTTTTTTCCCACCCGAGTTTGCCATAATATTGTTATGTAGCCTGGTATTAGCGGGTGTTAAAAAAGAGTGACTTGTATGCCAAGGCAGGCCTCGTAGAGCCCGTGGAAGTTTCAAGGTGAGCGAGATAGTTTCTTTCCTGCCGTCCTCCCCCAAAAGCAAAAAAAATGCGTCAATATTTTTTTCCACACAACTTGAAAGGAGCTTTCAGTTGCTTTCAATAAATGTTCTATTACGACTATATTTTAGGAATATTTTTATTTTATTTTCATTGGTTATTTGGAGAGTGGTTTAATTTTCTGTAACCCGAAAGGAAAGTCTGTTTTACATACTTATATATATATATATATATATATATATATATATATATATATATATATATATATATATATATATATATATATATATATATATATATATATATATATATACACACCTTGTTGATGATGAACATTTTATGATCTATCAAAGCCGGGTTTTGAAACATCAATGTTCCTAAATTTTCATACATAAGGTTTGATCCCTTAATATTATGAGATGATCTTTATTTACCGATATGTTGTTGTTGTTATTGTTGTTGTTGTTGTTGTTGTTGTTGTTGTTGTTGTTGTTGTTGTTGTTGTTGTTGTTGTTGTTGTTGTTGTAAGGCATAATGTAGTAGTGTACCTTTCCTACTGCTATTACTTGCATTAAATTTGAAGGGTAATTTATTGAATTATTGGTATTGTAATTATTCGGGTGTTTAGTCTCCCCTAGATGGTAAAACAAGGAAAACGTGGTCTTGAATAAACTGTTCCTGCTTATCTTTTAGGGAACACTAAACACAAACACAAATACAATACAATATATAATAGCTATAGCATAAATTGAAATCATGAATTTGTCAATATAATATACAAGAGCGTGAAAGTTTTGACGCTGCACTATCACACATGCTACCGTGCTTTTGTCTGTCTGTCTTGACAGTGTACGTAACACAATGGCGGGTGATAACACGCACAAAAAATAATATATTTTCAGATTTTTTTCTTTTTATCATTATCATCATCATCATCATCATCATCATCATCATCATCATCATCATCATCATCATCATCATCATCATCATCAAAATAATAATAAAACTAATAATAAAAATAATAATAATAATAATAATAATAATAATAATAATAATAATAATAATAATAATAATAATAATAATATAAATAACAATAATAATAATAATAATAATAATAATAATATTAATAATAATAATAATAATAATAATAATAATAATTATAATAATAATAATAATAATAATAAAAATAATAAAAAAAATATAAAATAAAATAAAATAATAATAATAATAATAATAATGATAATAATAATAATAATAATAATAATAATAATAATAATAATAATAAAAATAATAATAACAATAATAATAATAATTATAATATATAAATAAAGTGCTCAATCGCTATAACTGAGCTTAGGATTAATTAACCTAACCCAACCTAATCTCATCGAACCTAACTGAGCATAACCTAACCTCATCAAAACTAACCACAAAAAAGTCATATAAATTATATATAGAAGAACATTATATCGTGAAAGAAAGAATAATTAATAATCTTAAACCTTAATTAGGAGAAATCTTAATAAATCTAACCTAAAGAAAAAAGAAAAAATATAAAATAATATACCTAAATAGAATAAAAGAAAGAATAATTAAAAATCATAAACCTTAATTAGAAGAAATCTTAATAAATCAAACCTAAAGAAAACAAAGAAGGGAAAAAAAATGATATATATATATATATATATATATATATATATATATATATATATATATATATATATATATATATATATCTTCTTTTATTCCCTTCTTTGTTTTGTTTAGGTTTGATTTATTAAGATTTCTTCTGATTAAGGTTTATGATTTTTAATTATTCTTTCTTTTATTCTATTTAGGTAAGGTTCCCGTAGGTGGAAGTCGGGAAACAGGCTCTGAAACCTAGTGCATTTAATGCTCACCCTAACGTGCTCGCCGAAGGAGTCGGTAGACAGTGTGCATGTGATCCCCATTGTGGAACCTGCGGCATTGGCTTAAGTAAGGTATATCTCGTCAAAATTAGGGCCAACGACCATACCACGTTGAATGCACCGCTTCTCGTCCGATCAGCGAAGTTAAGCAACGTTGGGTCTGGATAGTACTTGGATGGGTGACCGCCTGGGAACACCAGATGTTGTTGGCATTCAATGTTTTTATTTATTGTTTTTTCCTGTTTTTGTTTAATTCCGTATATTCTTTATCATTTATCACACACACATTCTTTATCACACACACACGCGCATTTTCAGGTTTGGGACTATATATACAGATTCTCCCTACCCCGTGAGCTGAAACCCAGGCTTGTGATTGGTCAGAACGAAGCAAGAAGCTCCTGCTGCCCCGGCCGCGCCAGCCACCCACCCGCCCGCCCGACCGCCCGTCTTCCCACCATTTTACAACTCACTCTCACTCACTCGCTTCGTCGTGTGAGAGAGAGAGAAATAAAAAAAAAAAAAAAGTTGTCATTGGAAGAAAAATGAGAATTTTTTTTTTCCCACCCGAGTTTGCCATAATATTGTTATGTAGCCTGGTATTAGCGGGTGTTAAAAAAGAGTGACTTGTATGCCAAGGCAGGCCTCGTAGAGCCCGTGGAAGTTTCAAGGTGAGCGAGATAGTTTCTTTCCTGCCGTCCTCCCCCAAAAGCAAAAAAAATGCGTCAATATTTTTTTCCACACAACTTGAAAGGAGCTTTCAGTTGCTTTCAATAAATGTTCTATTACGACTATATTTTAGGAATATTTTTATTTTATTTTCATTGGTTATTTGGAGAGTGGTTTAATTTTCTGTAACCCGAAAGGAAAGTCTGTTTTACATACTTATATATATATATATATATATATATATATATATATATATATATATATATATATATATATATATATATATATATATATATATATATATATATACACACCTTGTTGATGATGAACATTTTATGATCTATCAAAGCCGGGTTTTGAAACATCAATGTTCCTAAATTTTCATACATAAGGTTTG
>JAXIVD010000131.1:117500-120000 GCA_036785275.1 Cancer borealis | reverse complement strand
TGTCTGAAGGCACAAAGGCTGTCACCAAATACACCTCTTCCAAGTAAGCAGCAGCAGCAGCAGCCTGCTATATGCTTGCTTGGACTGGACTGGATGACGTCTACCAATACTCGGCTCCGTTGGAGCCACAATTTGTTAGCAAAAGAGAGACTGTTTGGACTAATTTACTTTGTGTGTGTGGGTCTTCTCGCTTTTTTTTTTCTCTCTCTCTCTCTCTCTCTCTCTCTCTCTCTCTCTCTCTCTCTCTCTCTCTCTCTCTCTCTCTCTCTCTCTCTCTCTCTTTCTCCTTTCTATTATTATTATATTTTATCTCGCGAGGACGGAAATTTCAAGGTCAAGTAATATGTGTCTCCTACATATACACAAGTTACCTACATACATACAGCACAGTACTTCAAAATGAATTCAAGAATAATAGGAACAATATCCAACAACTTTTATTTTTTTATTGATGTTGGTGACTATATTTTACGCAAGTGACGAAAATGTCCAGTTTAAAGGATATGTGTTCACTACATGCATGCACAAGTTATTATTATTATTAACTCCGTGACTAAATACAAGAGGTATTTTTTATTTATTGATTTATTTTTATTCATTGATTTATTTTTTAATAGAAGAATATCAATAACATTAACCAACAACAACTCTCTTTTGTGACCATACTTTGGCCCTGAAAAGGGCCTAGCTAGATAGACAGAAGATATCTTGATGTTGATATCAACGCGAATCAGTCAGTCAGTCAGTCAACTAACTAACTAACTGCTTGCTTAGGCACGCTCGCCTCGGATGCGGCGGGCAAGCTGGATGTCCTTTGGCATGATAGTGACGCGCTTGGCGTGGATAGCGCAAAGGTTTGTGTCCTCAAATAGACCCACAAGGTAAGCCTCGGAGGCCTCCTGCAGAGCCATGACAGCAGAGGACTGGAAACGGAGATCAGTCTTGAAATCCTGAGCAATCTCGCGTACCAAACGTTGGAAGGGCAACTTCCTGATGAGCAGCTCAGTGCTCTTCTGGTAACGGCGGATTTCACGGAGAGCCACAGTCCCCGGCCTGTAACGGTGAGGCTTCTTGACACCTCCGGTGGCAGGCGCGGATTTACGAGCGGCCTTCGTAGCAAGTTGCTTACGAGGCGCCTTCCCACCGGTGGACTTGCGAGCTGTCTGCTTTGTACGAGCCATAGCGACGACGGACGAACAGATGAGGAGGAGGAGGAGTAGTGTGACGCGCATTTTCAGGTTTGGGACTATATATACAGATTCTCCCTACCCCGTGAGCTGAAACCCAGGCTTGTGATTGGTCAGAACGAAGCAAGAAGCTCCTGCTGCCCCGGCCGGCCAGCCAGCCACCCACCCGCCCGCCCGACCGCCCGTCTTCCCACCATTTTACAACTCACTCTCACTCACTCGCTTCGTCGTGTGAGAGAGAGAGAAATAAAAAAAAAGAAAAAGTTGTCATTGGAAGAAAAATGAGAATTTTTTTTTTCCCACCCGAGTTTGCCATAATATTGTTATGTAGCCTGGTATTAGCGGGTGTTAAAAAAGAGTGACTTGTATGCCAAGGCAGGCCTCGTAGAGCCCGTGGAAGTTTCAAGGTGAGCGAGATAGTTTCTTTCCTGCCGTCCTCCCCCAAAAGCAAAAAAAATGCGTCAATATTTTTTTCCACACAACTTGAAAGGAGCTTTCAGTTGCTTTCAATAAATGTTCTATTACGACTATATTTTAGGAATATTTTTATTTTATTTTCATTGGTTATTTGGAGAGTGGTTTAATTTTCTGTAACCCGAAAGGAAAGTCTGTTTTACATACTTATATATATATATATATATATATATATATATATATATATATATATATATATATATATATATATATATATATATATATATATATATATACACACCTTGTTGATGATGAACATTTTATGATCTATCAAAGCCGGGTTTTGAAACATCAATGTTCCTAAATTTTCATACATAAGGTTTGATCCCTTAATATTATGAGATGATCTTTATTTACCGATATGTTGTTGTTGTTATTGTTGTTGTTGTTGTTGTTGTTGTTGTTGTTGTTGTTGTTGTTGTTGTTGTTGTTGTTGTTGTTGTTGTTGTAAGGCATAATGTAGTAGTGTACCTTTCCTACTGCTATTACTTGCATTAAATTTGAAGGGTAATTTATTGAATTATTGGTATTGTAATTATTCGGGTGTTTAGTCTCCCCTAGATGGTAAAACAAGGAAAACGTGGTCTTGAATAAACTGTTCCTGCTTATCTTTTAGGGAACACTAAACACAAACACAAATACAATACAATATATAATAGCTATAGCATAAATTGAAATCATGAATTTGTCAATATAATATACAAGAGCGTGAAAGTTTTGACGCTGCACTATCACACATGCTACCGTGCTTTTGTCTGTCTGTCTTGACAGTGTACGTAACACAATGGCGGGTGATAACACGCACAAAAAATAATATATTTTCAGATTTTTTTCTTTTT
>JAXIVD010000131.1:105000-112500 GCA_036785275.1 Cancer borealis | reverse complement strand
TGTTCACTACATGCATGCACAAGTTATTATTATTATTAACTCCGTGACTAAATACAAGAGGTATTTTTTATTTATTGATTTATTTTTATTCATTGATTTATTTTTTAATAGAAGAATATCAATAACATTAACCAACAACAACTCTCTTTTGTGACCATACTTTGGCCCTGAAAAGGGCCTAGCTAGATAGACAGAAGATATCTTGATGTTGATATCAACGCGAATCAGTCAGTCAGTCAGTCAACTAACTAACTAACTGCTTGCTTAGGCACGCTCGCCTCGGATGCGGCGGGCAAGCTGGATGTCCTTTGGCATGATAGTGACGCGCTTGGCGTGGATAGCGCAAAGGTTTGTGTCCTCAAATAGACCCACAAGGTAAGCCTCGGAGGCCTCCTGCAGAGCCATGACAGCAGAGGACTGGAAACGGAGATCAGTCTTGAAATCCTGAGCAATCTCGCGTACCAAACGTTGGAAGGGCAACTTCCTGATGAGCAGCTCAGTGCTCTTCTGGTAACGGCGGATTTCACGGAGAGCCACAGTCCCCGGCCTGTAACGGTGAGGCTTCTTGACACCTCCGGTGGCAGGCGCGGATTTACGAGCGGCCTTCGTAGCAAGTTGCTTACGAGGCGCCTTCCCACCGGTGGACTTGCGAGCTGTCTGCTTTGTACGAGCCATAGCGACGACGGACGAACAGATGAGGAGGAGGAGGAGTAGTGTGACGCGCATTTTCGTGTGTGTGTGTGTGTAGAGATTGTCATCCAGGCGGATGACTTGGGCCTTAACCTGAGGAGGCCCAGAGAAAACAGGTGAGGTCGGTTTTTGAAAAATGTGTGTTCTTTCAGGATCAACTTGCTCACCATCGTCGGGAGTCTGACTTGCCTGCATATAGCAGTGCGTCAGATACACCCGACAATGATATGGTAAGTTAGTCCTGTGGCGTGTTTGTGTGTGATAATATCACTGCACGTCGAACGGGGGAGTCTAACTTGCCCGCCGTAGCGGTGCGTTAGATACACCCCCGGCCGGCTGGCTGTGGTATTATCTAGGGGGAGGGAATGTTCGTACTAGCTCTACTAAGGTTGTGTGTGGCGTGTTTTTCACTATTTCTGGAGCAGTACCTATACTTCTATCTAGGTACTGCCGTGTCTGTTCGCATTCCTCTATGTAATGCAGTAATGGTGCGGCACAGGCTGTGTTGCAGTATCTGCAGGTTTCTTGCACATCTCTCAGTTCGCTTAGGCATTTGAAGCCTAGTTTTAATCGGTGTAGGCTGGTCCTTGTTTTCCTGTCCAGGTTTCTTGGGAATGGGCTCGTGTTTTCTGCGGTTCTGAGGTACCAGTTTGCACTTGGTGAACCTTTGTTGGCCTCTCTCTGTAGCAGGTCTTTTGCTGCCTGGTTTGTTGTGGCCCTGATGTTGTTCTTCAGGCTAGAGAGGCTTGGTGGTAGTTGTGCCGTGATGTTAGGGAGAAGCAAGGCGTTCTTGGCGGCGGTGTCTGCCTCTTCGTTCCCTGGGATGCCAGCGTGGCTTGGAATCCAATTGATGTGGACGATTCTGTCACCCTCCTGGATATGCCCTGCCGTAGCCAGGATTTTGGTGATGAGACCGACGTTATCTCTTGGCATTCCTTTGGAGAGAGCCTGGATAGCACCCAGGGAATCCGTGTGAATGACTACCGCTTTGTTGCTAGTTTCAGCATGTTCTAGGGCTTTTTGAATAGCTAGAAGCTCTGTCTGCAGCGTGGACGACCCGTCTGGCAGTCTGTAGTAGGCTGTGGTTTTTTCGTGGGTAAAAGCAGCAGCTGCTGTCTTGGTGTAAGGGTCCACTGAGCCATCTGTATAGTATATATCTGCCTCAAGGCCGGGTGCCGCCTGCAGAGCTTCTTTCGCTAGGTTAGCTAACTTAACCTTGCTGAGTCTAGATTTGGAGTCTTGTGGAGTGTTGCGTGTGGTTTGTATCGCTGGCAGGCTCCATGGTGGTGGTGTCTTGTAGTCTTCGTGTTGTGTGTCAAGTTTGAGGTGTAGGAAAAAGTGTGTTGTGTTGTGTTGTGTTGTGTGTGTTGTCTTTATGGTGTCTGCTGTTTTGGTGGCCCATGTCTTTTTTGTGAATAGTGTTCTGTCTTGTAGGAGGGCCTGCCGGATCCTGTTAAGGTTGGCTGTTGTTTTTTCCCCTCTGAGGAACTTCCCCAGGTGGGTTGTACTTGTTGCAGCGAGTCTTGTGTGCAGTGGGGGGATGTTGGTTTCCACCTGCATAGTACATATCTTGGTCCAGGCCGGAGCGCCGACCATGAGTCTCATAGCCTGGTTCTGGATCTTTTCCAGTGCTGCGATGGCTGTCGGTCTTGTTGTGGAGAGGCATGGGGCTCCGTATTCTATCACTGACCTGACAGCCTGGATGTAGTAAGTTTTGAGGACTGGAAGACTAGCGCCCCCTTGTAGTCCTGTGATTGCCCTCATTACACGCATCCTTACTCTTGCTTTTCCTGTTGTTGCAGCGATGTGTTTGGCAAATTTGAGGTGGGGGTCCATCCATATGCCGAGATATGGGTGGCTTTCCACCCATTCAATCCTTGTGTCCTGTAGCATTATGGGGTCTATTGTTTTGCTGGTGCCAAAGTGGATTGCCTTTGTTTTTCTTTGGTTAATTTTTAAGCCGAGTTCTTGGCATTTGTTGGAGATGGCTGTGATGGTTCTCTGTGCTTTTTTGGCGTAGTATTGTCCCGTCGTGATGATTGCTATGTCATCCGCGTAACATAGAACTTTTGTACCTGCTTCCAGGGGTAGCGCCACTAAGTTTTCAACCAGGACGTTGAAAAGAAAGGGACTTAGGATGCTCCCCTGGGGCGTGCCATTATCGAAGGTCCGTGTGTGTGAGGTTTTGCCTTGGTACTGGACCGTCGCCTTTCTTTCGGTTAGGAAGTCCCTCGTCCATTTTAGAAGCTTCCCTCGTATTCCCTTTTTGATCAGGGATTCCAATATGGCCGAGGCGCTTGCCAGTTCGAACGCTTTTTCAAGGTCCATGAATATTACTATGGCCTTTTTGTCTGCTATGGTGGTTATCATTTCGGTGATACAGTCTCTGGTTCCCTTGTTGGCAGTGAAGGCGTAGAGATGCTTATGCGTGTCACCCATAGCCCATTGCAGGCGTGCCAGCACCATCTTCTCCGCTGTTTTCCCCAAACAGCTGAGGAGAGAGATCGGTCGATGGTTTCCTGGGTCGTTTGGCTTTGGGATCGGGACAATGTTGGCTTGTTTCCATGGTGCAGGGAGCATTCCTGTGTCATAAGAGGTATTTATGACACGGAGTAGTTCGTGTTGAGCTTCTGTTCCGGCTTCCCTGATCATGGAGTAAGTTATTTTGTCCGTCCCCGCCGCTGTGTCTTTTCGTGGCCTTTGTGTGCGCAGGAGTTCCCGTTGTGTGAAGGGGGTGTCTGTTGGTGCGTCCACCAGGCACGCCCTGCGCACGACCGTAGATCTTTCTATTTCAAGACTGTTTTGTCTGTCCCTGGTTTCTTGCGGGAGCTGGTCCGGGCTACTTCTGTCTGCGAAGGAGTCTATAATCCGATTTGCCTCGCTGGTAGGGTCCGGGTGGAGTGGTTGTCTCGAAGGTGTTTTTCCGCTGACTAGCCGAACGTTGCGCCACATTTCACCAATCCTGGTGTGGGGGCTCCATGAGGCACACCATTCGAGCCATTTCTCCGTTTTGATTATTCTCGTGGCCTCCTTAGCTATACTAATTGCAGCACGGAGAAGTTTTCTGGTGGTGTCTGTGTTGTGTCTTCTATTAAGTTTCCTGGCTTGGTTTATCCTGTGATTATATTGTTTGACATCAGCATTGTAGTACCACCTGTCTTTATGGTTTCTGTTGGTTGGTTTGGTCTTTGGGATGGCGGTGTCAGCTGCTTGGTGGAAGGCGGTGGTAAGCCTCGCCTCCATTTCATCTATATTGTTAGAATCTGGGATGTTGGCAATTCTCTTTTGGAAGGTGTCCCTGAAGAGAGGCCAGTTTGCTTCTCTGACCTTCCACTTGGGTATATGAGTAGGTTTTTCTAGTTGAGGGATGTTGAGTGTTGTGCAGGTGGCGTAGTGGTCGCTTGCCAGGTGAGGATGTATTTCCCATTTTGCTGCCTGAGCTACTGTGTGTGACACGAAGGAAAGGTCAAGTATGCCTCCGGCTATGTGCGTGGCTTCGCCTGAGTTTAACAGCCTGGCCTCTGGGATGTTCGCCATGGCCTCAGCGATGTGATGGCCGCTTCTGTTCCGGTATTTTGACCCGAGTGTCTCGTGATGGGCGTTAAAGTCGCCCCCGATGAAGGTGTGTGTGGAGGCACATGTGGCAAGGACCTCGCTGATGTCAAAATTAATGCTTCTTCGCCCGCTGTAGATGTTGTAAATTTGTAGATTCAGGTGTCGTAGTGTAATATTTACTGCTATTACTTCCACATTTTCTCCACACTGGATCGGATTTTCGATTTGTTTGGAAGGTATGACGTCGCGCACGAAAATGGAGCATCCTCTGCTTTGGCCTTCTACTGCTGGACTGTGATAGGCCTTGTATCCTCTTATTTTTAGTGTTGTGTCTTCTGGGAGGGTTGTTTCTTGCAGTAGGATTACATCTCTATGGTTCGCCTGTGCGTCAGCCCTTAACAGATGCTGTCTTCCTCGCAGGCCGTTGATGTTCCACTGCAGGATTCGTAGTGTTTCTGGTTGGTGAGCAGGGGCGTTTGTTTCTGGTGTGGGCGGGTGTTCGTGTTGTTGTGTTGTCGTGTTGTCTGGCTGGTTTTTTTCGGGTATATCGTCGGGAGACCGAGGGCCTTCTTCTCTGCCTCTATGGCCGCAGTAGCTGGGGTTGTTCCCGGGGCAGGTGGTTGTGGCTGTGGCTGTGGGGGTGGGTGTGGGTGCTGCTTCTTGGTTTGTGAGCGGGAGGATCTCTTCTTGAACTTCGACTCCAGGACCTTGTCGGCGAGTTCGCTGAGTTTTTCCTCTTGAACTGCATGGCCCAGCATTCCTGCCAGCGCTCCTGCGAAGGATGTAAAGAGGTCCTTCAGCTCGCTCTTTGTGAGGCTTATTTGTTCTTCCTCTTCCTCGTTCATATTTCTTAAGGGTGGAGTTTCCAGTCGTGTCCTTGGCTGGTGTGGTGAGCGTTTCTGTACAGCTCCTTGTCCCAGCGCTGGAAAGTCTAGATTGGTTGGCAGTGTGCTCGTTCGTGGGGTGTCCTGGGCTTGTTCTCTCTGTCCTCCCCAGTTGGATTTTGCAGAAAGAGCTGGGCGGAAGGAGGTCATAAACTCCCGTTGGGTTTCCTTCTGAGCGTCCACAAGCGCCCTCCGTGCTGTACAGGACTTGCTCCAAGCCAGGTGTGTCTCTTTGCAGTTGGGGCATTTTAAGGTTGTCTCTTGCCCCTCCTTGTGCTTGGTTATGCAGAGTTCCGTTTTGTGGGGCCCTGCGCAAACTCCACATCTGGTCTCCAGATTGCAGCTGTTCTTGTGGTGCCCGTATCTCTGGCAGTTGTAGCAACGGAGGGGTTCTTGGCTGTAAGGTCGCGTGTAAAACGTTCCCCAGCTCCCGAGTTGTAGAAATCCTGGTAGGTGACCTTGAAAAGTAATTTCCACTTGCCTCGTTTCCTCGCCGCTGTAGATTCTGCATCTTTTCGCCTCCAGTATTTGTGGGTGATCCAGTATCGGTTTCAGGGGCATCAGCACCGGGTATTTCATGAGAATTCCCTTGCTTGTTCCTTGACCGGTTTGTTTCAGTTTTACTGGTTTCCCTTCTACTTGCTGGAGGTTGATGAGGTATTCGTAAGTTTCCTGGTCTGGCGGAGACATGAGTACATTCCCGGAGGTTAAGAACTTCATTTTCATCTTCGGTCCTTTTAAGCTTTTCTCGATTGCCTCCGCCAGGTGCAGCGAAGATTCGAATCCCTGTGTGCAAGGAATTAGGATTTTCGGGATTGTGGTAGTTGGCGGGCATGACGGTTCCTTGTTCTGGTCTTCCTTGGGTGGGTGCGGGTAGTCGTCCATCGTGTTTTTCTTGCTTGTTGTATGTATATTCTGTTGAGGGTTGCTTTCCTCTTTGTTTGTTTTGCTGCGTTTTTTTACTAGTTGCCATCTGTCTTGGTCCAGGCGGCTCTCGTCTTGGGAGTCAGAGTCTTCAGGCTGCTGGCGTTTGTTTCTGTCAACGCTCATTCGTTCAAGGCTCACACACCGTTGGAGCCTTGGTACTGGGTTTTCAGTGGATACGTTTCTCCTGGTTGGTGAATTATCCTTGTCACGTACCATCTCGGTGGTACGTGATTTTTCAGGTTTCAGGTTTTCAGGTTTTCAGGTTTGGGACTATATATACAGATTCTCCCTACCCCGTGAGCTGAAACCCAGGCTTGTGATTGGTCAGAACGAAGCAAGAAGCTCCTGCTGCCCCGGCCGGCCGGCCGGCCGGCCGGCCAGCCAGCCACCCACCCGCCCGCCCGACCGCCCGTCTTCCCACCATTTTACAACTCACTCTCACTCACTCGCTTCGTCGTGTGAGAGAGAGAGAAATAAAAAAAAAGAAAAAGTTGTCATTGGAAGAAAAATGAGAATTTTTTTTTTCCCACCCGAGTTTGCCATAATATTGTTATGTAGCCTGGTATTAGCGGGTGTTAAAAAAGAGTGACTTGTATGCCAAGGCAGGCCTCGTAGAGCCCGTGGAAGTTTCAAGGTGAGCGAGATAGTTTCTTTCCTGCCGTCCTCCCCCAAAAGCAAAAAAAATGCGTCAATATTTTTTTCCACACAACTTGAAAGGAGCTTTCAGTTGCTTTCAATAAATGTTCTATTACGACTATATTTTAGGAATATTTTTATTTTATTTTCATTGGTTATTTGGAGAGTGGTTTAATTTTCTGTAACCCGAAAGGAAAGTCTGTTTTACATACTTATATATATATATATATATATATATATATATATATATATATATATATATATATATATATATATATATATATATATATATATATATATATACACACCTTGTTGATGATGAACATTTTATGATCTATCAAAGCCGGGTTTTGAAACATCAATGTTCCTAAATTTTCATACATAAGGTTTGATCCCTTAATATTATGAGATGATCTTTATTTACCGATATGTTGTTGTTGTTATTGTTGTTGTTGTTGTTGTTGTTGTTGTTGTTGTTGTTGTTGTTGTTGTTGTTGTTGTTGTTGTTGTTGTAAGGCATAATGTAGTAGTGTACCTTTCCTACTGCTATTACTTGCATTAAATTTGAAGGGTAATTTATTGAATTATTGGTATTGTAATTATTCGGGTGTTTAGTCTCCCCTAGATGGTAAAACAAGGAAAACGTGGTCTTGAATAAACTGTTCCTGCTTATCTTTTAGGGAACACTAAACACAAACACAAATACAATACAATATATAATAGCTATAGCATAAATTGAAATCATGAATTTGTCAATATAATATACAAGAGCGTGAAAGTTTTGACGCTGCACTATCACACATGCTAC
>JAXIVD010000131.1:97500-100000 GCA_036785275.1 Cancer borealis | reverse complement strand
GTACTTCAAAATGAATTCAAGAATAATAGGAACAATATCCAACAACTTTTATTTTTTTATTGATGTTGGTGACTATATTTTACGCAAGTGACGAAAATGTCCAGTTTAAAGGATATGTGTTCACTACATGCATGCACAAGTTATTATTATTATTAACTCCGTGACTAAATACAAGAGGTATTTTTTTATTTATTGATTTATTTTTATTCATTGATTTATTTTTTAATAGAAGAATATCAATAACATTAACCAACAACAACTCTCTTTTGTGACCATACTTTGGCCCTGAAAAGGGCCTAGCTAGATAGACAGAAGATATCTTGATGTTGATATCAACGCGAATCAGTCAGTCAGTCAGTCAACTAACTAACTAACTGCTTGCTTAGGCACGCTCGCCTCGGATGCGGCGGGCAAGCTGGATGTCCTTTGGCATGATAGTGACGCGCTTGGCGTGGATAGCGCAAAGGTTTGTGTCCTCAAATAGACCCACAAGGTAAGCCTCGGAGGCCTCCTGCAGAGCCATGACAGCAGAGGACTGGAAACGGAGATCAGTCTTGAAATCCTGAGCAATCTCGCGTACCAAACGTTGGAAGGGCAACTTCCTGATGAGCAGCTCAGTGCTCTTCTGGTAACGGCGGATTTCACGGAGAGCCACAGTCCCCGGCCTGTAACGGTGAGGCTTCTTGACACCTCCGGTGGCAGGCGCGGATTTACGAGCGGCCTTCGTAGCAAGTTGCTTACGAGGCGCCTTCCCACCGGTGGACTTGCGAGCTGTCTGCTTTGTACGAGCCATAGCGACGACGGACGAACAGATGAGGAGGAGGAGGAGTAGTGTGACGCGCATTTCAGGTTTGGGACTATATATACAGATTCTCCCTACCCCGTGAGCTGAAACCCAGGCTTGTGATTGGTCAGAACGAAGCAAGAAGCTCCTGCTGCCCCGGCCGGCCGGCCGGCCGGCCGGCCAGCCAGCCACCCACCCGCCCGCCCGACCGCCCGTCTTCCCACCATTTTACAACTCACTCTCACTCACTCGCTTCGTCGTGTGAGAGAGAGAGAAATAAAAAAAAAGAAAAAGTTGTCATTGGAAGAAAAATGAGAATTTTTTTTTTCCACCCGAGTTTGCCATAATATTGTTATGTAGCCTGGTATTAGCGGGTGTTAAAAAAGAGTGACTTGTATGCCAAGGCAGGCCTCGTAGAGCCCGTGGAAGTTTCAAGGTGAGCGAGATAGTTTCTTTCCTGCCGTCCTCCCCCAAAAGCAAAAAAAATGCGTCAATATTTTTTTCCACACAACTTGAAAGGAGCTTTCAGTTGCTTTCAATAAATGTTCTATTACGACTATATTTTAGGAATATTTTTATTTTATTTTCATTGGTTATTTGGAGAGTGGTTTAATTTTCTGTAACCCGAAAGGAAAGTCTGTTTTACATACTTATATATATATATATATATATATATATATATATATATATATATATATATATATATATATATATATATATATATATATATATATATATATATATATACACACCTTGTTGATGATGAACATTTTATGATCTATCAAAGCCGGGTTTTGAAACATCAATGTTCCTAAATTTTCATACATAAGGTTTGATCCCTTAATATTATGAGATGATCTTTATTTACCGATATGTTGTTGTTGTTATTGTTGTTGTTGTTGTTGTTGTTGTTGTTGTTGTTGTTGTTGTTGTTGTTGTTGTTGTTGTTGTTGTAAGGCATAATGTAGTAGTGTACCTTTCCTACTGCTATTACTTGCATTAAATTTGAAGGGTAATTTATTGAATTATTGGTATTGTAATTATTCGGGTGTTTAGTCTCCCCTAGATGGTAAAACAAGGAAAACGTGGTCTTGAATAAACTGTTCCTGCTTATCTTTTAGGGAACACTAAACACAAACACAAATACAATACAATATATAATAGCTATAGCATAAATTGAAATCATGAATTTGTCAATATAATATACAAGAGCGTGAAAGTTTTGACGCTGCACTATCACACATGCTACCGTGCTTTTGTCTGTCTGTCTTGACAGTGTACGTAACACAATGGCGGGTGATAACACGCACAAAAAATAATATATTTTCAGATTTTTTTCTTTTTATCATTATCATCATCATCATCATCATCATCATCATCATCATCATCATCATCATCATCATCATCATCATCATCATCAAAATAATAATAAAACTAATAATAAAAATAATAATAATAATAATAATAATAATAATAATAATAATAATAATAATAATAATAATAATAATAATATAAATAACAATAATAATAATAATAATAATAATAATAATATTAATAATAATAATAATAATAATAATAATAATAATTATAATAATAATAATAATAATAATAAAAATAATAAAAAAAATATAAAATAAAATAAAATAATAATAATAATAATAATAATGATAATAATAATAATAATAATAATAATAATAATAATAATAATAATAAAAA
>JAXIVD010000131.1:85000-87500 GCA_036785275.1 Cancer borealis | reverse complement strand
CCTGGTCCGTCCAACTCTCAAGATTTATAATATGTGGCTCCGAATAGGAGCCGGATAATAGTAGTAGTGTGTCAAAGGAATGGTGGAGATTCCTTTTATTTCTCCTCGTTCTTTGATTATTTCTTCTCAGTCTTCTTGGGAAGGAGCACTGCTTGGATGTTGGGCAGCACACCGCCCTGTGCAATGGTCACGCCCGAGAGGAGCTTGTTCAGTTCCTCGTCGTTGCGGATAGCCAGCTGAAGGTGACGCGGGATAATGCGAGTTTTCTTGTTGTCACGGGCAGCATTGCCGGCAAGCTCAAGGACCTCAGCAGCTAGGTATTCCATAACTGCTGCAAGGTAAACTGGAGCTCCAGCGCCTACGCGCTCAGCGTAGTTACCCTTCCTCAGAAGACGGTGAATCCTGCCGACGGGGAACTGAAGTCCAGCCCGACTGGAGCGGGACTTTGATTTTCCCTTCACTTTTCCACCCTTGCCACGTCCAGACATGGTGGTAATGTAGTAGTAGTAATAGTTTGCTGGGGGGTGACGCGTAGCAGCAGCGCAGGCTACACGATCTACAAGTTGAATGACGCCAAAATTTCTCCCATTTTCAATATTTATACTGGCAGCCAGATCAGGGAAGAAAACCGAGCTCCCCGCTGGACCAATCAGCGCGCGTCTCACGGCATCTGATCGTGATCCTGAGTAAGTTTGTCGCATATAAGAAATTTTCAACTGCGGACAAAATTTATCATTCCCACAGTGAATACGAAACCATCAAACCATCATGCCTCCCAAAGCATCAGGAAAAGCTGCCAAGAAAGCTGGCAAGGCCCAGAAGGCCATTGCCAAGGGAGACAAGAAGAAGAAGCGCAGGAGGAAGGAGAGCTACTCCATCTACATCTACAAGGTGCTGAAGCAGGTTCACCCTGACACCGGCGTGTCTTCCAAGGCCATGTCTATCATGAATTCTTTCGTGAACGACATCTTTGAACGCATCGCCGCCGAAGCTTCTCGTTTAGCACACTACAACAAGCGTTCCACCATCACCAGCAGGGAAATCCAGACTGCCGTTCGTCTCTTGCTTCCCGGTGAACTAGCAAAACACGCAGTGTCTGAAGGCACAAAGGCTGTCACCAAATACACCTCTTCCAAGTAAGCAGCAGCAGCAGCAGCCTGCTATATGCTTGCTTGGACTGGACTGGATGACGTCTACCAATACTCGGCTCCGTTGGAGCCACAATTTGTTAGCAAAAGAGAGACTGTTTGGACTAATTTACTTTGTGTGTGTGGGTCTTCTCGCTTTTTTCTCTCTCTCTCTCTCTCTCTCTCTCTCTCTCTCTCTCTCTCTCTCTCTCTCTCTCTCTCTCTCTCTCTCTCTCTCTCTCTTTCTCCTTTCTATTATTATTATATTTTATCTCGCGAGGACGGAAATTTCAAGGTCAAGTAATATGTGTCTCCTACATATACACAAGTTACCTACATACATACAGCACAGTACTTCAAAATGAATTCAAGAATAATAGGAACAATATCCAACAACTTTTATTTTTTTATTGATGTTGGTGACTATATTTTACGCAAGTGACGAAAATGTCCAGTTTAAAGGATATGTGTTCACTACATGCATGCACAAGTTATTATTATTATTAACTCCGTGACTAAATACAAGAGGTATTTTTTATTTATTGATTTATTTTTATTCATTGATTTATTTTTTAATAGAAGAATATCAATAACATTAACCAACAACAACTCTCTTTTGTGACCATACTTTGGCCCTGAAAAGGGCCTAGCTAGATAGACAGAAGATATCTTGATGTTGATATCAACGCGAATCAGTCAGTCAGTCAGTCAACTAACTAACTAACTGCTTGCTTAGGCACGCTCGCCTCGGATGCGGCGGGCAAGCTGGATGTCCTTTGGCATGATAGTGACGCGCTTGGCGTGGATAGCGCAAAGGTTTGTGTCCTCAAATAGACCCACAAGGTAAGCCTCGGAGGCCTCCTGCAGAGCCATGACAGCAGAGGACTGGAAACGGAGATCAGTCTTGAAATCCTGAGCAATCTCGCGTACCAAACGTTGGAAGGGCAACTTCCTGATGAGCAGCTCAGTGCTCTTCTGGTAACGGCGGATTTCACGGAGAGCCACAGTCCCCGGCCTGTAACGGTGAGGCTTCTTGACACCTCCGGTGGCAGGCGCGGATTTACGAGCGGCCTTCGTAGCAAGTTGCTTACGAGGCGCCTTCCCACCGGTGGACTTGCGAGCTGTCTGCTTTGTACGAGCCATAGCGACGACGGACGAACAGATGAGGAGGAGGAGGAGTAGTGTGACGCGCATTTTCAGGTTTGGGACTATATATACAGATTCTCCCTACCCCGTGAGCTGAAACCCAGGCTTGTGATTGGTCAGAACGAAGCAAGAAGCTCCTGCTGCCCCGGCCGGCCGGCCGGCCGGCCGGCCAGCCAGCCACCCACCCGCCCGCCCGACCGCCCGTCTTCCCACCATTTTACAACTCA
>JAXIVD010000131.1:75000-80000 GCA_036785275.1 Cancer borealis | reverse complement strand
CCAACCACGGACGGCTCCCCTACAAGCCGTTTTCTTTACCATGTTTTTGTATTTATGTATGTTTGTCTTTATTGTAATTTTCCATGACTTTTTATTTTTTTTTCTGTATTATGTCTTTAATGGTAAAAATAAAGCAATCAACAACAAAAATTTATTCAGTCTCTAGTGCGCATCGCTTCGCTCCACACACACTAGCAGCATGACTGGCCGCGGCAAGGGAGGCAAGGGTCTTGGGAAAGGAGGCGCTAAGCGTCACCGAAAGGTTTTACGTGATAACATCCAGGGCATCACCAAACCAGCTATTCGTCGTCTGGCTCGTCGCGGCGGCGTGAAGCGTATCTCTGGCTTGATCTATGAAGAGACGCGTGGTGTGCTTAAGGTGTTCCTGGAGAACGTTATCAGGGATGCTGTCACCTACACTGAGCACGCTAAGCGCAAGACTGTTACTGCAATGGACGTCGTGTATGCCCTGAAGCGTCAAGGACGTACTTTGTACGGATTTGGTGGTTAAGGATTGCATTGCAAAGCCGTTTATTACCGTCAACAACACATATATCCCGGACCTTCTAGGTCCACAATCTTTTGCATAAAGAGTATGTTGGTCATTAATTTCTATATATATATATATATATATATATATATATATATATATATATATATATATATATATATATATATATATATAACATATTGCTTTATCACTATCAAGTAATATTTTTTAAATGATATTATTTTTTTTTGTCTTACTCATGGAATCGAGAAAATAACATCAAGTTGTAGAAGAAATGATCTAAAATAAGTTTCAGCTATGTTAATCATTAATGAGGAAACAATGAATAAGTAAATAAATTTAAATATTTATATATATATATATATATATATATATATATATATATATATATATATATATATATCTATATATATCTATATCTATATATATATATATATATATATATCTATATATATATATATATATATATATATATATATATATATATATATATATATATATATATATATATATATATATATATATATATATAAGCAAATAAAATGATAAATGAACCACTAGGTAATCGATTCACAGCTTCCCTTCAACACTAAAATACCGGTTTGTTATGCGTTATACGTAGGTAGTATTTTTATTATCATTACTATTATGAATAATGTTGCTATCACCTAATCATATCATTTATATCCTAATCCTGGTCCGTCCAACTCTCAAGATTTATAATATGTGGCTCCGAATAGGAGCCGGATAATAGTAGTAGTGTGTCAAAGGAATGGTGGAGATTCCTTTTATTTCTCCTCGTTCTTTGATTATTTCTTCTCAGTCTTCTTGGGAAGGAGCACTGCTTGGATGTTGGGCAGCACACCGCCCTGTGCAATGGTCACGCCCGAGAGGAGCTTGTTCAGTTCCTCGTCGTTGCGGATAGCCAGCTGAAGGTGACGCGGGATAATGCGAGTTTTCTTGTTGTCACGGGCAGCATTGCCGGCAAGCTCAAGGACCTCAGCAGCTAGGTATTCCATAACTGCTGCAAGGTAAACTGGAGCTCCAGCGCCTACGCGCTCAGCGTAGTTACCCTTCCTCAGAAGACGGTGAATCCTGCCGACGGGGAACTGAAGTCCAGCCCGACTGGAGCGGGACTTTGATTTTCCCTTCACTTTTCCACCCTTGCCACGTCCAGACATGGTGGTAATGTAGTAGTAGTAATAGTTTGCTGGGGGTGACGCGTAGCAGCAGCGCAGGCTACACGATCTACAAGTTGAATGACGCCAAAATTTCTCCCATTTTCAATATTTATACTGGCAGCCAGATCAGGGAAGAAAACCGAGCTCCCCGCTGGACCAATCAGCGCGCGTCTCACGGCATCTGATCGTGATCCTGAGTAAGTTTGTCGCATATAAGAAATTTTCAACTGCGGACAAAATTTATCATTCCCACAGTGAATACGAAACCATCATGCCTCCCAAAGCATCAGGAAAAGCTGCCAAGAAAGCTGGCAAGGCCCAGAAGGCCATTGCCAAGGGAGACAAGAAGAAGAAGCGCAGGAGGAAGGAGAGCTACTCCATCTACATCTACAAGGTGCTGAAGCAGGTTCACCCTGACACCGGCGTGTCTTCCAAGGCCATGTCTATCATGAATTCTTTCGTGAACGACATCTTTGAACGCATCGCCGCCGAAGCTTCTCGTTTAGCACACTACAACAAGCGTTCCACCATCACCAGCAGGGAAATCCAGACTGCCGTTCGTCTCTTGCTTCCCGGTGAACTAGCAAAACACGCAGTGTCTGAAGGCACAAAGGCTGTCACCAAATACACCTCTTCCAAGTAAGCAGCAGCAGCAGCAGCCTGCTATATGCTTGCTTGGACTGGACTGGATGACGTCTACCAATACTCGGCTCCGTTGGAGCCACAATTTGTTAGCAAAAGAGAGACTGTTTGGACTAATTTACTTTGTGTGTGTGGGTCTTCTCGCTTTTTTTTTTTTCTCTCTCTCTCTCTCTCTCTCTCTCTCTCTCTCTCTCTCTCTCTCTCTCTCTCTCTCTCTCTCTCTCTCTCTCTCTCTCTCTCCTTTCTATTATTATTATATTTTATCTCGCGAGGACGGAAATTTCAAGGTCAAGTAATATGTGTCTCCTACATATACACAAGTTACCTACATACATACAGCACAGTACTTCAAAATGAATTCAAGAATAATAGGAACAATATCCAACAACTTTTATTTTTTTATTGATGTTGGTGACTATATTTTACGCAAGTGACGAAAATGTCCAGTTTAAAGGATATGTGTTCACTACATGCATGCACAAGTTATTATTATTATTAACTCCGTGACTAAATACAAGAGGTATTTTTTATTTATTGATTTATTTTTATTCATTGATTTATTTTTTAATAGAAGAATATCAATAACATTAACCAACAACAACTCTCTTTTGTGACCATACTTTGGCCCTGAAAAGGGCCTAGCTAGATAGACAGAAGATATCTTGATGTTGATATCAACGCGAATCAGTCAGTCAGTCAGTCAACTAACTAACTAACTGCTTGCTTAGGCACGCTCGCCTCGGATGCGGCGGGCAAGCTGGATGTCCTTTGGCATGATAGTGACGCGCTTGGCGTGGATAGCGCAAAGGTTTGTGTCCTCAAATAGACCCACAAGGTAAGCCTCGGAGGCCTCCTGCAGAGCCATGACAGCAGAGGACTGGAAACGGAGATCAGTCTTGAAATCCTGAGCAATCTCGCGTACCAAACGTTGGAAGGGCAACTTCCTGATGAGCAGCTCAGTGCTCTTCTGGTAACGGCGGATTTCACGGAGAGCCACAGTCCCCGGCCTGTAACGGTGAGGCTTCTTGACACCTCCGGTGGCAGGCGCGGATTTACGAGCGGCCTTCGTAGCAAGTTGCTTACGAGGCGCCTTCCCACCGGTGGACTTGCGAGCTGTCTGCTTTGTACGAGCCATAGCGACGACGGACGAACAGATGAGGAGGAGGAGGAGTAGTGTGACGCGCATTTTCAGGTTTGGGACTATATATACAGATTCTCCCTACCCCGTGAGCTGAAACCCAGGCTTGTGATTGGTCAGAACGAAGCAAGAAGCTCCTGCTGCCCCGGCCGGCCGGCCGGCCGGCCGGCCAGCCAGCCACCCACCCGCCCGCCCGACCGCCCGTCTTCCCACCATTTTACAACTCACTCTCACTCACTCGCTTCGTCGTGTGAGAGAGAGAGAAATAAAAAAAAAGAAAAAGTTGTCATTGGAAGAAAAATGAGAATTTTTTTTTTCCCACCCGAGTTTGCCATAATATTGTTATGTAGCCTGGTATTAGCGGGTGTTAAAAAAGAGTGACTTGTATGCCAAGGCAGGCCTCGTAGAGCCCGTGGAAGTTTCAAGGTGAGCGAGATAGTTTCTTTCCTGCCGTCCTCCCCCAAAAGCAAAAAAAATGCGTCAATATTTTTTTCCACACAACTTGAAAGGAGCTTTCAGTTGCTTTCAATAAATGTTCTATTACGACTATATTTTAGGAATATTTTTATTTTATTTTCATTGGTTATTTGGAGAGTGGTTTAATTTTCTGTAACCCGAAAGGAAAGTCTGTTTTACATACTTATATATATATATATATATATATATATATATATATATATATATATATATATATATATATATATATATATATATATATATATATATATATACACACCTTGTTGATGATGAACATTTTATGATCTATCAAAGCCGGGTTTTGAAACATCAATGTTCCTAAATTTTCATACATAAGGTTTGATCCCTTAATATTATGAGATGATCTTTATTTACCGATATGTTGTTGTTGTTATTGTTGTTGTTGTTGTTGTTGTTGTTGTTGTTGTTGTTGTTGTTGTTGTTGTTGTTGTTGTTGTTGTTGTTGTAAGGCATAATGTAGTAGTGTACCTTTCCTACTGCTATTACTTGCATTAAATTTGAAGGGTAATTTATTGAATTATTGGTATTGTAATTATTCGGGTGTTTAGTCTCCCCTAGATGGTAAAACAAGGAAAACGTGGTCTTGAATAAACTGTTCCTGCTTATCTTTTAGGGAACACTAAACACAAACACAAATACAATACAATATATAATAGCTATAGCATAAATTGAAATCATGAATTTGTCAATATAATATACAAGAGCGTGAAAGTTTTGACGCTGCACTATCACACATGCTACCGTGCTTTTGTCTGTCTGTCTTGACAGTGTACGTAACACAATGGCGGGTGATAACACGCACAAAAAATAATATATTTTCAGATTTTTTTCTTTTTATCATTATCATCATCATCATCATCATCATCATCATCATCATCATCATCATCATCATCATCATCATCATCATCATCAAAATAATAATAAAACTAATAATAAAAATAATAATAATAATAATAATAATAATAATAATAATAATAATAATAATAATAATAATAATAATAATATAAATAACAATAATAATAATAATAAT
>JAXIVD010000131.1:62500-65000 GCA_036785275.1 Cancer borealis | reverse complement strand
TATATATATATATATATATATATATATATATATATATATATAAGCAAATAAAATGATAAATGAACCACTAGGTAATCGATTCACAGCTTCCCTTCAACACTAAAATACCGGTTTGTTATGCGTTATACGTAGGTAGTATTTTTATTATCATTACTATTATGAATAATGTTGCTATCACCTAATCATATCATTTATATCCTAATCCTGGTCCGTCCAACTCTCAAGATTTATAATATGTGGCTCCGAATAGGAGCCGGATAATAGTAGTAGTGTGTCAAAGGAATGGTGGAGATTCCTTTTATTTCTCCTCGTTCTTTGATTATTTCTTCTCAGTCTTCTTGGGAAGGAGCACTGCTTGGATGTTGGGCAGCACACCGCCCTGTGCAATGGTCACGCCCGAGAGGAGCTTGTTCAGTTCCTCGTCGTTGCGGATAGCCAGCTGAAGGTGACGCGGGATAATGCGAGTTTTCTTGTTGTCACGGGCAGCATTGCCGGCAAGCTCAAGGACCTCAGCAGCTAGGTATTCCATAACTGCTGCAAGGTAAACTGGAGCTCCAGCGCCTACGCGCTCAGCGTAGTTACCCTTCCTCAGAAGACGGTGAATCCTGCCGACGGGGAACTGAAGTCCAGCCCGACTGGAGCGGGACTTTGATTTTCCCTTCACTTTTCCACCCTTGCCACGTCCAGACATGGTGGTAATGTAGTAGTAGTAATAGTTTGCTGGGGGTGACGCGTAGCAGCAGCGCAGGCTACACGATCTACAAGTTGAATGACGCCAAAATTTCTCCCATTTTCAATATTTATACTGGCAGCCAGATCAGGGAAGAAAACCGAGCTCCCCGCTGGACCAATCAGCGCGCGTCTCACGGCATCTGATCGTGATCCTGAGTAAGTTTGTCGCATATAAGAAATTTTCAACTGCGGACAAAATTTATCATTCCCACAGTGAATACGAAACCATCATGCCTCCCAAAGCATCAGGAAAAGCTGCCAAGAAAGCTGGCAAGGCCCAGAAGGCCATTGCCAAGGGAGACAAGAAGAAGAAGCGCAGGAGGAAGGAGAGCTACTCCATCTACATCTACAAGGTGCTGAAGCAGGTTCACCCTGACACCGGCGTGTCTTCCAAGGCCATGTCTATCATGAATTCTTTCGTGAACGACATCTTTGAACGCATCGCCGCCGAAGCTTCTCGTTTAGCACACTACAACAAGCGTTCCACCATCACCAGCAGGGAAATCCAGACTGCCGTTCGTCTCTTGCTTCCCGGTGAACTAGCAAAACACGCAGTGTCTGAAGGCACAAAGGCTGTCACCAAATACACCTCTTCCAAGTAAGCAGCAGCAGCAGCAGCCTGCTATATGCTTGCTTGGACTGGACTGGATGACGTCTACCAATACTCGGCTCCGTTGGAGCCACAATTTGTTAGCAAAAGAGAGACTGTTTGGACTAATTTACTTTGTGTGTGTGGGTCTTCTCGCTTTTTTTTTTTTCTCTCTCTCTCTCTCTCTCTCTCTCTCTCTCTCTCTCTCTCTCTCTCTCTCTCTCTCTCTCTCTCTCTCTTTCTCCTTTCTATTATTATTATATTTTATCTCGCGAGGACGGAAATTTCAAGGTCAAGTAATATGTGTCTCCTACATATACACAAGTTACCTACATACATACAGCACAGTACTTCAAAATGAATTCAAGAATAATAGGAACAATATCCAACAACTTTTATTTTTTTATTGATGTTGGTGACTATATTTTACGCAAGTGACGAAAATGTCCAGTTTAAAGGATATGTGTTCACTACATGCATGCACAAGTTATTATTATTATTAACTCCGTGACTAAATACAAGAGGTATTTTTTATTTATTGATTTATTTTTATTCATTGATTTATTTTTTAATAGAAGAATATCAATAACATTAACCAACAACAACTCTCTTTTGTGACCATACTTTGGCCCTGAAAAGGGCCTAGCTAGATAGACAGAAGATATCTTGATGTTGATATCAACGCGAATCAGTCAGTCAGTCAGTCAACTAACTAACTAACTGCTTGCTTAGGCACGCTCGCCTCGGATGCGGCGGGCAAGCTGGATGTCCTTTGGCATGATAGTGACGCGCTTGGCGTGGATAGCGCAAAGGTTTGTGTCCTCAAATAGACCCACAAGGTAAGCCTCGGAGGCCTCCTGCAGAGCCATGACAGCAGAGGACTGGAAACGGAGATCAGTCTTGAAATCCTGAGCAATCTCGCGTACCAAACGTTGGAAGGGCAACTTCCTGATGAGCAGCTCAGTGCTCTTCTGGTAACGGCGGATTTCACGGAGAGCCACAGTCCCCGGCCTGTAACGGTGAGGCTTCTTGACACCTCCGGTGGCAGGCGCGGATTTACGAGCGGCCTTCGTAGCAAGTTGCTTACGAGGCGCCTTCCCACCGGTGGACTTGCGAGCTGTCTGCTTTGTACGAGCCATAGCGACGACGGACGAACAGATGAGGAGGAGGAGGAGTAGT
>JAXIVD010000131.1:50000-57500 GCA_036785275.1 Cancer borealis | reverse complement strand
AAGAACATAAAGTGTGCTCAGAATGTGCAACTGAAGGACACACATGGAAAGACTGCATGGCTTTAGAGAAGAAATGCTTGAATTGCAACGGCCAACACAGGACATTAGCCAATAAATGCCCCAAAAGAAAAGAAATAAAGGAAAAAAAAAAGGAATGAAATAAAAGGAAAAAAGAACTTAACATACAGCCAAGCTACAGCTACAGCAACAACAACAACAAACACTACAAACCCCTTAATCAACACCTCAGATTGCTTCAACAAGGATACTGCTACAAAGATTATGGCCTGCATGATGCACGCTCATATTCAAAATATAGCAAGACCAGGAACTTACAATGAAGAAATAAATAAAGTCTTTAAACTAAATAACCTCCCCTCAATAATACTCCCCGAAAACCCACCTTCTGCAGACATACTTTGTATGACAACAACAAAACAACAAGACAACACTATAGAAGAAACACCACTAGCAGCAACAGGAGCAACAGCAAAACAAACAAAAACCCATGAAACACAAGATACAATGAATGAAGATTTGCAAGACTCACTACCTACACCAACACAAATAAAAGGCTCGCATCTTGGACTGCAAATCATTACACGCAAAAGCGAAGGTTGGCCTAAGCATGAGATGACTGTACGTTACATCAAAGTTGGAATCGACACAGGAACATACAAATGGAGATACACATGCGCAGCATATAATGAACAAGAACTATACAACTACATTACAAACAACGAGGTTGACTTAATCAACTGCTTCTGCATAACAGATGACTCTCAATTTAAAAAGATTAGAAATGGGCTTGTTCAAGAAAAAACACCCCCTCCTAACAAACACAGAAGCCGCCACAGTAGCAAATAAACTCCAACTAATCTACAAAAACCAAGTTAAAAAAAAAAAAAAAAAAAAAAAAAAAAGACAATCCAATTAACCACACTACACGTATACACAACAAACACACACTCTAGACTTACACAAAAACATGGACACCATAAAAATATTACAACACAACGTAGCACATTGGCAAACTAATAAAAACACACTCACCAACATATACCATACAATAAAACCTGACATCATTTTAATAAACAGCCACGGCTTAAAACCTAACGAGCCACTAAAACTATACGGTTATTCAACACACAAAATTAACTCAAGTTACGAAATAAATGATGGTATTGCTATTTTAATTAAATCAAATATTAAATACAAAATAAATGATGACTTCATGACAGATGTACTACAAGTAACAATAGACACAAATACAGGACCAATAAATATTGCAACCACTTACCTCCCCCCAAGAAGACCATATCTTCCATTCCCAGACATCCATAAACTGACTTCAAACAACACTCCCACATACATAATCGCAGACATGAACGCTAAACACAAAACACTTGGTGACAAATATAACAATACCGTTGGTAAAGGAATATCAAGAATGATTGACGAAAATAAATTAATACATTTAGGACCTGACTTCCCCACATACATAACACATAACGCAGCTACTTCACCGGACATCATACTCACCAACAACAAAATTTACCATAATCATATAATAGAAGCTGGCCCGGTAACCCCATCTGACCACATTCCCATTATTTTCACCATTACAGCACACGCAACAACAAAACCAACACCTCTAAAATACAATATGAAGAAAGCAGATTGGGAGAAATTTAAAGAAGAAATAGAGGAAAATATGGAGACACTAGACAACCATCATGCCACCAATCAACAAGAAATAGAGAATGATCTCCAAATATGGTACAAAATAATAAAAACAGCAATGAATAACAATATCCCTCAAAACAAAAGCAAAATAGAGCTTCAAGCAATACAAAATCCATATTTAAAAGAACTACAATGGAATGCCAAAAATGTATTAGATGAAGCAAAAATATTAGGCTGGAGTTATGGGAAATATATAACATTCAAATTAATCAAACAAGAAATTATCAAAGAAAGTAAAAAATTAAGTAACAAAAACTGGGAGAAAAAACTAAATGATCTTAAAGAAAGCTACAAAAAACCAAGGGATTTTTGGCAACAAATTAAAAAATTGAAAGGAAATAACACCAACACGTCACCTTACATAATACACAACAATATAAAACTTTACACAGAGGAGGAGAAGGAGGAAGTTTTTAGAGAAATATGGAGAGAGGTCTTTCACATTAGCCCGGAGGAGAATAGGCTATTCGATAGAGAAAATGATATAACAGTAAATCAATACATTCTCCAAAACCAAGAAAGTTTTAAACCTTGCGAGACAGCAGACCTCAACAGACTAAATAACAATTTATGGCTGACCTCTGAAATTTCAACTGAAGAGGTAAAAAATACAATAAAAACACTGAAAAATAATACACCAGGCCTAAGTTGCATCAACAAAAGCATTTTAATCAACATCCCTGATCAAGCCCTAAAAATATACACCTCATTATTAAATACATCACTATCAATGGGATACTTCCCCAAAATATTCAAACATGCAAACATAAAATTAATTCCCAAACCCAACAAACCCACCACAGACCCATCAAATTATCGTCCTATTTCACTACTCGAAGTACCTGGAAAAATTTTTGAAAAAATTATTAATAAAAGAATAAGAGAATACATTGAGGAAAAACATATTTTACCAGAATGTCAACATGGGTTTAGAAGTAATAGAGGCACAGAAACAGCAATAGCAATCACGGTAGAAAAAATTGCCCAAGCATTGGCAAACAAAGAACAATGCCATATAGTACTCCGTGATGTATCCAGGGCCTTCGATAAAGTATGGCACAATGGGCTTAAATATAAAATAAAAAATATCCAACTACCAGAAATAATAGTTAAATTATTGAGTTCCTTCCTAGATAATAGAACAGCATCCATCTCCATCAATAATCACAAAGGAAAGGAATTCATAATAAGAAGCGGTGTACCTCAAGGAAGTGCACTCTCACCAACATTATATGCATTATACACACATGACATCCCAAAACCAGCAGCAAAAAACACATATTTAATGTACGCAGATGACATAACACAAATAATCACATACCAAGGCAAAGGAAGGACAATGATGGCAACAAAAACAGCAAGTGAGATATTAAAGGTCAACAAATACGAAAATAAATGGAAAATAAAAACCAACACCAACAAATTTAAAATAATACCAATAGCTACAAATAAGAATCATCCTGTTAAAATAGATAACGTAACAATACCTTACTCCAAGGAAGGATGCATCCTAGGCCTACATTTTAACACACAGGGAATAAGAAACCACATAAGACATCAAAAAATCAAAGCCAATAAAACCCTTAACATCATGAAAAGATTTAATAGATTACCAACCAACATAAAAACACATTTAGTAAAGGCTTGTATTCTTCCCATACTAAATTACCCCTCATATCCCCTAAATAGCCAATCAAAAACAACAATAAAAACACTACAAATAATACAAAACAAAAGTCTAAGATTTGCATACAACGAAAAATATCCTTACGAAAGAAATACGGAAGAATTACACACTCTAGCAAAACTAAAACCGTTAAATGTAACTATACAGGAAAGAGGAAACAATATAAAAGAGAAACTAATTAAAGAATTAAAAGATAAAAATTACAAAGAAATTATACAAACACTAAACAATAAAGAACACGGATGGTTCCGAAAACCAATACTACAAATAAACAAAGGAACACCAATACCCATGTATACATAATAAAAATAAAGAAAAAAAGAAAAGAAAGTGAAGGGATATCTGAATTAAATAGAATAAACAAATAAATAAATAAATATAAAATAAATAAATAAATAAAAATAAAAATACTTACCTGGATGGCCAGAGAACTTTAGTAGCAAATAACATTCAATGTTAACCATAGAACATTCGAAATAAGACGGTAATAAACGGACCTAGAAAGAAAAGCAAAAATGAAATATCAACAAACATCTACGAGCTTGCGAAGAGCACAACATTAAAGCACATATAAAAAATAAAAATATAAAAAAATAAATAAAATGTTAACAATAAGCAAGGCGGTCAGCCCGCCAACTATTATCTCTCTTCTGTACTTCATAATTTCTTCTTCACTATTCTTCATCTAGACTCCTTCTTTCACCCCCCTTTTCCTATCCCCCCCTAACTAAAAAAAAAAAAAACTAAAAAAATTTATTCAGTCTCTAGTGCGCATCGCTTCGCTCCACACACACTAGCAGCATGACTGGCCGCGGCAAGGGAGGCAAGGGTCTTGGGAAAGGAGGCGCTAAGCGTCACCGAAAGGTTTTACGTGATAACATCCAGGGCATCACCAAACCAGCTATTCGTCGTCTGGCTCGTCGCGGCGGCGTGAAGCGTATCTCTGGCTTGATCTATGAAGAGACGCGTGGTGTGCTTAAGGTGTTCCTGGAGAACGTTATCAGGGATGCTGTCACCTACACTGAGCACGCTAAGCGCAAGACTGTTACTGCAATGGACGTCGTGTATGCCCTGAAGCGTCAAGGACGTACTTTGTACGGATTTGGTGGTTAAGGATTGCATTGCAAAGCCGTTTATTACCGTCAACAACACATATATCCCGGACCTTCTAGGTCCACAATCTTTTGCATAAAGAGTATGTTGGCATTAATTTCTTATATATATATATATATATATATATATATATATATATATATATATATATATATATATATATATATATAACATATTGCTTTATCACTATCAAGTAATATTTTTTAAATGATATTATTTTTTTTTGTCTTACTCATGGAATCGAGAAAATAACATCAAGTTGTAGAAGAAATGATCTAAAATAAGTTTCAGCTATGTTAATCATTAATGAGGAAACAATGAATAAGTAAATAAATTTAAATATTATATATATATATATATATATATATATATATATATATATATATATATATATATATATATCTATATATATCTATATCTATATATATATATATATATATATATATATCTATATATATATATATATATATATATATATATATATATATATATATATATATATATATATATATATATATATAAGCAAATAAAATGATAAATGAACCACTAGGTAATCGATTCACAGCTTCCCTTCAACACTAAAATACCGGTTTGTTATGCGTTATACGTAGGTAGTATTTTTATTATCATTACTATTATGAATAATGTTGCTATCACCTAATCATATCATTTATATCCTAATCCTGGTCCGTCCAACTCTCAAGATTTATAATATGTGGCTCCGAATAGGAGCCGGATAATAGTAGTAGTGTGTCAAAGGAATGGTGGAGATTCCTTTTATTTCTCCTCGTTCTTTGATTATTTCTTCTCAGTCTTCTTGGGAAGGAGCACTGCTTGGATGTTGGGCAGCACACCGCCCTGTGCAATGGTCACGCCCGAGAGGAGCTTGTTCAGTTCCTCGTCGTTGCGGATAGCCAGCTGAAGGTGACGCGGGATAATGCGAGTTTTCTTGTTGTCACGGGCAGCATTGCCGGCAAGCTCAAGGACCTCAGCAGCTAGGTATTCCATAACTGCTGCAAGGTAAACTGGAGCTCCAGCGCCTACGCGCTCAGCGTAGTTACCCTTCCTCAGAAGACGGTGAATCCTGCCGACGGGGAACTGAAGTCCAGCCCGACTGGAGCGGGACTTTGATTTTCCCTTCACTTTTCCACCCTTGCCACGTCCAGACATGGTGGTAATGTAGTAGTAGTAATAGTTTGCTGGGGGTGACGCGTAGCAGCAGCGCAGGCTACACGATCTACAAGTTGAATGACGCCAAAATTTCTCCCATTTTCAATATTTATACTGGCAGCCAGATCAGGGAAGAAAACCGAGCTCCCCGCTGGACCAATCAGCGCGCGTCTCACGGCATCTGATCGTGATCCTGAGTAAGTTTGTCGCATATAAGAAATTTTCAACTGCGGACAAAATTTATCATTCCCACAGTGAATACGAAACCATCATGCCTCCCAAAGCATCAGGAAAAGCTGCCAAGAAAGCTGGCAAGGCCCAGAAGGCCATTGCCAAGGGAGACAAGAAGAAGAAGCGCAGGAGGAAGGAGAGCTACTCCATCTACATCTACAAGGTGCTGAAGCAGGTTCACCCTGACACCGGCGTGTCTTCCAAGGCCATGTCTATCATGAATTCTTTCGTGAACGACATCTTTGAACGCATCGCCGCCGAAGCTTCTCGTTTAGCACACTACAACAAGCGTTCCACCATCACCAGCAGGGAAATCCAGACTGCCGTTCGTCTCTTGCTTCCCGGTGAACTAGCAAAACACGCAGTGTCTGAAGGCACAAAGGCTGTCACCAAATACACCTCTTCCAAGTAAGCAGCAGCAGCAGCAGCCTGCTATATGCTTGCTTGGACTGGACTGGATGACGTCTACCAATACTCGGCTCCGTTGGAGCCACAATTTGTTAGCAAAAGAGAGACTGTTTGGACTAATTTACTTTGTGTGTGTGGGTCTTCTCGCTTTTTTTTTTTTCTCTCTCTCTCTCTCTCTCTCTCTCTCTCTCTCTCTCTCTCTCTCTCTCTCTCTCTCTCTCTCTCTCTCTCTCTCTTTCTCCTTTCTATTATTATTATATTTTATCTCGCGAGGACGGAAATTTCAAGGTCAAGTAATATGTGTCTCCTACATATACACAAGTTACCTACATACATACAGCACAGTACTTCAAAATGAATTCAAGAATAATAGGAACAATATCCAACAACTTTTATTTTTTTATTGATGTTGGTGACTATATTTTACGCAAGTGACGAAAATGTCCAGTTTAAAGGATATGTGTTCACTACATGCATGCACAAGTTATTATTATTATTAACTCCGTGACTAAATACAAGAGGTATTTTTTATTTATTGATTTATTTTTATTCATTGATTTATTTTTTAATAGAAGAATATCAATAACATTAACCAACAACAACTCTCTTTTGTGACCATACTTTGGCCCTGAAAAGGGCCTAGCTAGATAGACAGAAGATATCTTGATGTTGATATCAACGCGAATCAGTCAGTCAGTCAGTCAACTAACTAACTAACTGCTTGCTTAGGCACGCTCGCCTCGGATGCGGCGGGCAAGCTGGATGTCCTTTGGCATGATAGTGACGCGCTTGGCGTGGATAGCGCAAAGGTTTGTGTCCTCAAATAGACCCACAAGGTAAGCCTCGGAGGCCTCCTGCAGAGCCATGACAGCAGAGGACTGGAAACGGAGATCAGTCTTGAAATCCTGAGCAATCTCGCGTACCAAACGTTGGAAGGGCAACTTCCTGATGAGCAGCTCAGTGCTCTTCTGGTAACGGCGGATTTCACGGAGAGCCACAGTCCCCGGCCTGTAACGGTGAGGCTTCTTGACACCTCCGGTGGCAGGCGCGGATTTACGAGCGGCCTTCGTAGCAAGTTGCTTACGAGGCGCCTTCCCACCGGTGGACTTGCGAGCTGTCTGCTTTGTACGAGCCATAGCGACGAC
>JAXIVD010000131.1:35000-45000 GCA_036785275.1 Cancer borealis | reverse complement strand
TTCTTGTTGTCACGGGCAGCATTGCCGGCAAGCTCAAGGACCTCAGCAGCTAGGTATTCCATAACTGCTGCAAGGTAAACTGGAGCTCCAGCGCCTACGCGCTCAGCGTAGTTACCCTTCCTCAGAAGACGGTGAATCCTGCCGACGGGGAACTGAAGTCCAGCCCGACTGGAGCGGGACTTTGATTTTCCCTTCACTTTTCCACCCTTGCCACGTCCAGACATGGTGGTAATGTAGTAGTAGTAATAGTTTGCTGGGGGTGACGCGTAGCAGCAGCGCAGGCTACACGATCTACAAGTTGAATGACGCCAAAATTTCTCCCATTTTCAATATTTATACTGGCAGCCAGATCAGGGAAGAAAACCGAGCTCCCCGCTGGACCAATCAGCGCGCGTCTCACGGCATCTGATCGTGATCCTGAGTAAGTTTGTCGCATATAAGAAATTTTCAACTGCGGACAAAATTTATCATTCCCACAGTGAATACGAAACCATCATGCCTCCCAAAGCATCAGGAAAAGCTGCCAAGAAAGCTGGCAAGGCCCAGAAGGCCATTGCCAAGGGAGACAAGAAGAAGAAGCGCAGGAGGAAGGAGAGCTACTCCATCTACATCTACAAGGTGCTGAAGCAGGTTCACCCTGACACCGGCGTGTCTTCCAAGGCCATGTCTATCATGAATTCTTTCGTGAACGACATCTTTGAACGCATCGCCGCCGAAGCTTCTCGTTTAGCACACTACAACAAGCGTTCCACCATCACCAGCAGGGAAATCCAGACTGCCGTTCGTCTCTTGCTTCCCGGTGAACTAGCAAAACACGCAGTGTCTGAAGGCACAAAGGCTGTCACCAAATACACCTCTTCCAAGTAAGCAGCAGCAGCAGCAGCCTGCTATATGCTTGCTTGGACTGGACTGGATGACGTCTACCAATACTCGGCTCCGTTGGAGCCACAATTTGTTAGCAAAAGAGAGACTGTTTGGACTAATTTACTTTGTGTGTGTGGGTCTTCTCGCTTTTTTTTTTTCTCTCTCTCTCTCTCTCTCTCTCTCTCTCTCTCTCTCTCTCTCTCTCTCTCTCTCTCTCTCTCTCTCTCTCTCTCTCTCTTTCTCCTTTCTATTATTATTATATTTTATCTCGCGAGGACGGAAATTTCAAGGTCAAGTAATATGTGTCTCCTACATATACACAAGTTACCTACATACATACAGCACAGTACTTCAAAATGAATTCAAGAATAATAGGAACAATATCCAACAACTTTTATTTTTTTATTGATGTTGGTGACTATATTTTACGCAAGTGACGAAAATGTCCAGTTTAAAGGATATGTGTTCACTACATGCATGCACAAGTTATTATTATTATTAACTCCGTGACTAAATACAAGAGGTATTTTTTATTTATTGATTTATTTTTATTCATTGATTTATTTTTTAATAGAAGAATATCAATAACATTAACCAACAACAACTCTCTTTTGTGACCATACTTTGGCCCTGAAAAGGGCCTAGCTAGATAGACAGAAGATATCTTGATGTTGATATCAACGCGAATCAGTCAGTCAGTCAGTCAACTAACTAACTAACTGCTTGCTTAGGCACGCTCGCCTCGGATGCGGCGGGCAAGCTGGATGTCCTTTGGCATGATAGTGACGCGCTTGGCGTGGATAGCGCAAAGGTTTGTGTCCTCAAATAGACCCACAAGGTAAGCCTCGGAGGCCTCCTGCAGAGCCATGACAGCAGAGGACTGGAAACGGAGATCAGTCTTGAAATCCTGAGCAATCTCGCGTACCAAACGTTGGAAGGGCAACTTCCTGATGAGCAGCTCAGTGCTCTTCTGGTAACGGCGGATTTCACGGAGAGCCACAGTCCCCGGCCTGTAACGGTGAGGCTTCTTGACACCTCCGGTGGCAGGCGCGGATTTACGAGCGGCCTTCGTAGCAAGTTGCTTACGAGGCGCCTTCCCACCGGTGGACTTGCGAGCTGTCTGCTTTGTACGAGCCATAGCGACGACGGACGAACAGATGAGGAGGAGGAGGAGTAGTGTGACGCGCATTTTCAGGTTTGGGACTATATATACAGATTCTCCCTACCCCGTGAGCTGAAACCCAGGCTTGTGATTGGTCAGAACGAAGCAAGAAGCTCCTGCTGCCCCGGCCGGCCGGCCGGCCGGCCGCCAGCCAGCCACCCACCCGCCCGCCCGACCGCCCGTCTTCCCACCATTTTACAACTCACTCTCACTCACTCGCTTCGTCGTGTGAGAGAGAGAGAAATAAAAAAAAAGAAAAAGTTGTCATTGGAAGAAAAATGAGAATTTTTTTTTTCCCACCCGAGTTTGCCATAATATTGTTATGTAGCCTGGTATTAGCGGGTGTTAAAAAAGAGTGACTTGTATGCCAAGGCAGGCCTCGTAGAGCCCGTGGAAGTTTCAAGGTGAGCGAGATAGTTTCTTTCCTGCCGTCCTCCCCCAAAAGCAAAAAAAATGCGTCAATATTTTTTTCCACACAACTTGAAAGGAGCTTTCAGTTGCTTTCAATAAATGTTCTATTACGACTATATTTTAGGAATATTTTTATTTTATTTTCATTGGTTATTTGGAGAGTGGTTTAATTTTCTGTAACCCGAAAGGAAAGTCTGTTTTACATACTTATATATATATATATATATATATATATATATATATATATATATATATATATATATATATATATATATATATATATATATATATATATATATATACACACCTTGTTGATGATGAACATTTTATGATCTATCAAAGCCGGGTTTTGAAACATCAATGTTCCTAAATTTTCATACATAAGGTTTGATCCCTTAATATTATGAGATGATCTTTATTTACCGATATGTTGTTGTTGTTATTGTTGTTGTTGTTGTTGTTGTTGTTGTTGTTGTTGTTGTTGTTGTTGTTGTTGTTGTTGTTGTTGTTGTAAGGCATAATGTAGTAGTGTACCTTTCCTACTGCTATTACTTGCATTAAATTTGAAGGGTAATTTATTGAATTATTGGTATTGTAATTATTCGGGTGTTTAGTCTCCCCTAGATGGTAAAACAAGGAAAACGTGGTCTTGAATAAACTGTTCCTGCTTATCTTTTAGGGAACACTAAACACAAACACAAATACAATACAATATATAATAGCTATAGCATAAATTGAAATCATGAATTTGTCAATATAATATACAAGAGCGTGAAAGTTTTGACGCTGCACTATCACACATGCTACCGTGCTTTTGTCTGTCTGTCTTGACAGTGTACGTAACACAATGGCGGGTGATAACACGCACAAAAAATAATATATTTTCAGATTTTTTTCTTTTTATCATTATCATCATCATCATCATCATCATCATCATCATCATCATCATCATCATCATCATCATCATCATCATCATCAAAATAATAATAAAACTAATAATAAAAATAATAATAATAATAATAATAATAATAATAATAATAATAATAATAATAATAATAATAATAATAATATAAATAACAATAATAATAATAATAATAATAATAATAATATTAATAATAATAATAATAATAATAATAATAATAATTATAATAATAATAATAATAATAATAAAAATAATAAAAAAAATATAAAATAAAATAAAATAATAATAATAATAATAATAATGATAATAATAATAATAATAATAATAATAATAATAATAATAATAAAAATAATAATAACAATAATAATAATAATTATAATATATAAATAAAGTGCTCAATCGCTATAACTGAGCTTAGGATTAATTAACCTAACCCAACCTAATCTCATCGAACCTAACTGAGCATAACCTAACCTCATCAAAACTAACCACAAAAAAGTCATATAAATTATATATAGAAGAACATTATATCGTGAAAGAAAGAATAATTAATAATCTTAAACCTTAATTAGGAGAAATCTTAATAAATCTAACCTAAAGAAAAAAGAAAAAATATAAAATAATATACCTAAATAGAATAAAAGAAAGAATAATTAAAAATCATAAACCTTAATTAGAAGAAATCTTAATAAATCAAACCTAAAGAAAACAAAGAAGGGAAAAAAAATGATATATATATATATATATATATATATATATATATATATATATATATATATATATATATATATATATATATATATATCTTCTTTTATTCCCTTCTTTGTTTTGTTTAGGTTTGATTTATTAAGATTTCTTCTGATTAAGGTTTATGATTTTTAATTATTCTTTCTTTTATTCTATTTAGGTAAGGTTCCCGTAGGTGGAAGTCGGGAAACAGGCTCTGAAACCTAGTGCATTTAATGCTCACCCTAACGTGCTCGCCGAAGGAGTCGGTAGACAGTGTGCATGTGATCCCCATTGTGGAACCTGCGGCATTGGCTTAAGTAAGGTATATCTCGTCAAAATTAGGGCCAACGACCATACCACGTTGAATGCACCGCTTCTCGTCCGATCAGCGAAGTTAAGCAACGTTGGGTCTGGATAGTACTTGGATGGGTGACCGCCTGGGAACACCAGATGTTGTTGGCATTCAATGTTTTTATTTATTGTTTTTTCCTGTTTTTGTTTAATTCCGTATATTCTTTATCATTTACTTTTGAATGGTTAGAAGTTTTTTTTTTTTTTTTTTTTATTAATTTTTAATAATTTTTATTAAACTCCCGATGACCTTGAAGTTCTCGCTAGATTTGTGTGTGTGTGCGTGTATATATATATATATATATATATATATATATATATATATATATATATATATATATAAATAATCACGCAGTCTCCTGTATTGGGTAAGTATGAATATAGCCAACTACACGCTCGAACGCTGCCGGCTGCCGTTGGGTCTGGATAGTACTTGGATGGGTGACCGCCTGGGAACACCAGAATGCGAGAACTTCAAGGTCATCGGGTGTTTCTGTTAGGGCTGATATCAAAAACAAATACCGGTTAGTAAATATAATCTTTCCTATTCATTTCTTTGTTTTTATTTATATTAAGGATGCTTTCTGCTAGTCTATAGCAAAAAAAAAAAAAATAAAAAAAAAAAAAAATTATATATATATATATATATATATATATATATATATATATATATATATATATATATATATATATATATATATACACACATAAATAATCACGCAGTCTCCTGTATTGGGTAAGTATGAATATAGCCAACTACAAGCTCGAACGCTGCCGGCTGCCGTTGGGTCTGGGTAGTACTTGGATGGGTGACCGCCTGGGAACACCAGAATGCGAGAACTTCAAGGTCATCGGGAGTTTCTGTTAGGGCTGATATCAAAAACAAATACCGGTTAGTAAATATAATCTTTCCTATTCTTTTCTTTGTTTTTATTTATATTATGGATGCTTTCTGCTAGTCTATAGCAAAAAAAAAAAAAAAAAAAAAAATAAATTATATATATATATATATATATATATATATATATATATATATATATATATATATAAACATACACACACACACACACACACACACACACACACACACACACACACACACACACACACACACACACACACACACACACACACACACACACACACACACACACATAAATAATCACGCAGTCTCCTGTGGTGGGTATATATATCAATATAACCTACTACAAGCTCGAACGCTGCCGGCCTATATAAACGCGGATAGCTTCAAAAATTTATTCAGTCTCTAGTGCGCATCGCTTCGCTCCACACACACTAGCAGCATGACTGGCCGCGGCAAGGGAGGCAAGGGTCTTGGGAAAGGAGGCGCTAAGCGTCACCGAAAGGTTTTACGTGATAACATCCAGGGCATCACCAAACCAGCTATTCGTCGTCTGGCTCGTCGCGGCGGCGTGAAGCGTATCTCTGGCTTGATCTATGAAGAGACGCGTGGTGTGCTTAAGGTGTTCCTGGAGAACGTTATCAGGGATGCTGTCACCTACACTGAGCACGCTAAGCGCAAGACTGTTACTGCAATGGACGTCGTGTATGCCCTGAAGCGTCAAGGACGTACTTTGTACGGATTTGGTGGTTAAGGATTGCATTGCAAAGCCGTTTATTACCGTCAACAACACATATATCCCGGACCTTCTAGGTCCACAATCTTTTGCATAAAGAGTATGTTGGTCATTAATTTCTTATATATATATATATATATATATATATATATATATATATATATATATATATATATATATATATATATATAAACATATTGCTTTATCACTATCAAGTAATATTTTTTAAATGATATTATTTTTTTTTGTCTTACTCATGGAATCGAGAAAATAACATCAAGTTGTAGAAGAAATGATCTAAAATAAGTTTCAGCTATGTTAATCATTAATGAGGAAACAATGAATAAGTAAATAAATTTAAATATTTATATATATATATATATATATATATATATATATATATATATATATATATATATATCTATATATATCTATATCTATATATATATATATATATCTATATCTATATATATATATATATATATATATATATATATATATATATATATATATATATATATATATATATATATATATATATATATATAAGCAAATAAAATGATAAATGAACCACTAGGTAATCGATTCACAGCTTCCCTTCAACACTAAAATACCGGTTTGTTATGCGTTATACGTAGGTAGTATTTTTATTATCATTACTATTATGAATAATGTTGCTATCACCTAATCATATCATTTATATCCTAATCCTGGTCCGTCCAACTCTCAAGATTTATAATATGTGGCTCCGAATAGGAGCCGGATAATAGTAGTAGTGTGTCAAAGGAATGGTGGAGATTCCTTTTATTTCTCCTCGTTCTTTGATTATTTCTTCTCAGTCTTCTTGGGAAGGAGCACTGCTTGGATGTTGGGCAGCACACCGCCCTGTGCAATGGTCACGCCCGAGAGGAGCTTGTTCAGTTCCTCGTCGTTGCGGATAGCCAGCTGAAGGTGACGCGGGATAATGCGAGTTTTCTTGTTGTCACGGGCAGCATTGCCGGCAAGCTCAAGGACCTCAGCAGCTAGGTATTCCATAACTGCTGCAAGGTAAACTGGAGCTCCAGCGCCTACGCGCTCAGCGTAGTTACCCTTCCCTCAGAAGACGGTGAATCCTGCCGACGGGGAACTGAAGTCCAGCCCGACTGGAGCGGGACTTTGATTTTCCCTTCACTTTTCCACCCTTGCCACGTCCAGACATGGTGGTAATGTAGTAGTAGTAATAGTTTGCTGGGGGTGACGCGTAGCAGCAGCGCAGGCTACACGATCTACAAGTTGAATGACGCCAAAATTTCTCCCATTTTCAATATTTATACTGGCAGCCAGATCAGGGAAGAAAACCGAGCTCCCCGCTGGACCAATCAGCGCGCGTCTCACGGCATCTGATCGTGATCCTGAGTAAGTTTGTCGCATATAAGAAATTTTCAACTGCGGACAAAATTTATCATTCCCACAGTGAATACGAAACCATCATGCCTCCCAAAGCATCAGGAAAAGCTGCCAAGAAAGCTGGCAAGGCCCAGAAGGCCATTGCCAAGGGAGACAAGAAGAAGAAGCGCAGGAGGAAGGAGAGCTACTCCATCTACATCTACAAGGTGCTGAAGCAGGTTCACCCTGACACCGGCGTGTCTTCCAAGGCCATGTCTATCATGAATTCTTTCGTGAACGACATCTTTGAACGCATCGCCGCCGAAGCTTCTCGTTTAGCACACTACAACAAGCGTTCCACCATCACCAGCAGGGAAATCCAGACTGCCGTTCGTCTCTTGCTTCCCGGTGAACTAGCAAAACACGCAGTGTCTGAAGGCACAAAGGCTGTCACCAAATACACCTCTTCCAAGTAAGCAGCAGCAGCAGCAGCCTGCTATATGCTTGCTTGGACTGGACTGGATGACGTCTACCAATACTCGGCTCCGTTGGAGCCACAATTTGTTAGCAAAAGAGAGACTGTTTGGACTAATTTACTTTGTGTGTGTGGGTCTTCTCGCTTTTTTTTTTTTCTCTCTCTCTCTCTCTCTCTCTCTCTCTCTCTCTCTCTCTCTCTCTCTCTCTCTCTCTCTCTCTCTCTCTCTCTCTTTCTCCTTTCTATTATTATTATATTTTATCTCGCGAGGACGGAAATTTCAAGGTCAAGTAATATGTGTCTCCTACATATACACAAGTTACCTACATACATACAGCACAGTACTTCAAAATGAATTCAAGAATAATAGGAACAATATCCAACAACTTTTATTTTTTTATTGATGTTGGTGACTATATTTTACGCAAGTGACGAAAATGTCCAGTTTAAAGGATATGTGTTCACTACATGCATGCACAAGTTATTATTATTATTAACTCCGTGACTAAATACAAGAGGTATTTTTTATTTATTGATTTATTTTTATTCATTGATTTATTTTTTAATAGAAGAATATCAATAACATTAACCAACAACAACTCTCTTTTGTGACCATACTTTGGCCCTGAAAAGGGCCTAGCTAGATAGACAGAAGATATCTTGATGTTGATATCAACGCGAATCAGTCAGTCAGTCAGTCAACTAACTAACTAACTGCTTGCTTAGGCACGCTCGCCTCGGATGCGGCGGGCAAGCTGGATGTCCTTTGGCATGATAGTGACGCGCTTGGCGTGGATAGCGCAAAGGTTTGTGTCCTCAAATAGACCCACAAGGTAAGCCTCGGAGGCCTCCTGCAGAGCCATGACAGCAGAGGACTGGAAACGGAGATCAGTCTTGAAATCCTGAGCAATCTCGCGTACCAAACGTTGGAAGGGCAACTTCCTGATGAGCAGCTCAGTGCTCTTCTGGTAACGGCGGATTTCACGGAGAGCCACAGTCCCCGGCCTGTAACGGTGAGGCTTCTTGACACCTCCGGTGGCAGGCGCGGATTTACGAGCGGCCTTCGTAGCAAGTTGCTTACGAGGCGCCTTCCCACCGGTGGACTTGCGAGCTGTCTGCTTTGTACGAGCCATAGCGACGACGGACGAACAGATGAGGAGGAGGAGGAGTAGTGTGACGCGCATTTTCAGGTTTGGGACTATATATACAGATTCTCCCTACCCCGTGAGCTGAAACCCAGGCTTGTGATTGGTCAGAACGAAGCAAGAAGCTCCTGCTGCCCCGGCCGGCCGGCCGGCCGGCCGGCCAGCCAGCCACCCACCCGCCCGCCCGACCGCCCGTCTTCCCACCATTTTACAACTCACTCTCACTCACTCGCTTCGTCGTGTGAGAGAGAGAGAAATAAAAAAAAAGAAAAAGTTGTCATTGGAAGAAAAATGAGAATTTTTTTTTTCCCACCCGAGTTTGCCATAATATTGTTATGTAGCCTGGTATTAGCGGGTGTTAAAAAAGAGTGACTTGTATGCCAAGGCAGGCCTCGTAGAGCCCGTGGAAGTTTCAAGGTGAGCGAGATAGTTTCTTTCCTGCCGTCCTCCCCCAAAAGCAAAAAAAATGCGTCAATATTTTTTTCCACACAACTTGAAAGGAGCTTTCAGTTGCTTTCAATAAATGTTCTATTACGACTATATTTTAGGAATATTTTTATTTTATTTTCATTGGTTATTTGGAGAGTGGTTTAATTTTCTGTAACCCGAAAGGAAAGTCTGTTTTACATACTTATATATATATATATATATATATATATATATATATATATAATATATATATATATATATATATATATATATATATATATATATATATATATATACACACCTTGTTGATGATGAACATTTTATGATCTATCAAAGCCGGGTTTTGAAACATCAATGTTCCTAAATTTTCATACATAAGGTTTGATCCCTTAATATTATGAGATGATCTTTATTTACCGATATGTTGTTGTTGTTATTGTTGTTGTTGTTGTTGTTGTTGTTGTTGTTGTTGTTGTTGTTGTTGTTGTTGTTGTTGTTGTTGTTGTAAGGCATAATGTAGTAGTGTACCTTTCCTACTGCTATTACTTG
>JAXIVD010000131.1:22500-30000 GCA_036785275.1 Cancer borealis | reverse complement strand
GACTAATTTACTTTGTGTGTGTGGGTCTTCTCGCTTTTTTTTTTTTCTCTCTCTCTCTCTCTCTCTCTCTCTCTCTCTCTCTCTCTCTCTCTCTCTCTCTCTCTCTCTCTCTCTCTCTCTCTCTCTCTTTCTCCTTTCTATTATTATTATATTTTATCTCGCGAGGACGGAAATTTCAAGGTCAAGTAATATGTGTCTCCTACATATACACAAGTTACCTACATACATACAGCACAGTACTTCAAAATGAATTCAAGAATAATAGGAACAATATCCAACAACTTTTATTTTTTTATTGATGTTGGTGACTATATTTTACGCAAGTGACGAAAATGTCCAGTTTAAAGGATATGTGTTCACTACATGCATGCACAAGTTATTATTATTATTAACTCCGTGACTAAATACAAGAGGTATTTTTTATTTATTGATTTATTTTTATTCATTGATTTATTTTTTAATAGAAGAATATCAATAACATTAACCAACAACAACTCTCTTTTGTGACCATACTTTGGCCCTGAAAAGGGCCTAGCTAGATAGACAGAAGATATCTTGATGTTGATATCAACGCGAATCAGTCAGTCAGTCAGTCAACTAACTAACTAACTGCTTGCTTAGGCACGCTCGCCTCGGATGCGGCGGGCAAGCTGGATGTCCTTTGGCATGATAGTGACGCGCTTGGCGTGGATAGCGCAAAGGTTTGTGTCCTCAAATAGACCCACAAGGTAAGCCTCGGAGGCCTCCTGCAGAGCCATGACAGCAGAGGACTGGAAACGGAGATCAGTCTTGAAATCCTGAGCAATCTCGCGTACCAAACGTTGGAAGGGCAACTTCCTGATGAGCAGCTCAGTGCTCTTCTGGTAACGGCGGATTTCACGGAGAGCCACAGTCCCCGGCCTGTAACGGTGAGGCTTCTTGACACCTCCGGTGGCAGGCGCGGATTTACGAGCGGCCTTCGTAGCAAGTTGCTTACGAGGCGCCTTCCCACCGGTGGACTTGCGAGCTGTCTGCTTTGTACGAGCCATAGCGACGACGGACGAACAGATGAGGAGGAGGAGGAGTAGTGTGACGCGCATTTTCGTGTGTGTGTGTGTGTGTAGAGATTGTCATCCAGGCGGATGACTTGGGCCTTAACCTGAGGAGGCCCAGAGAAAACAGGTGAGGTCGGTTTTTGAAAAATGTGTGTTCTTTTAGGATCAACTTGCTCACCATCGTCGGGAGTCTGACTTGCCTGCATATAGCAGTGCGTCAGATACACCCGACAATGATATGGTAAGTTAGTCCTTTGGCGTGTTTGTGTGTGATAATATCACTGCACGTCGAACGGGGGAGTCTAACTTGCCCGCCGTAGCGGTGCGTTAGATACACCCCCGGCCGGCTGGCTGTGGTATTATCTAGGGGGAGGGAATGTTCGTACTAGCTCTACTAAGGTTGTGTGTGGCGTGTTTTTCACTATTTCTGGAGCAGTACCTATACTTCTATCTAGGTACTGCCGTGTCTGTTCGCATTCCTCTATGTAATGCAGTAATGGTGCGGCACAGGCTGTGTTACAGTATCTGCAGGTTTCTTGCACATCTCTCAGTTCGCTTAGGCATTTGAAGCCTAGTTTTAATCGGTGTAGGCTGGTTCTTGTTTTCCTGTCCAGGTTTCTTGGGAATGGGCTCGTGTTTTCTGCGGTTCTGAGGTACCAGTTTGCACTTGGTGAACCTTTGTTGGCCTCTCTCTGTAGCAGGTCTTTTGCTGCCTGGTTTGTTGTGGCCCTGATGTTGTTCTTCAGGCTAGAGAGGCTTGGTGGTAGTTGTGCCGTGATGTTAGGGAGAAGCAAGGCGTTCTTGGCGGCGGTGTCTGCCTCTTCGTTCCCTGGGATGCCAGCGTGGCTTGGAATCCAATTGATGTGGACGATTCTGTCACCCTCCTGGATATGCCCTGCCGTAGCCAGGATTTTGGTGATGAGACCGACGTTATCTCTTGGCATTCCTTTGGAGAGAGCCTGGATAGCACCCAGGGAATCCGTGTGAATGACTACCGCTTTGTTGCTAGTTTCAGCATGTTCTAGGGCTTTTTGAATAGCTAGAAGCTCTGTCTGCAGCGTGGACGACCCGTCTGGCAGTCTGTAGTAGGCTGTGGTTTTTTCGTGGGTAAAAGCAGCAGCTGCTGTCTTGGTGTAAGGGTCCACTGAGCCATCTGTATAGTATATATCTGCCTCAAGGCCGGGTGCCGCCTGCAGAGCTTCTTTCGCTAGGTTAGCTAACTTAACCTTGCTGAGTCTAGATTTGGAGTCTTGTGGAGTGTTGCGTGTGGTTTGTATCGCTGGCAGGCTCCATGGTGGTGGTGTCTTGTAGTCTTCGTGTTGTGTGTCAAGTTTGAGGTGTAGGAAAAAGTGTGTTGTGTTGTGTTGTGGTGTGTGTGTTGTCTTTATGGTGTCTGCTGTTTTGGTGGCCCATGTCTTTTTTGTGAATAGTGTTCTGTCTTGTAGGAGGGCCTGCCGGATCCTGTTAAGGTTGGCTGTTGTTTTTTCCCCTCTGAGGAACTTCCCCAGGTGGGTTGTACTTGTTGCAGCGAGTCTTGTGTGCAGTGGGGGGATGTTGGTTTCCACCTGCATAGTACATATCTTGGTCCAGGCCGGAGCGCCGACCATGAGTCTCATAGCCTGGTTCTGGATCTTTTCCAGTGCTGCGATGGCTGTCGGTCTTGTTGTGGAGAGGCATGGGGCTCCGTATTCTATCACTGACCTGACAGCCTGGATGTAGTAAGTTTTGAGGACTGGAAGACTAGCGCCCCCTTGTAGTCCTGTGATTGCCCTCATTACACGCATCCTTACTCTTGCTTTTCCTGTTGTTGCAGCGATGTGTTTGGCAAATTTGAGGTGGGGGTCCATCCATATGCCGAGATATGGGTGGCTTTCCACCCATTCAATCCTTGTGTCCTGTAGCATTATGGGGTCTATTGTTTTGCTGGTGCCAAAGTGGATTGCCTTTGTTTTTCTTTGGTTAATTTTTAAGCCGAGTTCTTGGCATTTGTTGGAGATGGCTGTGATGGTTCTCTGTGCTTTTTTGGCGTAGTATTGTCCCGTCGTGATGATTGCTATGTCATCCGCGTAACATAGAACTTTTGTACCTGCTTCCAGGGGTAGCGCCACTAAGTTTTCAACCAGGACGTTGAAAAGAAAGGGACTTAGGATGCTCCCCTGGGGCGTGCCATTATCGAAGGTCCGTGTGTGTGAGGTTTTGCCTTGGTACTGGACCGTCGCCTTTCTTTCGGTTAGGAAGTCCCTCGTCCATTTTAGAAGCTTCCCTCGTATTCCCTTTTTGATCAGGGATTCCAATATGGCCGAGGCGCTTGCCAGTTCGAACGCTTTTTCAAGGTCCATGAATATTACTATGGCCTTTTTGTCTGCTATGGTGGTTATCATTTCGGTGATACAGTCTCTGGTTCCCTTGTTGGCAGTGAAGGCGTAGAGATGCTTATGCGTGTCACCCATAGCCCATTGCAGGCGTGCCAGCACCATCTTCTCCGCTGTTTTCCCCAAACAGCTGAGGAGAGAGATCGGTCGATGGTTTCCTGGGTCGTTTGGCTTTGGGATCGGGACAATGTTGGCTTGTTTCCATGGTGCAGGGAGCATTCCTGTGTCATAAGAGGTATTTATGACACGGAGTAGTTCGTGTTGAGCTTCTGTTCCGGCTTCCCTGATCATGGAGTAAGTTATCTTGTCCGTCCCCGCCGCTGTGTCTTTTCGTGGCCTTTGTGTGCGCAGGAGTTCCCGTTGTGTGAAGGGGGTGTCTGTTGGTGCGTCCACCAGGCACGCCCTGCGCACGACCGTAGATCTTTCTATTTCAAGACTGTTTTGTCTGTCCCTGGTTTCTTGCGGGAGCTGGTCCGGGCTACTTCTGTCTGCGAAGGAGTCTATAATCCGATTTGCCTCGCTGATAGGGTCCGGGTGGAGTGGTTGTCTCGAAGGTGTTTTTCCGCTGACTAGCCGAACGTTGCGCCACATTTCACCAATCCTGGTGTGGGGGCTCCATGAGGCACACCATTCGAGCCATTTCTCCGTTTTGATTATTCTCGTGGCCTCCTTAGCTATACTGATTGCAGCACGGAGAAGTTTTCTGGTGGTGTCTGTGTTGTGTCTTCTATTAAGTTTCCTGGCTTGGTTTATCCTGTGATTATATTGCTTGACATCAGCATTGTAGTACCACCTGTCTTTATGGTTTCTGTTGGTTGGTTTGGTCTTTGGGATGGCGGTGTCAGCTGCTTGGTGGAAGGCGGTGGTAAGCCTCGCCTCCATTTCATCTATATTGTTAGAATCTGGGATGTTGGCAATTCTCTTTTGGAAGGTGTCCCTGAAGAGAGGCCAGTTTGCTTCTCTGACCTTCCACTTGGGTATATGAGTAGGTTTTTCTAGTTGAGGGATGTTGAGTGTTGTGCAGGTGGCGTAGTGGTCGCTTGCCAGGTGAGGATGTATTTCCCATTTTGCTGCCTGAGCTACTGTGTGTGACACGAAGGAAAGGTCAAGTATGCCTCCGGCTATGTGCGTGGCTTCGCCTGAGTTTAACAGCCTGGCCTCTGGGATGTTCGCCATGGCCTCAGCGATGTGATGGCCGCTTCTGTTCCGGTATTTTGACCCGAGTGTCTCGTGATGGGCGTTGAAGTCGCCCCCGATGAAGGTGTGTGTGGAGGCACATGTGGCAAGGACCTCGCTGATGTCAAAATTAATGCTTCTTCGCCCGCTGTAGATGTTGTAAATGTGTAGATTCAGGTGTCGTAGTGTAATATTTACTGCTATTACTTCCACATTTTCTCCACACTGGATCGGATTTTCGATTTGTTTGGAAGGTATGACGTCGCGCACGAAAATGGAGCATCCTCTGCTTTGGCCTTCTACTGCTGGACTGTGATAGGCCTTGTATCCTCTTATTTTTAGTGTTGTGTCTTCTGGGAGGGTTGTTTCTTGCAGTAGGATTACATCTCTATGGCTCGCCTGTGCGTCAGCCCTTAACAGATGTTGTCTTCCTCGCAGGCCGTTGATGTTCCACTGCAGGATTCGTAGTGTTTCTGGTTGGTGGGCAGGGGCGTTTGTTTCTGGTGTGGGCGGGTGTTCGTGTTGTTGTGTTGTCGTGTTGTCTGGCTGGTTTTTTTCGGGTATATCGTCGGGAGACCGAGGGCCTTCTTCTCTGCCTCTATGGCCGCAGTAGCTGGGGTTGTTCCCGGGGCAGGTGGTTGTGGCTGTGGCTGTGGGGGTGGGTGTGGGTGCTGCTTCTTGGTTTGTGAGCGGGAGGATCTCTTCTTGAACTTCGACTCCAGGACCTTGTCGGCGAGTTCGCTGAGTTTTTCCTCTTGAACTGCATGGCCCAGCATTCCTGCCAGCGCTCCTGCGAAGGATGTAAAGAGGTCCTTCAGCTCGCTCTTTGTGAGGCTTATTTGTTCTTCCTCTTCCTCGTTCATATTTCTTAAGGGTGGAGTTTCCAGTCGTGTCCTTGGCTGGTGTGGTGAGTGTTTCTGTACAGCTCCTTGTCCCAGCGCTGGAAAGTCTAGATTGGTTGGCAGTGTGCTCGTTCGTGGGGTGTCCTGGGTTTGTTCTCTCTGTCCTCCCCAGTTGGATTTTGCAGAAAGAGCTGGGCGGAAGGAGGTCATAAACTCCCGTTGGGTTTCCTTCTGAGCGTCCACAAGCGCCCTCCGTGCTGTACAGGACTTGCTCCAAGCCAGGTGTGTCTCTTTGCAGTTGGGGCATTTTAAGGTTGTCTCTTGCCCCTCCTTGTGCTTGGTTATGCAGAGTTCCGTTTTGTGGGGCCCTGCGCAAACTCCACATCTGGTCTCCAGATTGCAGCTGTTCTTGTGGTGCCCGTATCTCTGGCAGTTGTAGCAACGGAGGGGTTCTTGGCTGTAAGGTCGCGTGTAAAACGTTCCCCAGCTCCCGAGTTGTAGAAATCCTGGTAGGTGACCTTGAAAAGTAATTTCCACTTGCCTCGTTTCCTCGCCGCTGTAGATTCTGCATCTTTTCGCCTCCAGTATTTGTGGGTGATCCAGTATCGGTTTCAGGGGCATCAGCACCGGGTATTTCATGAGAATTCCCTTGCTTGTTCCTTGACCGGTTTGCTTCAGTTTTACTGGTTTCCCTTCTACTTGCTGGAGGTTGATGAGGTATTCGTAAGTTTCCTGGTCTGGCGGAGACATGAGTACATTCCCGGAGGTTAAGAACTTCATTTTCATCTTCGGTCCTTTTAAGCTTTTCTCGATTGCCTCCGCCAGGTGCAGCGAAGATTCGAATCCCTGTGTGCAAGGAATTAGGATTTTCGGGATTGTGGTAGTTGGCGGGCATGACGGTTCCTTGTTCTGGTCTTCCTTGGGTGGGTGCGGGTAGTCGTCCATCGTGTTTTTCTTGCTTGTTGTATGTATATTCTGTTGAGGGTTGCTTTCCTCTTTGTTCATTTTGCTGCGTTTTTTCACTAGTTGCCATCTGTCTTGGTCCAGGCGGCTCTCGTCTTGGGAGTCAGAGTCTTCAGGCTGCTGGCGTTTGTTTCTGTCAACGCTCATTCGTTCAAGGCTCACACACCGTTGGAGCCTTGGTACTGGGTTTTCAGTGGATACGTTCCTCCTGGTTGGTGAATTATCCTTGTCACGTACCATCTCGGTGGTGAAATCCCTTCCCTCACTTCGGGGAGAGACTGGCCTCAACAGCTCGTCAGTCTTCCCTTTGGTGTCGCAAAAAATTCCCTCCCTTGAACCCCTACCTGTGGCCCAAGGCACTCCTGGGCAGTTCTGTTTGAAGAAACTGCCTGTCCTTGTCCGTGACAATATACCTATCAGACTGTCAGTTTATAGAGACTGACGGAAAGCTAACATCTTTTCCTGGTCCCGCAGAGAGGGTTGTGCCAGAGCGATCAGTGGCTTTCCCTCTCGCTTTTCACCAGGTTGCCCCGGCCCTACAATTGCAGCACGAACACGCTCTAGCCGAGGTGCTACAATTATAGGGGGCTCTGTTAGACGAATACGGGCTTTTTAGGTCCCGTAGGTCCACTCGGCCAGGGCGGAAATTAGAAAAATAAGTAGTAGGAGAGAAAGCCTGCTGAAAGCCCTCGGCTTTCCAAGTTCAGCAACAATAGCTCCTCAGACAAGGGGTGTTACTCCAATCCGAGTCCGTGGGGGAGCTACTGTTGATGCCTTGGAGGCCAATTCGTAGCAGAAGAACCAAAAAAAAATAAATAAATAAAATAAAGTACAAAACAATTCTCTTTGTCACGCAGTAAATGCGTGGATAAGGTTTCCGTGGCAAAAGTATTGCTTGGGGGGTTCTCAGTGACAGTGAAACACTGCCCTGTATACTGGTACTTGGCAGAACTAGCGTTCGTGCAAGTAGCAGGATGGCCGGAGCGCTGGTAGTAGCGTTCGTGCAAGTAGCAGGGTGGCCGGTGCGCTGGTAGGTAGCAGCGTTCGTGCAGTAGCAGGGTGGATGGGTGCGTTGGTAGCACGGTGACTCCTGTGTCAGGACGTATCGCCTGA
>JAXIVD010000131.1:12500-17500 GCA_036785275.1 Cancer borealis | reverse complement strand
CTGCTTGGATGTTGGGCAGCACACCGCCCTGTGCAATGGTCACGCCCGAGAGGAGCTTGTTCAGTTCCTCGTCGTTGCGGATAGCCAGCTGAAGGTGACGCGGGATAATGCGAGTTTTCTTGTTGTCACGGGCAGCATTGCCGGCAAGCTCAAGGACCTCAGCAGCTAGGTATTCCATAACTGCTGCAAGGTAAACTGGAGCTCCAGCGCCTACGCGCTCAGCGTAGTTACCCTTCCTCAGAAGACGGTGAATCCTGCCGACGGGGAACTGAAGTCCAGCCCGACTGGAGCGGGACTTTGATTTTCCCTTCACTTTTCCACCCTTGCCACGTCCAGACATGGTGGTAATGTAGTAGTAGTAATAGTTTGCTGGGGGTGACGCGTAGCAGCAGCGCAGGCTACACGATCTACAAGTTGAATGACGCCAAAATTTCTCCCATTTTCAATATTTATACTGGCAGCCAGATCAGGGAAGAAAACCGAGCTCCCCGCTGGACCAATCAGCGCGCGTCTCACGGCATCTGATCGTGATCCTGAGTAAGTTTGTCGCATATAAGAAATTTTCAACTGCGGACAAAATTTATCATTCCCACAGTGAATACGAAACCATCATGCCTCCCAAAGCATCAGGAAAAGCTGCCAAGAAAGCTGGCAAGGCCCAGAAGGCCATTGCCAAGGGAGACAAGAAGAAGAAGCGCAGGAGGAAGGAGAGCTACTCCATCTACATCTACAAGGTGCTGAAGCAGGTTCACCCTGACACCGGCGTGTCTTCCAAGGCCATGTCTATCATGAATTCTTTCGTGAACGACATCTTTGAACGCATCGCCGCCGAAGCTTCTCGTTTAGCACACTACAACAAGCGTTCCACCATCACCAGCAGGGAAATCCAGACTGCCGTTCGTCTCTTGCTTCCCGGTGAACTAGCAAAACACGCAGTGTCTGAAGGCACAAAGGCTGTCACCAAATACACCTCTTCCAAGTAAGCAGCAGCAGCAGCAGCCTGCTATATGCTTGCTTGGACTGGACTGGATGACGTCTACCAATACTCGGCTCCGTTGGAGCCACAATTTGTTAGCAAAAGAGAGACTGTTTGGACTAATTTACTTTGTGTGTGTGGGTCTTCTCGCTTTTTTTTTTTCTCTCTCTCTCTCTCTCTCTCTCTCTCTCTCTCTCTCTCTCTCTCTCTCTCTCTCTCTCTCTCTCTCTCTCTCTCTCTTTCTCCTTTCTATTATTATTATATTTTATCTCGCGAGGACGGAAATTTCAAGGTCAAGTAATATGTGTCTCCTACATATACACAAGTTACCTACATACATACAGCACAGTACTTCAAAATGAATTCAAGAATAATAGGAACAATATCCAACAACTTTTATTTTTTTATTGATGTTGGTGACTATATTTTACGCAAGTGACGAAAATGTCCAGTTTAAAGGATATGTGTTCACTACATGCATGCACAAGTTATTATTATTATTAACTCCGTGACTAAATACAAGAGGTATTTTTTATTTATTGATTTATTTTTATTCATTGATTTATTTTTTAATAGAAGAATATCAATAACATTAACCAACAACAACTCTCTTTTGTGACCATACTTTGGCCCTGAAAAGGGCCTAGCTAGATAGACAGAAGATATCTTGATGTTGATATCAACGCGAATCAGTCAGTCAGTCAGTCAACTAACTAACTAACTGCTTGCTTAGGCACGCTCGCCTCGGATGCGGCGGGCAAGCTGGATGTCCTTTGGCATGATAGTGACGCGCTTGGCGTGGATAGCGCAAAGGTTTGTGTCCTCAAATAGACCCACAAGGTAAGCCTCGGAGGCCTCCTGCAGAGCCATGACAGCAGAGGACTGGAAACGGAGATCAGTCTTGAAATCCTGAGCAATCTCGCGTACCAAACGTTGGAAGGGCAACTTCCTGATGAGCAGCTCAGTGCTCTTCTGGTAACGGCGGATTTCACGGAGAGCCACAGTCCCCGGCCTGTAACGGTGAGGCTTCTTGACACCTCCGGTGGCAGGCGCGGATTTACGAGCGGCCTTCGTAGCAAGTTGCTTACGAGGCGCCTTCCCACCGGTGGACTTGCGAGCTGTCTGCTTTGTACGAGCCATAGCGACGACGGACGAACAGATGAGGAGGAGGAGGAGTAGTGTGACGCGCATTTTCAGGTTTGGGACTATATATACAGATTCTCCCTACCCCGTGAGCTGAAACCCAGGCTTGTGATTGGTCAGAACGAAGCAAGAAGCTCCTGCTGCCCCGGCCGGCCGGCCGGCCGGCCGGCCAGCCAGCCACCCACCCGCCCGCCCGACCGCCCGTCTTCCCACCATTTTACAACTCACTCTCACTCACTCGCTTCGTCGTGTGAGAGAGAGAGAAATAAAAAAAAAGAAAAAGTTGTCATTGGAAGAAAAATGAGAATTTTTTTTTTCCCACCCGAGTTTGCCATAATATTGTTATGTAGCCTGGTATTAGCGGGTGTTAAAAAAGAGTGACTTGTATGCCAAGGCAGGCCTCGTAGAGCCCGTGGAAGTTTCAAGGTGAGCGAGATAGTTTCTTTCCTGCCGTCCTCCCCCAAAAGCAAAAAAAATGCGTCAATATTTTTTTCCACACAACTTGAAAGGAGCTTTCAGTTGCTTTCAATAAATGTTCTATTACGACTATATTTTAGGAATATTTTTATTTTATTTTCATTGGTTATTTGGAGAGTGGTTTAATTTTCTGTAACCCGAAAGGAAAGTCTGTTTTACATACTTATATATATATATATATATATATATATATATATATATATATATATATATATATATATATATATATATATATATATATATATATATATACACACCTTGTTGATGATGAACATTTTATGATCTATCAAAGCCGGGTTTTGAAACATCAATGTTCCTAAATTTTCATACATAAGGTTTGATCCCTCCCTTAATATTATGAGATGATCTTTATTTACCGATATGTTGTTGTTGTTATTGTTGTTGTTGTTGTTGTTGTTGTTGTTGTTGTTGTTGTTGTTGTTGTTGTTGTTGTTGTTGTTGTTGTAAGGCATAATGTAGTGTACCTTTCCTACTGCTATTACTTGCATTAAATTTGAAGGGTAATTTATTGAATTATTGGTATTGTAATTATTCGGGTGTTTAGTCTCCCCTAGATGGTAAAACAAGGAAAACGTGGTCTTGAATAAACTGTTCCTGCTTATCTTTTAGGGAACACTAAACACAAACACAAATACAATACAATATATAATAGCTATAGCATAAATTGAAATCATGAATTTGTCAATATAATATACAAGAGCGTGAAAGTTTTGACGCTGCACTATCACACATGCTACCGTGCTTTTGTCTGTCTGTCTTGACAGTGTACGTAACACAATGGCGGGTGATAACACGCACAAAAAATAATATATTTTCAGATTTTTTTCTTTTTATCATTATCATCATCATCATCATCATCATCATCATCATCATCATCATCATCATCATCATCATCATCATCATCATCAAAATAATAATAAAACTAATAATAAAAATAATAATAATAATAATAATAATAATAATAATAATAATAATAATAATAATAATAATAATAATAATATAAATAACAATAATAATAATAATAATAATAATAATAATATTAATAATAATAATAATAATAATAATAATAATAATTATAATAATAATAATAATAATAATAAAAATAATAAAAAAAATATAAAATAAAATAAAATAATAATAATAATAATAATAATGATAATAATAATAATAATAATAATAATAATAATAATAATAATAATAAAAATAATAATAACAATAATAATAATAATTATAATATATAAATAAAGTGCTCAATCGCTATAACTGAGCTTAGGATTAATTAACCTAACCCAACCTAATCTCATCGAACCTAACTGAGCATAACCTAACCTCATCAAAACTAACCACAAAAAAGTCATATAAATTATATATAGAAGAACATTATATCGTGAAAGAAAGAATAATTAATAATCTTAAACCTTAATTAGGAGAAATCTTAATAAATCTAACCTAAAGAAAAAAGAAAAAATATAAAATAATATACCTAAATAGAATAAAAGAAAGAATAATTAAAAATCATAAACCTTAATTAGAAGAAATCTTAATAAATCAAACCTAAAGAAAACAAAGAAGGGAAAAAAAATGATATATATATATATATATATATATATATATATATATATATATATATATATATATATATATATATATATATATCTTCTTTTATTCCCTTCTTTGTTTTGTTTAGGTTTGATTTATTAAGATTTCTTCTGATTAAGGTTTATGATTTTTAATTATTCTTTCTTTTATTCTATTTAGGTAAGGTTCCCGTAGGTGGAAGTCGGGAAACAGGCTCTGAAACCTAGTGCATTTAATGCTCACCCTAACGTGCTCGCCGAAGGAGTCGGTAGACAGTGTGCATGTGATCCCCATTGTGGAACCTGCGGCATTGGCTTAAGTAAGGTATATCTCGTCAAAATTAGGGCCAACGACCATACCACGTTGAATGCACCGCTTCTCGTCCGATCAGCGAAGTTAAGCAACGTTGGGTCTGGATAGTACTTGGATGGGTGACCGCCTGGGAACACCAGATGTTGTTGGCATTCAATGTTTTTATTTATTGTTTTTTCCTGTTTTTGTTTAATTCCGTATATTCTTTATCATTTACTTTTGAATGGTTAGAAGTTTTTTTTTTTTTTTTTTTTATTAATTTTTAATAATTTTTATTAAACTCCCGATGACCTTGAAGTTCTCGCTAGATTTGTGTGTGTGTGCGTGTATATATATATATATATATATATATATATATATATATATATATATATATATATATATATATATATATATATATAATCACGCAGTCTCCTGTATTGGGTAAGTATGAATATAGCCAACTACACGCTCGAACGCTGCCGGCTGCCGTTGGGTCTGGATAGTACTTGGA
>JAXIVD010000131.1:7500-10000 GCA_036785275.1 Cancer borealis | reverse complement strand
GGACCAATCAGCGCGCGTCTCACGGCATCTGATCGTGATCCTGAGTAAGTTTGTCGCATATAAGAAATTTTCAACTGCGGACAAAATTTATCATTCCCACAGTGAATACGAAACCATCATGCCTCCCAAAGCATCAGGAAAAGCTGCCAAGAAAGCTGGCAAGGCCCAGAAGGCCATTGCCAAGGGAGACAAGAAGAAGAAGCGCAGGAGGAAGGAGAGCTACTCCATCTACATCTACAAGGTGCTGAAGCAGGTTCACCCTGACACCGGCGTGTCTTCCAAGGCCATGTCTATCATGAATTCTTTCGTGAACGACATCTTTGAACGCATCGCCGCCGAAGCTTCTCGTTTAGCACACTACAACAAGCGTTCCACCATCACCAGCAGGGAAATCCAGACTGCCGTTCGTCTCTTGCTTCCCGGTGAACTAGCAAAACACGCAGTGTCTGAAGGCACAAAGGCTGTCACCAAATACACCTCTTCCAAGTAAGCAGCAGCAGCAGCAGCCTGCTATATGCTTGCTTGGACTGGACTGGATGACGTCTACCAATACTCGGCTCCGTTGGAGCCACAATTTGTTAGCAAAAGAGAGACTGTTTGGACTAATTTACTTTGTGTGTGTGGGTCTTCTCGCTTTTTTTTTTTCTCTCTCTCTCTCTCTCTCTCTCTCTCTCTCTCTCTCTCTCTCTCTCTCTCTCTCTCTCTCTCTCTCTCTCTTTCTCCTTTCTATTATTATTATATTTTATCTCGCGAGGACGGAAATTTCAAGGTTAAGTAATATGTGTCTCCTACATATACACAAGTTACCTACATACATACAGCACAGTACTTCAAAATGAATTCAAGAATAATAGGAACAATATCCAACAACTTTTATTTTTTTATTGATGTTGGTGACTATATTTTACGCAAGTGACGAAAATGTCCAGTTTAAAGGATATGTGTTCACTACATGCATGCACAAGTTATTATTATTATTAACTCCGTGACTAAATACAAGAGGTATTTTTTATTTATTGATTTATTTTTATTCATTGATTTATTTTTTAATAGAAGAATATCAATAACATTAACCAACAACAACTCTCTTTTGTGACCATACTTTGGCCCTGAAAAGGGCCTAGCTAGATAGACAGAAGATATCTTGATGTTGATATCAACGCGAATCAGTCAGTCAGTCAGTCAACTAACTAACTAACTGCTTGCTTAGGCACGCTCGCCTCGGATGCGGCGGGCAAGCTGGATGTCCTTTGGCATGATAGTGACGCGCTTGGCGTGGATAGCGCAAAGGTTTGTGTCCTCAAATAGACCCACAAGGTAAGCCTCGGAGGCCTCCTGCAGAGCCATGACAGCAGAGGACTGGAAACGGAGATCAGTCTTGAAATCCTGAGCAATCTCGCGTACCAAACGTTGGAAGGGCAACTTCCTGATGAGCAGCTCAGTGCTCTTCTGGTAACGGCGGATTTCACGGAGAGCCACAGTCCCCGGCCTGTAACGGTGAGGCTTCTTGACACCTCCGGTGGCAGGCGCGGATTTACGAGCGGCCTTCGTAGCAAGTTGCTTACGAGGCGCCTTCCCACCGGTGGACTTGCGAGCTGTCTGCTTTGTACGAGCCATAGCGACGACGGACGAACAGATGAGGAGGAGGAGGAGTAGTGTGACGCGCATTTTCAGGTTTGGGACTATATATACAGATTCTCCCTACCCCGTGAGCTGAAACCCAGGCTTGTGATTGGTCAGAACGAAGCAAGAAGCTCCTGCTGCCCCGGCCGGCCAGCCAGCCACCCACCCGCCCGCCCGACCGCCCGTCTTCCCACCATTTTACAACTCACTCTCACTCACTCGCTTCGTCGTGTGAGAGAGAGAGAAATAAAAAAAAAGAAAAAGTTGTCATTGGAAGAAAAATGAGAATTTTTTTTTTCCCACCCGAGTTTGCCATAATATTGTTATGTAGCCTGGTATTAGCGGGTGTTAAAAAAGAGTGACTTGTATGCCAAGGCAGGCCTCGTAGAGCCCGTGGAAGTTTCAAGGTGAGCGAGATAGTTTCTTTCCTGCCGTCCTCCCCCAAAAGCAAAAAAAATGCGTCAATATTTTTTTCCACACAACTTGAAAGGAGCTTTCAGTTGCTTTCAATAAATGTTCTATTACGACTATATTTTAGGAATATTTTTATTTTATTTTCATTGGTTATTTGGAGAGTGGTTTAATTTTCTGTAACCCGAAAGGAAAGTCTGTTTTACATACTTATATATATATATATATATATATATATATATATATATATATATATATATATATATATATATATATATATATATATATATATATATATACACACCTTGTTGATGATGAACATTTTATGATCTATCAAAGCCGGGTTTTGAAACATCAATGTTCCTAAATTTTCATACATAAGGTTTGATCCCTTAATATTATGAGATGATCTTTATTTACCGATATGTTGTTGTTGTTATTGTTGTTGTTGTTGTTGTTGTTGTTG
>JAXIVD010000131.1:0-5000 GCA_036785275.1 Cancer borealis | reverse complement strand
GCTTTCTGCTAGTCTATAGCAAAAAAAAAAAAAAAAAAAAAAATAAATTATATATATATATATATATATATATATATATATATATATATATATATATATAACATACACACACACACACACACACACACACACACACACACACACACACACACACACACACACACACACACACACACACACACACACACACATAAATAATCACGCAGTCTCCTGTGGTGGGTATATATATCAATATAACCTACTACAAGCTCGAACGCTGCCGGCCTATATAAACGCGGATAGCTTCAAAAATTTATTCAGTCTCTAGTGCGCATCGCTTCGCTCCACACACACTAGCAGCATGACTGGCCGCGGCAAGGGAGGCAAGGGTCTTGGGAAAGGAGGCGCTAAGCGTCACCGAAAGGTTTTACGTGATAACATCCAGGGCATCACCAAACCAGCTATTCGTCGTCTGGCTCGTCGCGGCGGCGTGAAGCGTATCTCTGGCTTGATCTATGAAGAGACGCGTGGTGTGCTTAAGGTGTTCCTGGAGAACGTTATCAGGGATGCTGTCACCTACACTGAGCACGCTAAGCGCAAGACTGTTACTGCAATGGACGTCGTGTATGCCCTGAAGCGTCAAGGACGTACTTTGTACGGATTTGGTGGTTAAGGATTGCATTGCAAAGCCGTTTATTACCGTCAACAACACATATATCCCGGACCTTCTAGGTCCACAATCTTTTGCATAAAGAGTATGTTGGTCATTAATTTCTTATATATATATATATATATATATATATATATATATATATATATATATATATATATATATATATATATATATATAAACATATTGCTTTATCACTATCAAGTAATATTTTTTAAATGATATTATTTTTTTTTGTCTTACTCATGGAATCGAGAAAATAACATCAAGTTGTAGAAGAAATGATCTAAAATAAGTTTCAGCTATGTTAATCATTAATGAGGAAACAATGAATAAGTAAATAAATTTAAATATTTATATATATATATATATATATATATATATATATATATATATATATATATATATATATATATATATATATATATATCTATATATATATATATATATATATATATATATATATATATATATATATATATATATATATATATATATATATATATATATATATATATATATATATATATATATATATATATATAAGCAAATAAAATGATAAATGAACCACTAGGTAATCGATTCACAGCTTCCCTTCAACACTAAAATACCGGTTTGTTATGCGTTATACGTAGGTAGTATTTTTATTATCATTACTATTATGAATAATGTTGCTATCACCTAATCATATCATTTATATCCTAATCCTGGTCCGTCCAACTCTCAAGATTTATAATATGTGGCTCCGAATAGGAGCCGGATAATAGTAGTAGTGTGTCAAAGGAATGGTGGAGATTCCTTTTATTTCTCCTCGTTCTTTGATTATTTCTTCTCAGTCTTCTTGGGAAGGAGCACTGCTTGGATGTTGGGCAGCACACCGCCCTGTGCAATGGTCACGCCCGAGAGGAGCTTGTTCAGTTCCTCGTCGTTGCGGATAGCCAGCTGAAGGTGACGCGGGATAATGCGAGTTTTCTTGTTGTCACGGGCAGCATTGCCGGCAAGCTCAAGGACCTCAGCAGCTAGGTATTCCATAACTGCTGCAAGGTAAACTGGAGCTCCAGCGCCTACGCGCTCAGCGTAGTTACCCTTCCTCAGAAGACGGTGAATCCTGCCGACGGGGAACTGAAGTCCAGCCCGACTGGAGCGGGACTTTGATTTTCCCTTCACTTTTCCACCCTTGCCACGTCCAGACATGGTGGTAATGTAGTAGTAGTAATAGTTTGCTGGGGGTGACGCGTAGCAGCAGCGCAGGCTACACGATCTACAAGTTGAATGACGCCAAAATTTCTCCCATTTTCAATATTTATACTGGCAGCCAGATCAGGGAAGAAAACCGAGCTCCCCGCTGGACCAATCAGCGCGCGTCTCACGTCATCTGATCGTGATCCTGAGTAAGTTTGTCGCATATAAGAAATTTTCAACTGCGGACAAAATTTATCATTCCCACAGTGAATACGAAACCATCATGCCTCCCAAAGCATCAGGAAAAGCTGCCAAGAAAGCTGGCAAGGCCCAGAAGGCCATTGCCAAGGGAGACAAGAAGAAGAAGCGCAGGAGGAAGGAGAGCTACTCCATCTACATCTACAAGGTGCTGAAGCAGGTTCACCCTGACACCGGCGTGTCTTCCAAGGCCATGTCTATCATGAATTCTTTCGTGAACGACATCTTTGAACGCATCGCCGCCGAAGCTTCTCGTTTAGCACACTACAACAAGCGTTCCACCATCACCAGCAGGGAAATCCAGACTGCCGTTCGTCTCTTGCTTCCCGGTGAACTAGCAAAACACGCAGTGTCTGAAGGCACAAAGGCTGTCACCAAATACACCTCTTCCAAGTAAGCAGCAGCAGCAGCAGCCTGCTATATGCTTGCTTGGACTGGACTGGATGACGTCTACCAATACTCGGCTCCGTTGGAGCCACAATTTGTTAGCAAAAGAGAGACTGTTTGGACTAATTTACTTTGTGTGTGTGGGTCTTCTCGCTTTTTTTTTTTCTCTCTCTCTCTCTCTCTCTCTCTCTCTCTCTCTCTCTCTCTCTCTCTCTCTCTCTCTCTCTCTCTCTCTCTCTTTCTCCTTTCTATTATTATTATATTTTATCTCGCGAGGACGGAAATTTCAAGGTCAAGTAATATGTGTCTCCTACATATACACAAGTTACCTACATACATACAGCACAGTACTTCAAAATGAATTCAAGAATAATAGGAACAATATCCAACAACTTTTATTTTTTTATTGATGTTGGTGACTATATTTTACGCAAGTGACGAAAATGTCCAGTTTAAAGGATATGTGTTCACTACATGCATGCACAAGTTATTATTATTATTAACTCCGTGACTAAATACAAGAGGTATTTTTTATTTATTGATTTATTTTTATTCATTGATTTATTTTTTAATAGAAGAATATCAATAACATTAACCAACAACAACTCTCTTTTGTGACCATACTTTGGCCCTGAAAAGGGCCTAGCTAGATAGACAGAAGATATCTTGATGTTGATATCAACGCGAATCAGTCAGTCAGTCAGTCAACTAACTAACTAACTGCTTGCTTAGGCACGCTCGCCTCGGATGCGGCGGGCAAGCTGGATGTCCTTTGGCATGATAGTGACGCGCTTGGCGTGGATAGCGCAAAGGTTTGTGTCCTCAAATAGACCCACAAGGTAAGCCTCGGAGGCCTCCTGCAGAGCCATGACAGCAGAGGACTGGAAACGGAGATCAGTCTTGAAATCCTGAGCAATCTCGCGTACCAAACGTTGGAAGGGCAACTTCCTGATGAGCAGCTCAGTGCTCTTCTGGTAACGGCGGATTTCACGGAGAGCCACAGTCCCCGGCCTGTAACGGTGAGGCTTCTTGACACCTCCGGTGGCAGGCGCGGATTTACGAGCGGCCTTCGTAGCAAGTTGCTTACGAGGCGCCTTCCCACCGGTGGACTTGCGAGCTGTCTGCTTTGTACGAGCCATAGCGACGACGGACGAACAGATGAGGAGGAGGAGGAGTAGTGTGACGCGCATTTTCAGGTTTGGGACTATATATACAGATTCTCCCTACCCCGTGAGCTGAAACCCAGGCTTGTGATTGGTCAGAACGAAGCAAGAAGCTCCTGCTGCCCCGGCCGGCCGGCCGGCCGGCCGGCCAGCCAGCCACCCACCCGCCCGCCCGACCGCCCGTCTTCCCACCATTTTACAACTCACTCTCACTCACTCGCTTCGTCGTGTGAGAGAGAGAGAAATAAAAAAAAAGAAAAAGTTGTCATTGGAAGAAAAATGAGAATTTTTTTTTTCCCACCCGAGTTTGCCATAATATTGTTATGTAGCCTGGTATTAGCGGGTGTTAAAAAAGAGTGACTTGTATGCCAAGGCAGGCCTCGTAGAGCCCGTGGAAGTTTCAAGGTGAGCGAGATAGTTTCTTTCCTGCCGTCCTCCCCCAAAAGCAAAAAAAATGCGTCAATATTTTTTTCCACACAACTTGAAAGGAGCTTTCAGTTGCTTTCAATAAATGTTCTATTACGACTATATTTTAGGAATATTTTTATTTTATTTTCATTGGTTATTTGGAGAGTGGTTTAATTTTCTGTAACCCGAAAGGAAAGTCTGTTTTACATACTTATATATATATATATATATATATATATATATATATATATATATATATATATATATATATATATATATATATATATATATATATATATACACACCTTGTTGATGATGAACATTTTATGATCTATCAAAGCCGGGTTTTGAAACATCAATGTTCCTAAATTTTCATACATAAGGTTTGATCCCTTAATATTATGAGATGATCTTTATTTACCGATATGTTGTTGTTGTTATTGTTGTTGTTGTTGTTGTTGTTGTTGTTGTTGTTGTTGTTGTTGTTGTTGTTGTTGTTGTTGTTGTTGTAAGGCATAATGTAGTAGTGTACCTTTCCTACTGCTATTACTTGCATTAAATTTGAAGGGTAATTTATTGAATTATTGGTATTGTAATTATTCGGGTGTTTAGTCTCCCCTAGATGGTAAAACAAGGAAAACGTGGTCTTGAATAAACTGTTCCTGCTTATCTTTTAGGGAACACTAAACACAAACACAAATACAATACAATATATAATAGCTATAGCATAAATTGAAATCATGAATTTGTCAATATAATATACAAGAGCGTGAAAGTTTTGACGCTGCACTATCACACATGCTACCGTGCTTTTGTCTGTCTGTCTTGACAGTGTACGTAACACAATGGCGGGTGATAACACGCACAAAAAATAATATATTTTCAGATTTTTTTCTTTTTATCATTATCATCATCATCATCATCATCATCATCATCATCATCATCATCATCAT
>JAXIVD010000130.1:254668-257168 GCA_036785275.1 Cancer borealis | reverse complement strand
TTCTTCTCATCTACCTTAATCATTATATGTCTGGGATGTTTTCTTTGAGTTGTCCTACTTTTTCTATTACTCATTAACATTTTTATCATAAGCATTATTATTATTTTCGTCAATAAAATTTTTATTAGTATTATTATTAATAGTAGTATTGGCATTATTGCTATCATTATCATTATTATTTATTATTATTATTACTATTATTATCATTATTATTATTATTATTATTATTATTATTATTATTATTATTAGTAGTAGTAGTAGTAGTAGTAGTAGTAGTAGTAGTAGTAGTAGTAGTATCATTATTACTATTCATTTTTAATAACGATTCAATATTTTTTATTATTATAATAATAATTAGTATTGGCATTGTTACTCTTATCATTGTTATTATTATTATTATTATTATTATTATTATTATTATTATTATTATTATTATTATTATTATTATTATTATAATTACCATTATTGTCATTATTATCATAATTTTTATAATTATTATTATTTTCCTCTTTCTCCTCCTCCTCTCTTTTATTTTACGTTTGATCATGTTTCATTTCATCTAATTTTCTTGAACTCAAAAGCACCATCACCATAGCCTCCATCCAACCCTCGTTCTTGTCCTTCATCTTCATCTCATTCTCCTCGTCCTTTTCCTCCTCCTCCTCCTCTTCTTCTTCCTCCTCCTCCTTCTTTTACTCCTATCCACCTCCTGATACTTTAAGTATTACAACATCTGATATGTATACCTAAGAGCTATTACAAAATTGATATAAACAAATAATTAATGATTCATGGTGGACATTGTTATAATGAACTAATGAATTAGAATTTCAACATTATATACTCATAATAATTGATGTATGATATCTAGGTGTGACACATAGAGGAACGAAAGGCAGCTCAAGTTCAGGAAAGCGGTCGGAAAATAAATTGGGTTATCGATAGTGTAGAAGAGAAATGGAACAAACTCAGCAAACATGTGATAAGTGCAAAGACGGTAATTCTTTTTTAAAGAAAGATTAGACACATATATAGATGAAGAAAACATATCGTAAGTGTTAGGAGCAAAAGAACTGCCCTAATGCTTTATAACTAACGAAGCCAAGTACGTTTTTTTTTTAATCGAGTCGTAAATATATGGAATGGACTGCCCTCAAACGTTGTCAACTCGAGCACAATAGAAACTTTCAAAAATCGTCTCGACAAATATCTTGATTGTAATTCCCGGTTGGCAATGTTCGTTTCAGAATAACTTGGACGTTTTTGTAGCCAGTAGGCCTCCGATCGTAGTATTGTCACTTTCCCCTGCTAACATAAGTAGATGTAGTTAATATCTCCTTTTACACACTTTCATCGTAAATTCCATGTAGTTTTTTCTATACTGCATGGTATCACTTCTTTTTCTGCCAGCTTCGGCTGGAGGGACAGGTGGGCGGGTAGGAGCCTTCTACTGTACTATCTTGTTTCTAACTCAAGTAGTTAGTGTAGAATAGTTATATCAAACAGCCTTCGTAGGGACCCTAGGATCTGTTGCTGTTTGTGTTCCCTTGTATTCTCTTGTAGTATTCCTCTTCTTCCTCCTCCTCCTCCTCTTCCTTTTCCTCCTCCTGTGTTTCGATGCCCCGTTCAGGGTATTAGGGATGATACCAAGCACACACACACACACCCACACCCACACCCACACCCACACCCACACACACACACACACACACACACACACACACCCACCCACCCACCCACCCACCCACCCACCCACACCCACACCCACACACACACACACACACACAGGCTAGTGGCGACGCCAATTACCAGGCATCAATTAGCTGGGTCCGGATGTTGACGCTCCTCTTGCTGCTAATTACTGGCAAACACTGACCTTCCTCTTACCCTTCCTCGCACCCTCTTACCATTCACCCTTCCTCGCCCTCTCATCGTTTCTTCGTCTTCCTACTCCTCCTTATTATCCATCTGCTCGTTCACCTCGTTTGCATTCTCCTCCTTATCCCATCTCTTCTTCGTGCTCATTCTGTTTCTTATAGCATAGCCCGAAATGTAAGGAATAGTACAGGAACTATTTGTAGTGAAATTTTGAAAATATATTGTGTTCAAAAATTACAGAATAGAAAAAATTAACTATACTATATTAGCATTGCGAATAATTTTTTTTAATCAATACTTAACATATTTGGCATTAAGATTATATTAAAGTTCAAGCAAAACTGATTGAACTTATATAAAGCCATAAAATTGGTTTCCTAATTACAGAAAGTAATGTTTCTCGGAAGTATTTAGGCAACAATACTTATTAGAATTTTATCCCCTTGATGAGTTATCAGGAGTGACCTTACAATGGTGTCGACATAAACAAAAGTTAATAATGAAAGACTGAAGGACAGCATTGGCTTGCACGATTATCATATTTGAGGACTGGCTTGCATAGTATGTGGATTACTCAAGTCATGACACCATTAACATACCAATACATTTATTATGTAAGTGT
>JAXIVD010000130.1:247168-252168 GCA_036785275.1 Cancer borealis | reverse complement strand
TTGACGTTCTAAAAGAAATTGTTGTTTCTAAGGTGGGAGTGACTCCACCATCAGAGGTGGAGAGACCTCCCACCACACTGACACACCCATTAACTGACACACATGTTGTTTAACAGGATTAATTCATTGTTGCCAACATTGGAGTAACTCCACAATCAGTGGTGGAGAGTCCTCCTACCACACGGACACGCTGACAATCTGACGCGTCTTCTGCTTCATAAGACAATTTCAGCTTGCTTCACAGGAAGTGGAGTTTCAACTTGTTTTGAATGGTGCCAATCCTACACAATCGTCTAAATAGTTGTTAACTTTCACTACTTTCAATAGGTTCCAAGTGCTTGGAGAGACCTTGGAGGATGAGTTCGAGATTAGCCTAGTGGAGGTACGCGATCAACTGGTGGAGTTTGTGGCCGTTCTTCAAATAGCCTCAAAAAGCTTTTCTATTATCCAGATGACAGACTGGATGACATCACCGCAGCTTGTGAAGGCGTCACAAGCGAGACAAACTTAGATTCACTGTTCATCATCAACGATCGGAGTAGCTACTTGAAAAATACCGCCGTATTACCAAGCAGTACAAACTTAAAACTAACATTAATTATTTAATATCTGAATTTTCCGGAATCCCGCCGACGAGTCGGTGTTGATCAAATCTTTTATGGTAAGGCGAATAGCACCAATAATAGACTTAATTATCTTTGCTATCAGAAGAACGTCTAATTAATCAACTTATGGAGCGAATTTTTTCATGACCCATATCTTTTCAACGTCAATGACGTACTCTTAAACTCAATATGAGCAGTTCGTTTGATAAGATTGGTGGCTGTAGTGGAAAATGCTGAATAAAGTAAAGGAAAAATAAAAAGCTCATTTCAGTTAAAGTAATAGTACAAAGGAATATAAAGAAAGAAAAGACAGCAACAGTCCTACTGGATCTAGTGAGGATGCACAAGTGGCTATACTCTACTACTATAATATCTACATGATAAAGACAATAGGACAGCAAAGTGGAAGGCTCCTCCTCACCCATCCCTTCTTCCAGCCGAAGCTGGCATGAAGAGGAAGCAATGCCATGAAGTATGGAAAGACAATCTTGGAATATGTATAGAAAAGTGAGAAAACCACCGTAATCTGCGGCTCCTGCTACCCTAAAAAAAAAAAAAAAAAATTCTTACGCAGGATTGAAATACTCGACTTTGTGAACTCATGCTAATGCTAATAAAGTTTTTATTTAAGTGATTCAATTGTGTTGCAGATAAGTATTTGTGCTGGTAAAGAATTGCAAATATTCACTATTCTATTAATGAATAAGTGCTTCGTTTTGTTCGATCTTAAATGCTTACCAATGGTCTTGAAGCCATTGTTACGAGTGGTGTTTGTGTGATCGGTAATTACATTGTCGTTTACGCTAATATTGGTAAAGCCAAGGAAAATTTTAGATACCACTGTTTAGTCCTCTCATAGCCTACGTTTGGATATACTAAATAAGTTAAGCTACTTTAGTCGTGCTTCGTAAGGGTTGTTTCGCAATTAAGGGATCAGTTTAATAACTTTTCTTTGTACTCTCTCCAGCATATCAATATTCTAGATGAGGGTTTACAAGTGAATTAATTAGTGTAATGATAACTGTTTTTCAGATTTGTACTCAAAAGTCCTTTCGATGAAGAAATATATATAGATAGCATTGTTTTCCTTATATTTTAGATGTGAAGCGTAATGGCAGCTCAAAATTATTGTTACTTAAGTTACCTTCCCCACAGTTCAGAGGCAGTAGCAGTAGTATTATAGTATCAACCTGTTATATAATTTTCTCCATTAAAAATGTCCATGTCCTCGTTGTCTACAAAGTACATGCTATTTCATTTTAACAGTTTTCTAGCAGCACATTGCCGCAGGAAGTGGTGTGCAGGCATTAATCTTGCGCTAATCTTTCATATTCTCTCACACATTGCATTCTAGTGGTAGTGCGTAGTTCAACATATATCCTGGTTATATATAGACCAACATGTTTCTGTTTTTCTTATGCTATTTGTTTCTTTCTTCTCCTCCTTTCCTTTGTCTTTTTTCTTTGTTTATGTTGCAATATGTCACTTCCCAAACTTTTGCAGATAACATCTTTTTCCTAAGGCAGTATATTCCTTGGTCAGGTCAGGCAGGAACCATGAGGTTTGGTCAGGTTTCTTTACTACTATTCTAGACAGTTTTTTTTCCATTTACTTCAAGCAATTCACATTACTTATCATGGGTATCTTTTGTTTTGGTAGTGTCGTTGTCCTCTGGTGTAAGGGAAAGAAGCACCTACATGTGTGCGCTGCTCTCTGCCTTGTGCTAAGCGTCATGGCAGACTGTGGACAAATGATTATGTTGCAAATGACAGAGTAAACTTCTGAATTTGTCATTACAAAAGTTGGAGATGCGCAAGTGAGGTGAACTAGTAATCCATCTCATCATAAACGCATCTTTCATCAATTTCAACATTTCATTGGACGTGGAGTAGATGTGTGTATATTCATTTAGCGTTGTGCCGCATTGCATACTTTGCTAGAGAGTAATTATATCTCGAATGGTAAAGTAGTAGTAACAGCTGCTCTCTTGCACCCCAGTGAAAAGTGGATAGAGTGATGGCAGAACGAAGAGAATAGGAACCCTGACTTTTGGACACTGTGGTAACATGGTTGTTTATCTATATGTATATCTGTACATAATTTGACCTTGTTATGATATATAATAATACATTGCAGTGCAAGGTACTGATGTAGTGTTATTAGTGGTGTCTCTGGTTGCAAAATACAAAGTTCACTTGTTTAGTTTAGGTCATTGAGAAAGCCTCGCAATATGGAGCCATGCTGCCTTGCCATAACAGCTACAAAATGTTTTACATTAGGGTGCAGTTTTTTCATGAAAAGGAAACTGGCCAAGGGGTGAAAACTTCTTTTTTTATAAGGCTTGATTTTTTACATAAATAGTAAATGGTTTCTAAAAAGCAAAAAGCTAATTTAATTTCGCAAATCTTGATACTCATATTCTTAAGGAGGTCGATTCATATGAATGCGGGGAAAAAAACGAATGCAGAATGCAGAATGCACCGAGTTTACTGGTGAAAACGATGAAGGAATGGAGTTACTGGTTGACTCATCTATCCTAAGTATCCAATTTGTAAGAATGATATCGTTTTATGCATATTTCATGCAATGGTTCTCCCTTTCCCACTTACTGATATAGTTGACGTGCTCATACTCCTGCCTTACATTTCTACCGCACATCCAGTCTTGCTATTCATTGTACGATGCGCAAGTACACCTTTATTTATTTATTGCATTAACTAATTACATCTATCAAAACAATTGTACTGATATTAACAACAATATCTAAAAACTTCCTACATAATAATATTCAACCTGTTTACCAATTTACATTAGTCGACACGAAAAGTTATTTTTTTCTCTCTCCCTTTCTTTATACAATTCGGCATGAATTTCTGAATAGACTCGCTTCAGTTCGGAAGAGCCAGAATTACTGAATTCAAATCCGAAATTCGGCTCGGACCTTGCATTAGATATCATGTTATAATACAATCTCTTTACATACATACATACATACATACTTTACATACATACTAGACTTATACTGGAGTTATGATGGTGTATGCAGTGAAGTGGAATGTGCTGGCGGCAGCAGTTGTGCAGGCTATGGCAGGAGGATTGTAAGGAATGGTGATAGCAGTGGGCTAATCGGCAGAAGCTGAGGTATATATTCACTCATAGTTCTGAAGAAAAAAATAACAATAAGATGAAGAAAGATAGATAGATAGATGAATTAATAATCAACTTTATATATATATATATATATATATATATATATATATATATATATATATATATATATATATATGTATATATATATATATATATATATATATATATATATATATATATATATATATATATATATATATATATATATATATATATATATATATATATATATACCATCCCTATTCTGTCCACCAACCTTATGCAAGAGTTAACCAGTATCTTCACTCTTTCTTCCCTCCTACTGATAAACTCCGGAACTCTCTACCTGAGTCTGTATTTCCACCTTCCTAAAACTTGAACTCATTTAAGAGAGGAGTATCAAGACACCTGCAACCTTATGTTGGCCTCCCTTTATTATTACTCTTTCTTCTATAGGGAACCGGCAATCGCAGGTAGGCTTTTTTATGATGTTTTCTTATTGTCCTTAGCCGGTTTTTTAATAGTATAATAGATATATAGATAGAAAAATAGATAGATACATAGATACATAGATTGACAGATAGATAAGTAGATAGATACATGTAGGTTTTTTTCCCCTTGTAGTGGATTGGCAGCGTGGTGAACCCGCATGTTCGTCCTTGTTCTCGTGACGGCGTGGCGGGAACTGCATCAAGACCCTCATTAAGTCGCTCCACAGTGATTGTTCGTTTGCTTTAATTAGTTTTATTATATGAGCTTTTGGGTTTTTTAGTAGTTCAAATCTAATTATATTTTGTTATAAACAATAGTCAACAACACTAGTCGTCCTTGGTAGGCAGTATTATGTTAGGTGTAGGTTATAAACATGTTAGTGTGGCTCCAACGGCTGGCTCGGTGACTATAGCAACGAGCAAAGATGTTATGTTTGTGTATATTTCCCTTTTAAACTAATCATGATTTTTCATCAGTGAAAACAATGTTAAGCGCAAGACTACTTTAGCTACATCCCTTCAGGAAAGAAATTTTCTGAAGCTGGTTGGCAGGTATGTAGAGATAAAAGCAAGTTAGTAGAAAGGCTAAAATAAAGTTTCATTTTATATTTACATTTTTAGAACGGCAGCTATAATGTTATAAAAGGCCAGGGAGAGACACTTGTAAAGTGAAGCACGGAGAGTGGAAAGCAGAGGCCATTTACTTCACTACACAAGCACGTAGAAATGCAGGAAGCAAAATTCATAGACATATAGGCTTTTTTAATTCACACAT
>JAXIVD010000130.1:234668-242168 GCA_036785275.1 Cancer borealis | reverse complement strand
AAATAATTACTACCAGGGAAATATAGGCGACCAATGAAAAGAAAAGGGAACTAATTTAACAATTTAGTTATTTGGTAGAGTGGACTGAGTTTCAATAAGACACATGGATTCGTGGATTTGTTTCATATCCTTTTTCAAGAGTGTTGAGCACTTCCCACATTTACCTTACCACATCAACGGAGGTTAGTATTAACACGGAATCACTTTCTCAGAATTTTACTTGGGTTATTTATTTATGGTATACTTTGAATATCACAGGCTGATCATTGAGTCTTAGAAACACGGCTTAGTTATAGTATCAGACAACTTAATGGCTCATGGCAGAAAAACATCACCTTCCTCAAAAAGAAAATAGACACACAGAGTTGGCAATAGTTATCTCCCCTCGAGATACCAAACTCTTCACTCATTACAAGTTATACCCTTGACTCCCTTCCCTGAAAAATATCACCTTAAAAAATGTTATAATTTTGTAACTGGACCTGAGAACAGTTAAAGAACCTTTTCTCAGGGGATTTCCGAAAGTAAGGTGATCTCAATGTTTCTGTTTATGCATACATAGTATAATTCTTCCTCACTAAGTAGGAATACGCGATTCCTACTCCTGAATACATGGGCTGGGTCTATCAGACCGTCCTACGTGACACATAGTTTCCTAAAACTTAACTTGGAAATTTGGCAGTGGCTTTCTAGCCGTTCATTTATCTACAAAATAAAAGAAAGTAAATGAGAAATTGGTGTAACTGTCGTGGAGGCATTCTTTCCCTGTGGACGTGATAATAGCTTAGCCTCCAATAACAGTATAATTAATTTCCTTAACTCAGAAGTTAATACACAGTCACAATAACATACAAATTACCATGAAAAATATATATTATATATCATGAAATATTATTTTGAAGGGGAACAGGGGGCCATGCGATTTTGAAACCACGTTGTCCTTCTTGAATAGAAGGAAATTGGTATTATCCACTTGTAATAGATCTCAACAGAGGTTTACATGTATTGTCAGACTACTGGGGAAGATTATGGACTATATAATAATGGCGAGAGGCATTGGATTTCACAAATATTGAGAAATTTCGAGAACGATGTCACTCACCTGTGGACGTGATAACAGCTTAGCCTCCAATAACACCCTCGCTAGGAAAACCGCGGGAGATGAGAAGGGGGAAGGGGGGGTTTCGAGGATATTCCTCCTTTGATCTTATTATTAATTGATTATTGAGACGTGAAATAGTTATCAGTTTATAGGAAATTAATTTTGACGCTAAATAAGTGACATTTAGATATCTATTGAACCTGATCTCTGGATTAATATATAGGGGAAAATTTTGGTCTACGTGACTTTTTGCACGTCACGGGCCCCGGGGCATGATCACCTCATATGATGCAATATTACGTCATTCTTAACAAAGTTTTGTGAGAAGATAACTAAGTAGGTTAATTATATTAGACTATGGAGAGCATTTTGACAAGTTAATAACTATTAACAGTGATTAGATTATGATATTAATTTCTTTCCATAGAAAACTGTCTTGGGGGCGGGGATGACTGCATAGGATTTGAAAGTTTGGAGAAACAATTCTAATATAAACATTAATATAAACATATAGTGTAAAATTATGAATGATATGTGAGTAAAAACATTTATATAATGCAGTATCACCTTGGGAATACAGGATCTAAGGGCAGACTAAACAAAACAAAAAGGTACATTCAGTAGGCCTATTTGAGATTAAATTGGAGGCATCACACACACACACACACACACACACACACACACACACACACACACACACACACACACACACACACACACACACACACACACACACACACACTCACTCACTCACTCACACACACACACACACACACACACACACACACACACACACACACACACACACACACACACACACACACACGGAGAAGTTCAAACACAGAGGGGAGGCAGTGTTTACTCCTGTGGAGGGAGACCCCGCCCCCCTTGGCCAAACTGCTGTCTCGCTGAACATCACGGGGTCTGTAGGACGACAGTCCACCCTGTACTGGGATGGCGAATGTGATGAATTATACACGTTATGATAACAAGCCTAATTGCAGCGGTAGCCTGACGCTGGAAATAAAACACAGACAAATGTGTACTTTTCTGGAGCATGGTTTCAGTATTTTTTCTTTCTGTTCTCTTCATCCTCTATTTTGTCATCTTCCTTCTCGTTTTTTTCTTTTTTTTCACTATATTCACTAGGGTGCATATAATCATAAAATTTAAGAGATAAAAGAAAACATTAGTAGTGTGACTGGGAAACAAAGAAAAAGAGGGAGAAGAGAAGAAAAAGAAGGGCAGGGAGGAGGACACAAGGGAGCAGCCAATAGCCTGACAGTGTGACTAATCGCGTCAAACTTCCTGATAACCGCAAATTGAGTGACCATCTCTCTCTCTCTCTCTCTCTCTCTCTCTCTCTCTCTCTCTCTCTCTCTCTCTCTCTCTCTCTCTCTCTCTCTCTCTCCCCCCCCCCCGAGCAGTTCCTTTCCACCCTCATATCTTCTATCTCTTTTTTTCGTCATTTCTCTCTCCTCTTGGCTTGGTCCCTCTTTCTTTAGTATATTTCCATTCGTTTTCTATCTCTCCCTGTCTGTGACTTTTTTTTTCTACTTGTTTCTTTTCTCAGCGACCCTTCTTTAAAATTTATGTATAATTTGTACCTATACGCACTACTATTCAAGGAGCAATAGGTAAAGAATCTCTCTCTCTCTCTCTCTCTCTCTCTCTCTCTCTCTCTCTCTCTCTCTCTCTCTCTCTCTCTCTCTCTCTCTCTCTCTCTCTCTCTCTCTCTCTCTCTCTCTCTCTCTCTCTCTTTGTCTCTCTTCCTCTCTCTCTTTATATATAGATTATTGATAATCTATGGAATTAATAGCCTAATGCATTATATTATGTCTCACCCTTGAATACTACTTGAAGTGTCAGCCAGCTCCTCGTCATTACCTCCTCGTGCTCCTAGCCTGGACATCCGCCACTTGTTCTCTCCTAATACCCCTATCACACCTACGCACGGATGCCGCGAGTGGCTGCGTAGAGAGTACAGACGTGACGGTACGGAGACAGTACGGATTTTTGTCTATTTTATCCAAAATTGGCGTAGACAGTACGGAGACAACACGGATACAGTACGGATTGAGCGGCGGATGGTTCAATTTGCCGAAATTTCCCGCGGATGCCCGCGGATGGTGGCGGATGCAGTACGGTAAGAGTACGGACGTCACGGACACAGTACGGTTGGCATTGGAGAATACGAACCTCCAGGCGCGGAGGCAACACGAAGCCGCGTAGGGAGTACGTACGGAGTACGTAGAGAGTACGGAGGCCGCGGAGAGAGTACGCAGGCAGTACGGACAGTGCGGATACAGTACGGATGTATTATTACAGTACGGACACAGTACGGACAAACGCTAGATTGTCAATGTCCCTATATATACGGCCGTATTGTTTGGGCCCAAATCATTCACATTCTGCTTTCCGATCACTCACAGAGTACTCCAAGATGTGGCTTACAAGTGAAGAGAGGAGACTACTACAACTCACGGAATTGGTTCTTCAATGGATACGGGTTGCGCAAGTCACCTTGCACTTGGAAAGTCTGCAAGAGCAGGAGAGAAGAAAAGAAGAACGCAGAATTAGAAAGAAGGAGATACGAAGAACCAGACGACAGAGAAGACAGTGGGTCAGACAGTGGTTACTCAGAAGAGCAATGTATGGCCTGTATGAGAAGCTCATGCATGAATTGAATGCAGAAGATCAAACAAGCTTCAAGAATTTCCTTAGAGTTGACCCCGACAACTTTACGGAACTTCAACGTCGTGTAGGCCCGCGCATAGAGAAGCAAGACACCTACTTCAGGAAGGCCATCCCATCAGGACTTAAGCTGGCAGTCACCCTGAGATACCTGGCTACTGGTGACAGTTACAAATCTCTTTCGTACTTCTTTCGAGTTGCTGCCAACACCATCAGCGTCTTCGTTCCTGAAGTGTGCCAAGCCATCATCGACGAGTACTCTCCTGAGGTTGTGGTTTGTCTTATCACACCTGACGCCTGGAAAGAAGTTGCCTCAGGTTTCGAGAATCGGTGGAATTTTCCGCACATCATTGGAGCCATTGACGGCAAGCACATTTCCATGAAGAAGCCAAAGAATAGTGAGTCGTTCTACTACAACTATAAAGGATTCTTCTCCATTGTTCTACTGGCTGTCGTTGACGCTGACTACAAGTTCCTTTACTGTGACGTGGGCCACAATGGTGCTTGTTCAGATGCAGGCATTTTCAATGACACAGAATTGAAGGCCTACCTGGAGAATGATGAGCTTGGGCTACCCGATCCAGAACCTCTACCTGGAGATGATATACCAATGCCGTACTTTCTGGTGAGTGACGACGCATTTGCTCTGAAGACCTGGCTCATGAAACCACTGCCGTTGCGGAACATGACCGACTCACAGCGCGTCTTCAACTACAGATTGTCAAGAGCAAGGAGAGTTGTGGAGAATGCATTTGGCATTACCGCCAATCGCTTCCGATGCCTCCTGACCACCATGCCACAGCAACCAGACACAGTCTGCACCATAGCGTTGTCGTGCTGCATCCTCCACAACTTGCTACGCATCAGAAGACCAAATGCAGAGCTTCCTGTAGACAAGGAAATCCCTGACACACACGAACTTGTGCCGGGCACCTGGAGAGAAGGGCGTGAACTTCCAGACATGGGAGGAATGTATAGAGAATATACGAATGCGCAAGCGAACAGGCAAAGACAGTACTTGCTGGAGTACTTCAACTCTGAAGCTGGAAGTGTCCCGTGGCAGCTCGACATGATCTAGACATTTTTTTTTAAATGATGATGTACATGGAATTATGTATTTATTACACATTGTGAATGTTATGTTATATTATATCCCTATTGCATTTCCTTTGTTCAGTAAATGCTACCTTGCTGAAATAAATGTATGCTCATGAAAAAAACCCAATAAATCAATGTAGAAGTGTTGATGAATAAACCATGTATGTAATTAAAATTAAATAAAGCTATACATATAGTCTATAAAGAGAATGCAATGTTATGTAAAGTGCAAAAAATAAATGTTGATGAATATTGATGAATAAGCCATGTGTGTAATTACAATGAAATAAAGCTATTCATAGAGTACATAAAGAGAATGCAATGTTATGTAAAGTGAAATAAATAAATGTAAAAGTATATATCTGAATACACCATGTATGTCATTACAATTAAATAAAATTTGACAGAGTAAATAAAGAGAACACTATGTTATGCAGTGCGCAATAAAAGCATGGAAAATTATGCACAATGTATGTAATTACTTACACGGAATCAAAAATTGAAAAAGAGAAAGTTTGTGCGGAATCCAGTTTCATGTCATCATTATACACTATCCTTATTAGCCATTTAAGTTTTTCTTTCCTATTCAATCGACAGTATTTTCATTTTTCTTTTTATTACATCTTCTTTTTACATTATTATGCTTTTTTTTTGTTTTACTGTCTTTTAATTCGTTTTCTTTCTTTTTTTACTTTTATTTTTCATTTTCATATTTTTTAAGTTTTCATTTTTTTTAAAACTTTTATTTCCATGTTTTCATTTTTTTTTTACTTTTATTTCCTTTTATTTGCATTTTCCCATTATTTTTTTTTTTTAATTTTATTTATATTTCATACTATATTTGATTACACCAAGGAAAGAAATGTCAACAGCATGTAACATTAAAACGATTTTTATTTTCATTTTAAAAACTGAAAAAGAAAATATGAGAATGTCAACAGCAGATAAGAACTGCAAATATAACAAATGCAAATAATTACAAATATATACAAAAATATATATACAAAATTCACCAGAACAGTGCTACTAAATTAAATAGAATTACTTTACTGAGGAGTGTTCCGTGGCGATTCGCTTCTTCTTGGAGATTGGCTCGGGTTTGGTGTGGAGGGTTTGGGCGTGGAGCTCAGCTGATTCAGCAGACTGCTGAGTGACTGGTCTCCCAGGCCCCAGCTCGCTGCTCGCATTCATCATGCTGAAGGTCTGGCTGATGATGTTACTACTGCTACTTCCTGTCGTGGCGGAGTCAGCCTGGATGCCGGCCGTCGACGCGGCGGAGTACGTGGGACGTTGGGGCGACTGCAGCTGATAGAAGACAGACGGTCTCCGCTGCGGTTGGCCCACAGGCTGGGTGACGACGGCCTGTGACGACGGAGGCTGGGGTTGCGGCGCCACCTGATGAGCAACGTAGGCCTGGTGCTGCGGTAATATGTGCTGGGCGACGTAGGCGGGTTACGGGGGCTGTGGTTGCGGCGGGTAGGCAGGTGGAGGCATTTGCTGCAGTACTGTGGGCTGCCACATCGCGGTCTGCTGCTGGGACTCCCTCTTGCGTCTGGCAGCGAGCTGGTAGTTCGAGATGATGGTAAGGCATTGCGCCTGGAATTCGTCAAACGTGTCATCGTCCATACGGCTAGAAGCATGGTAGACGAGATCCGCCAAGGCCCTCCGATGTCCATCACGGCTGTCCGGGGTGCGTTCCTGGCGGCTCAGCATGGTGACCAACTGCTCCGCGTGTTGAGTGAGCTGAAAATCAATTTTAAAATTGAATTATTGCAAGTACAAAACTGGTGGTACATATGAACATGAAAAAAAAAAAATCACAATAATGAATAACAAATGAACAATAAATAGCTAATGAAATTCACGAATTGTATACATGTGTACTTACTTGGTTCTTGGCAGCAGACGAAGACTCTGTCACGTGACTTCCGCCCTTGCTGGATGCGACCTCAGATGCCACGTCGTCCTCGTCACTCAGCACCATGGCATCACTGTGTAGCGGCTGCGTCGACCCCTCAGCTGGCTCCACGACCGTCGTCTTCCGTGGAGGTAACTGTCCGGCCTTCTTCCGCTTGTGCTCAACCACACGCTTGGCAAACCCCGCTGCATGACGGAAGTTGTCGTAGACCCACGTTGCAGTTTCCTCCCGCTGTTGCTGCCGTTGCTTCTTCTTCAGCTTCTCTTGCTGCAGGCGGCTCACTTCACCGGGAAGGTATACGTTGATCGGTTCACGATCATCATCGGACGAACTGTCGGCAGGACGTGGTGGTGTCGGTGCAGGAGCAGCAGACTTGGCAGAGCGTTTGGATCCTTTGGGAGGCATCGTAGAAGTCGTGTGATCTGGAGGAGCAGCGAAGACAGAATGATGCAGGAGGATCCAGCGCACACCTTTTATATACACCCTCTCACTCCGTACTCTCTCCGTACTGTCTACGCCGACATCCGTACTGTCTACGCCGCCTCCGCACTGTTTCCGCCGGCATCCGCACTGTCTCCGCCGGCATCCGTACTGTCTACGCCGCCTCCGTACTGTCTACGCACGTATTTCCGTACTCTCTCCGTATTGTCTACGTACTCTTCTCCATCGGCGGAGAGAGTACGGACGC
>JAXIVD010000130.1:220000-229468 GCA_036785275.1 Cancer borealis | reverse complement strand
GGTGCAACGTTCCCTCCAAAATGACACTTTAACACAATCTGGTCACAATTTTCTTCCACGCGCTCTATATTATGAGCTCATGGAGTACGGTTGCCGATTCGTGCATATCTGTCCAAGTCGGAACCTGTAAATAACTCATTGTCAGGTGTCATAGTTAAAGTGACGCATTTGAACTAAGAGTTAGTTTGTGCATTGGAAAATAAAGACCTTGTTAATGCATTATCTAGACAATAGTAAGATAAGCAATTCAATATTTGTTAGTGGAACGTTGTGGGTAACTAGTCGTTCCCTCCCTCCACTTCCTCCCACCCCCCAAATCCCTGTGCACTTTCTCTCTCCGCTCCATATAGCCACACCTTTCCTTCTGTCTTCTCTCCTATTTTCCTCTCTATCTTCCATCCACCCAGTTTTCCTACCTCTTCCCTTTAATCCATCTGTTCTCCTTGCCTTCCTTCCGACCATCTTTCCTCCCTTTTTAAGTATGTCAGTAACTCTACTCTTCACTCTTTCCTCCTTCCTTTCTTCATCTTTCTTACTATCTCGCAGCAACTTTTTCCCTTCCTCTTCCTCGGCCAGGCAAGCAACGGGGGCAGATGTCAATGGGCCCCTATATTACCCTAACATAGAAAGTGGGTGTGAAGTGTATCTTCCGCCTGCTATTAGGCCGCATTTACACCGAACGAGTCGCGTCGAGTCGAATCGCGTCAAGTCATTCGATGCGATTCATTTTGACGCATCTCCGTTTACACCGACTGCGTCAACCCGAGACAAGTCAATACACAGTGACCCATTTGATTTCACGGAGAATGGACGCATATTCTCTTGCTGAAGTAACTGCTTTACTCTGGCTTCGTCGTCGCAGACGTAAAAATAAAACTCGAATCTGGATGCATCATCTGAACACCAAGAGACCAGATTTCGGTAGCTTCAGTTATTTATTCCCAAGCCTGATAAACCATCCAGAAAAATTCTACAACTTTTTTAGGATGACAAATGAAAATTTCAAGAAGCTAATAAATGGTTCAAAATGAATAAAACAGTTGTCTTACCTGTACACGACAATGCAGCAGCAACCTCTTTCCATATAGCAGCAATGACACCACGATCCCGGTGGTTGAGGTCACTGGAATCATAAATAGCAGGGCGCTCTCGAGACTTGAACTAAGTTGATTAGGAGTTCTACCAGCATACTTGAAGACACCACGGCAGACTCGCTGTGACTTACGTCAAAAATAGACTCAGCCCTATATGTGACTCGATGCGACGCGACGCGACAGGACGTGACGTGACTCGAAGCATCCGGTGTAAACGGTTTTTTTCAAAGACCCATACAAATCTGTGTTAAAACTCGGGTGGCGATTCATGATGCGTCATGAATTATCTTGACTTGACGTGACTGCACTCGACGCGACTCGCTCGGTGTAAACACAGCCTAAGGGCTAGTAGGCCTGTTGCTATTTGTTCTTCCTATGTGTTCCTCCCTTATCTCCCTATCCCCTATCTATCTTATATCTCCTATCCCTATCTCCCGATCACCATATCACCAATAACTAAACTCTTTACCACACCTGCACTGAGTGTCCATCCCGCCTCGCCTCACTATACCTCTTTATCTTTTGTCACCCTCACTCCCACCACAAACCAAGGTAATTAGAAAATAAAATTGAGTTTATGATTTATGTTACTGTTAGCTACTCTCTCTCTCTCTCTCTCTCTCTCTCTCTCTCTCTCTCTCTCTCTCTCTCTCTCTCTCTCTCTCTCTCTCTCTCTCTCTCTCTCTCTCTCTCTCCAATAAGAGGTAATTACCAGGACCGTCCCACTTTCTCCCCCTTATAATTATTCCTGTTGTTTATCATGACACATTCCTCCCACCCATCCCGCACCTCCCATGGTGAGCGTGGGAGGTTAAGTTTATGGATGAGGAAGCTGCATGGTGATGTTTGGTTGGATGGTAGGGGCATAATAGGAAATGGAGGATGAATGATGAATGTTGTGTGGTGTGGTGTGGTGTGTGTGTATATGTTTGGTGCTGAGTTGTGGTGGTGGTGTGGTAGTCGGGTGGTGGTGGAGGTGTGGTGAGCCGCGATGGTTTGTGGTGTCTGGTTCTCGTTGACTTGAATGCATACTTTAAAACTAATTGCAAGTAATGGTGGTGGTGTATAGGAGGCTCTGGCAGCTGCGGCACTACATAGGCTATAGCGCGTGAGGTATGGTGTTGTGTGTGTGTGTGTGTGTGTGTGTGTGTGTGTGTGTGTGTGTGTGTGTGTGTGTGTGTGTGTGTGTGTGTGTGTATACTTTCCGTAAAATAGCAAACAGGCCGATGGGTGCAAATCATAATAGTGATGAGTCAAAAATGAGGTATGGTGAAGTATGATGTTATGATGGGCATGGTGAGGTATAGTGAAGTAAGGTCAGTTATGATGAGATATGGTAAGGCATGACGGAGTGTGGTAATATAAGGTATATCAAGAATGGTAAGGAACAGTAAGATCCTGAATGCAACGGTAATGATGAAACAGGATAGATTAATAATACATGGTCAAGTACGGTGAATATAATGAACTATGTTGATACATGATTACATAATGGAAGTGTGGTAAGGTACAGAGGTAAATTATGAACTTTATGCCTGTATTGTAAATCAATGTTTATATATAAAAAAAAAAGCAGCAAAAGTAATTGTAGTCGTAAAAGTAGTGGTAATGGTGGTGATAGTGGTAATGGTAATAGTAGTAGTAGTAGTAGTAATAGTAGTAGTAGTAGTAGTAGTAGTAGTAGTAGTAGTAGTAGTAGTAGTAGTAGTAATAGTAGTAGAAATAGTAGTAGAAATAATAGTAGTAGTAGTAGTAGTAGTAGTAGTAGTAGTAGTAGTAGTAGTAATAGTAGTAGTAGTAGTAGTAGTAGTAGTAGCAGTAGTAGTAGTGACAATTGTGGTAGTAGTAGTACTAGTAGTAGTAGTAGTAGTAGTAGTAGTAGTAGTAGTAGTAGCAGTAGTAGTAGTAGTAAAAATATTAGTAGTAATAGTAGTAATAGTAGTAGTAGTGATAATGGTGGTGGTGATGTCAGTAGGAGTAGAAATACTGGTCTTGGTGTTGTTTTAGAAGTAGTGGTAGTATTAATAGTATTATTATTAGTAGTAGTAGTTGTTGTTGTTGTTGTATTTATTGTAGTAATGGTGGTGGTGTCGACCGACAGCAGCAGTGGCGACCACTCACCAGGTGGTGTTGACGGTCCAGCAGCCGTTCCGCTGACACACAAACACACTAAGCACACACACACACACACACACACACACACACACACACACACACACACACACACACACACACACACACACACACACACACACACACACCAAGTCTGCAGACCCTAAAACGCTAACGAGAGGGAAAGTTTTTTTATATATAAATATCAATTCTAATTTATTTTATTTCTCTCTTTCTTTCTTTTCTTACTTTTTTTTTTTCTTTCTTTCTCTCTCTCTCTCACCCTCCTTATATATATATATATATATATATATATATATATATATATATATATATATATATATATATATATATATATATATATACATATATATATATATATATATATATATATATATATATATATATATATATATTTATATATATATATATATATATATATATATATATATATATATATATATATATATATATATATATATATATATATATGTATATATATATATATATATATATATATATATATATATATATATATATATATATATATATATATATATATGCATAAATTTATGTATATATGTATATATGTATATGTATAAATATATATATATATATATATATATATATATATATATATATATGTGTGTGTGTGTGTGTGTGTGTGTGTGTGTGTGTGTGTGTGTGTGTGTGTGTGTGTGTGTGTGTTGTGTGTGTGTGTGTGTGTGTGTGTGTGTGTGTGTGTGCGCGCCAAGTGCATGAGTGCGGGCGGGCTGGTGGTGGCAGGCAGCTGGTGCTAAAATGAAATTACAATTATTGGACTTTCCACGATACCCTTTTGTATGGCTTGTGTCGCAGGTGCTGAAGAAGAATGTTAGTGTGGATGTTCCATATCTTCGCCAGGAGGAGTAAATGGGGAAGATGGTGGTGATGATTACAAAGGATATCACAAACAGAAACATACCCTCACGATCTTATAGGCTGTTTATTTGTCTTAATCTAACTTAATATGATAATGATGATGATGATGATAATGATAACAATAATGATAATGATAGTGATAATGACCTGACCGTCGGCCATACTGGTCCATGGAAAAGTTTAGTTCACAGCAAGTGAGTGAAGTGAGTGAACACTGCCCTTAGTAGGAACTGCAAATAGATAGTGATCTCTAAAGGAGCATATTAGGCTGGCTTCTTGACCGCCTAACCATGAGTGTTCGTGCGTGTTTCAAACAGCGCCCTCTGATCCTGCAGCATCCTACAGAAGAAACAGGGTTGTGACATCCTGCTGTAGCCGTAGGAAACAGGTAGCAGCGCAGGCAGATGAGACATTACACACAGGACGTTCCTCAAAGGAGATTGTCAGCTAAAACAAGAAGCAATACTTATAGCGATCTGCTGCTGCTGCTGCTGGCATTGTGGGGTGAAGGAATACAAAACACCACAGCCTCGTGTATTGTTACTGCTCGAGGCGTGATTTATAGCCTCCACACCATACCTGATTGTCGGAACATGCCTTGATATCCTCCCAATCAATTTGAGCGAGGTTCCAACAGTCGGAAGAGGTAAGGATAGTAACATGAAGGGAAAGGAAAGAGTTCGAAGAGGAAATGCTGGCAACAGACACGTGAGGAGAGACAGCAGATACAGAAGAGCCTGGGATAGGAGATACGATGAAATAATTATAGGGCTAACGAGGTTACAAAAGAAACACAACGGGAATATCTAAGGGGCAAGCTGCTGATGGGACAATAACTGAGCAGCCAACACGTAAAAAAGAAAAAAACATTCTTTGACGGCCAAGAGGCAAGGGGGGCGCCTTGGGGGGCACGTGCTCACCCACTCAAGGCTTGTGCCCCCTCCCCCACAGAAACTTCTTGGCAAAAGGATTTCGTTCCAGGGGTGAATTGTATACAGAACGTTTAAATTCATGCTCCATATATGGTCAGGGATGCCAATCATATGATGATTTGAACTGCTTCACACATTTAAGGTTCTAAGGCTGCGTTTACACCAAGCGAGTCGAGTCGAGTCAAGTCAAGGCGAGTCATCACGCGTTAGGAATCGCCACCCCAGTCTAGCATTAGTTTGTATGGATCTTTGAAAAAACCGTTTACACCGGAAGAGTCGAGTCAAGTCAAGTCACGGCGCGTCGCGTCGCGTCGAGTCACATATAGGTCTGGATCCATTTTTTGCATCAGTCACAGCGAGTCCGTCGTGGTGTGATCACTGATCATCATGCAAGTGGATTTCCTAATCAACTTAGTTCCAGAGCGCCCTGCTATATATGATCCCAGTGACCGCAGCCACCGGGATCGTGATGTCATAGCTGCCCTGTGGAAGGAGGTTGCTGCTGCACTGAAGTGTACAGGTAAGACAACAGTTTTATTCAGTATGAATTATACACAAGACTATGAAGTATACACTAGCTTTATTTACTATGAACTAAACATTAGGCTTATTCACCATGAAATATACATTACTAGATCATTCTGTCTTGCCACTCAAGGGCTCCACCTGGGGAAACAAAATATTCTTTCAAGATATCACGCACTGCCATAGCTTCTGTTGTAAGCCTTGTGCTTCTTGTTGCTGTCAGGCTTGAGTTTGAATAATTGGATTGTGTTGCATCATGAACATCATCACTTGGAGAGTAGTTGAAATTGTTTTCATGTTGAATGAAATTATGAAGCACACAAATACTTTTCACCAATGATTCAGATACTTCAACACTAGTCTCCATCGATGTCTGAAGTACACCAAATTTCTTAGCTAGCATTCCAAAGGCACACTCTACTGTTCTTCTAGCTCTGCTGATCCGATAGTTGTATACTCTTTTGGAGTAGTCCAAGTCCTTTCTAGGATATGGTCTCATTTATATTAGGCTTCAGAGGGAAAGCTTCATCTCCCACCAGAAAGAATGGTATTTTGTTGGCAGTATTTGGTATTTCACTTGACTGTGGAATACCTAAACATCCAGAAAGAAATGACCTCCCCATATTTGATTCAGTGAAAACTGAACTGTCACTGTTTCGTCCATATGATCCTACATCAATCAGTGTGAAGCAACAGTTGGCATCAGCAATGGCTAGGAGAACAATAGAATGGTATCCTTTATAATTATAGGAAAGTGACCCTGCTCCAGCCGGACATTTCAGCCGACAGTGTTTGCCATCAATACTCCCAATACAGCAAGGAATATTACATTTGTCGAAAAATGTTCTGGCTATTTCTTCCCATTGGTGTTCATTAGGTACTGGCAAATATTGTGGTTGTACTGTTTCCCATATGGCATGACTGGTTTCCTTGACAATCTTGTGTACTGTGGCCCTACCGACACGAAACTGGTAACCAAGGGAAGCAAAAGATTCTCCAGTAACCACATGTCTGGAAAGAAATACAATAACAAGCGTTAATTAAAATTTTTATAGTAAATAACCGTTCAGTAAAAGTCATTACCATATAATGATTGTGATCCTATACCTTACCACTATACTTTAATATTATATATATATATATATATATATATATATATATATATATATATATATATATATATATATATATATATATATATACAATATATTTCAATTATAAATTTTATGTTCCTAGGCTCATACAGCATTATATCAGCATTGTGTATCATTGTAGTATATATATATATATATATATATATATATATATATATATATATATATATATATATATATATATATATATATATATATATATAATGATACAAAATGTTGATATAATACTATATGAGCCTAGCAAACAGCATAAAATTAATAATTGAAATTCACTGTGCACAACTTTAATTCAAAATCTATAACCTTTCATGATGACTACTTAATTAAGATACTAAATTCTCATTTAACTCTTTTACAGAAGCCGAATGTAAGGACAAATGGCACCACCTAAGAAGCAACTTCATGAGGGAAAGGAGAAAGATTAGTGTCAAACCATCTGGATCTGCTAATACCGAAACAAAGAGATGGGTATACTTTGATGCCATGCAATTTCTGATTCCTTATGTGACGCCACGATCATCCTCCTCAAACGTCCCTACACCTCCTGATGAAAACACCTGTCATGAAACTGAAGATGCAACTCATAATTCTTCACCTTCTGTCACCATCAAAACACCTGACAACACATCTCAAGAAGCAGCAAATAATACCGAAACCTGTGAGGACCGCAGTACTGTCAAGCCTATTCTTCCCATGTCAAAGAAGCCTGGTGTCACCAAGAAACGCAACAGGGACACTGCAGATGAGGTGGATATGCATATTCTAGAAGAATTAAAACAATTGAGAGAACAAGCGTCTTCACAAAATGTTAATGACCCAGATCACCAGTTTTTGTTAAGCTTACTGCCTATGATGAAACAACTGTCGCCAATTGACAACATGGACATTAAAATTAAAATATTTGAAGCCTTTCGTAGGAAGATGTTTAAACCCGCCCCCTCTGTCCAGTATGGCTATTGGACTGATCAGAATCAGTCACATACGCCATCACCATGTGCCTCTAATGTAAGTGACAGTTACTCAGAGTATGCTAACCTCTGAGAAATAGCTAAGAATGTCATAAGTTGTACCATTCACTTACCAGCAGGAATACATGAACTGTCTTCATGTTTTATTTATTTACTTTTGCCCTACACAGAAGCCTACTTGCAATAATTATTGGAATGTTCAATAAAATACTTCTTACCTTAAAAAAATGGCCATTCTTTCTTCAACTCCAACTGCACGCCTGTAGTTAGTGTTACTTTTCTTTATGGAAGATCCAGTCAACTCCACCAGCTTCTTAAAATTTTCATGTGTCATCCTAAAGAAGTTGTAGAATTTTTCTGGATGGTTCACCAGGTCTGGGAATAAATGACAGAAGCTTCCAAAATCTGGCCTCTTGGTGTTTAGTTCATGCATCCAGATTCGTTTTCTCTGCTTACTACGTCTGCGACGACGAAGCCACAACAAAGCAGCTACTTGAGCGAGGGAATATGCGTCCATTCTCCGTGAAATCAGACAGGTCTCTGAGTACTGACTTGACTCGGTTTGACGCAGTCGGTGTAAACGGAGACGAGTCAAAATGAATCGCATCAAATGACGCTCTTGACTTGACGCGACTCGACTCGCTTGGTGTAAACGCAGCCTAAGAGTAATTTTATAAGCAGCTCACAATTAATGTAATAGATTAATTGCATTTGTATGCATATTTATTTTAGTAATATTTCTTTCTTAATATTTAAGTGGATACATCACGTACGGTACAATAAATTTGGTTGCTCATTGGATGCCAGGCTTGGCGCCATGTGCTGAGTGATCGTAATACCCCTATCACATCTACGCACGGATGCTGCGAGTGGCTGCGTAGAGAGTACGGACGTGACGGTACGGAGACAGTACGGATTTTTGTCTATTTTATCCAAAATTGGCATAGACAGTACGGAGACAACACGGATAAAGCACAGATTGAGCGGCGGATGGTCCAATTTGCCGAAATTTCCCGCGGATGCCCGCGGATGGTGGCGGATGCAGTACGGTAAGAGTACGGACGTCACGGACACAGTACGGTTGGCATTGGAGAGTACGGACCTCCAGGCGCGGAGGCAACACGAGGCCGCGTAGGGAGTACGTACGGAGTACGTAGAGAGTACGGAGGTCGCGGAGAGAGTACGCAGAGAGTACGGACAGTGCGGATACAGTACGGATGTATTATTACAGTGCGGACACAGTACGGACAAACGCTAGATTGTCAATGTCCCTATATATACGACCGTATTATTTGGGCCCAAATCATTCACATCCTGCTTTCCGATCACTCACAGAGTACTCCAAGATGTGGCTTACAAGTGAGGAGAGGAGACTACTACAACTCACGGAATTGGTTCTTCAATGGATACGGGTTGCGCAAGCCACCTTGCACTTGAAAAGTCTGCAAGAGCAGGAGAGAAGAAAAGAAGTACGCAGAGTTAGAAAGAAGGAGATACGAAGAACCAGACGACAGAGAAGACAGTGGGTCAGATAGTGGTTACTCAGAAGACCAATGTATGGCCTGTATGAGAAGCTCATGCATGAATTAAATGCAGAAGATCAAACAAGCTTCAAGAATTTCCTTAGAGTTGACCCCGACATCTTTACGGATCTTCAACGTCGTGTAGGCCCGCGCATAGAGAAGCAAGACACCTACTTCAGGAAGTCCATCCCATCTGGACTTAAGCTGGCAGTCACCCTGAGATACCTGGCTACTGGTGA
>JAXIVD010000130.1:195000-215000 GCA_036785275.1 Cancer borealis | reverse complement strand
AAGTGTGACGGACATAATTTATTTTCTGTTTACATAATTATATTCAACTTGAGTTTCTTTCGCTTGTTTAGTTGTTTACGGATACAATAAATATTCAAATTTCAAAACATGGCTTTAATTGAAAATCATGTGATATGTGTGTCCCCCTAAGAAAAGCAAGTGCCCCCCCCCCCCCCCCCCCCCGTGTGCCCTCCCATAAAATGGACCCTAGCTACGCCACTGTATACCATTCTTCCCAGCAACCTTTTTTTTTCTATCATAAACCGTTGGCATCAGTAGGTTTTTATGGAGGCACAGATAGATTTGCTTCTTGCCTGTTATTTGGCATAAGTTTTTTATATTGAAGCCTCGAATGTTTACGTTCTCGCTTGAATATTTTGAGAACGAAGAGAGGCTAATCGCTGATAAAGCCTCAAATGCATATAACATATTGTAAGTCCCATCTGAAGACAGTATGGCAGCCATTTGGGTAATCTTTAGCCATTCCACGGTAATCCCAAATAAAGACAGGTGGCCAGCGGATATTGGGTGATCAAACCCAAGACCCTAAGTTGTTATGCCCGAGTGCTGACCACTGTATCACCAAAATCTGCCATCATAATTATATTGTCAATGTTGTTAACTAACCTAACATTATCTCACCTTAACCTTCTAATGGAAGGGACTATATTAACCCAACCCAACCCAATGTATGTTTTCATTATTTGTACATGTACAGTTAATGTTTTGACTACTTATGATCCAGCTTTTTCTGGGCCATGACACCAGCACAGCCATCTCGTAACTTTACCATACCTTTTTGATAAATCTAGATTTTATTGACAAGTACTTGGAATATCAAGTTTCCATGCTGGAAATGTTTTTGAGATTTGTTGTTTGTAAATCGTTTTTTGTATACTAGCGACATATACAACCTGACTTTATTGTAGAAGCCATTTTCTTTAGTTTAGCCATGTAGAAAAGAGATGGGATTCACTCAGTGATGATGCGCATACTAATGCCTAGGAGTGATGATGCGTATAATGCGTAGGAGTGACGATGCATATAACGCGTAGCAGTGATGATGCGTATAATGCGAAAGAGGCTGAAGTACAACCTGGGCTTTATGTCTCTTGTTGCAGTGTACACTCTTACTGAGATATGTGAAGCTGATGAGGAGATGTTCCATGCAAAATTTGACTCCGTACTGGACTTGTGCCCCCATTGGGATGCACTCATTGTCTTGGGCGACTTCAATGCTGCTACTGTGCCACCGGCTCTGGTACCAGGAACATCAACAGCTCTCTCCTGAATTATACAAAATTCAGAAGGTTGAGAATTGCAGGTTCTGGATATCAGAGACCAGAGCTTCACTGCTGGACTTGGTATATCAATGCTGAAGGGATAGTGAAGGAGATTGATCACATCCTCGTTAGTACTTGTTGGAGTTCCAGAACTGCAAGGTATTCTAGAGTGCCAAGTTCTTTGCAATTGATTACAGGCTTGTTGTTGTAACACCCAAGGTTTATGTCAAGTCCATAAGGATATCAAGATGTGATCACAATGTGTTTCATCTTGAGAAATTGAAGGGCTCGTCATGTGCTCATGAGTATGCAGTGACAGTTTCAAATCAGTTTGAAGTACTCGACGCCCTTGATGACCCGGTACAATTGTGGGATGCCTTCCAACACAAAATTCTTGAGTCTGCCAAGGAATGCATTGGGGAGTGCCCAAGGTCGCAGAGTGGCTTCGCTTCAGCAAATACTCTGAACAGTATAAGTAAGAGTCGCACTGCTAGGCTTGCTTGGAACCAGAACCAGTACAGAGCTCTTTCATGTAGAACTAGAACTCTTTTGAGGAGAGACAAGGAGGGGTATTTCAGGAGTCTCGCAGAGGATATTGAGGGTCATTTGAATTTTTTTTATCATTTACCCGTGGCGCTGATAGGCTTAATTGAGGCCTTAGGTGATTGGCCTCCGCCCATTAGTAGCGCAGGTTAGATTTTTTAAGTAACGCCTCATTTCATATAGAGAGGCTCATGCTGCCAGCGGAAATTCCTCGCACATATAGCTTTGCAGTCCCATTGAGGATAGTGTTATGGCAGCATGTGGGTGATCTGAGGCCACTCGGCCGTATTACCAAAAAAAAGTGGCCAGTATGTGCCGGGGTTCGAACGCAGGACGCTGAGCTGGTATGTCTGACCGCTAGGTAATAGGCCACCGCTTCCCTCTAAATATTACTGACCTGCCTATCAAGACAAGAAGGAGCTCCGTTCGAAGTCTACATCTCGCGTGATGGCTATTTGAACAGCAGATGGTTGCCTCATGTCAGATGTGGATGGGCAAATGGCTCATTGAGCTGAGTAGTTTGAGCAGCTATTCACGGTCAACCCTCCAAGCGGACTGCTTCAAACCACTGGGTTACAATTGGTGGATGCTGGTCCACCCATTAATGTAACTGCACCCTCTACTAATGAAGTCAAAGAGGATGTGGCAAGGTTGAAGGGTTGAAAAGCAGCTGGCATTTGTAACATTAGTGCGGAGTTGCTCAAAACTGGAGGCAAGATCACGATCTATAGGTTGCAAGCTGTCTTGACTGCTGTATGGCATATAGGTACCATTCCTCCTGACTAGAAAAAGGTTTGGTTATTTCTATCTGGAAAGGTAAAGGGGACTGTCAGGTTGTAACAACTACCGCGGGATAACGCTGCTCAGCGTACCGGGCAAGGTGCTCACCCATCTGCTACTGATGTGAATTCACAGTCATTTGCTGAAATATCAGAGACCAGAACGGTCAGGGTTCACACCTGGTAAGTCAACAATTGACAACTTGGCATACTGTTGGAGAGCCATCATGAGTGTCAACAGTGGATGCTTTCAGCCTATGTCGATTTCAAGAAGGCTTTTGAATCAGGGCATTACAAGCCACTCTGGGATCTACTGCACCTTCGCAGTATTCCTACAGAGATTATTGGTCTATTAACAAGCCAATACTCTGGGACTGAGAGTGCTGTAAAGTGTGGGGAGGCATGTCCAGTTTCTTTCCTGTGAATACTGGAGTGAAGCAAGGATTCGTTCTTTCTCCATTACTTTTCAACACCTGTATGGACTGGGTACTGGACTGAGAGTTGTGGATCAAAGTCATTGTGGAGCATCTGTCAGCAATACCAATATCACTGATCTTGTATTTGCTGACAATGCAGTAATCTTCGTTGAGTCACTGGAAGTTCTGGTGATGGCTAGCAAGGCACTGTACGAAAGCTTTAGGACTTGAGGTTTTCTGATGCAAAATTAAGGTTCAGGTGTTTAGTGGCTTAGTAGAGGAAGCAGTTCAGAATCTCCATGTATGCGACGAGAATATTGATATCTCGGAAAGCTTCACATACCTTGGTAGCGTAATCCATAACATTGGTGAGTTACATCAAAAAGTTTTACAGCTTATTGATCTGGTCCATGGTGTTATGGACTAGCTTAGCATGAGTATTTGGCTTTGTCGTTTCCTGTGCAGACAGACAAAGATTTGGATCCTGAAGTCGCTAGTGATCTCTGTATCACTGTAAGGCTGGGAGACATGGACACTGAGGAGACAAATTGATGTCTTTGGTAATAAGTGCCTTTGCATAATCATAATCACTGGAATGACTTTGTGTCAAATCAGTGATTGCTCGGTGAGACTGAATCAAGGCCTATTACCACCATAGTCCGCCAATGTCAACTCTGCCTGTATGGGCATGTGGCATGTTACCCAGAAGCTGATTCGTCTTGTCAGGTTATTTCTGAAAGGGATAACCTAGCTTGGAGGAAGGTAAGAGGACGCCCACAAAGTTTGTAAGTGGGGAAAGTCAATGATTCCTGTATTTTTATCTAAATCGGACGGTGGCGATATATGCTTCGGGCATCCGGTACAGTTTTCTGCCAAACCAGCTACCCACGCTGATGCACGTTGCTCCTTGGTCAGTTTAGTGATGGGAATTCCGGCTCTTTTCAGGAAACCGATTCTTTCGTTTTCGTTCATTCAATAGAGCCAGCTATTTCGGCTCCCAAACGGCTCTTTCGGCTTTTAAACACACATACACACACACACACACACACACACACACACACACACACACACACACACACACACACACACACACACACACACACACACACACACACACACACAATTCCCGTCACTACACCCGAGGTTCCAGAAGATATATTTGATGACAGAGCTTATAAGTAACATACATAAATACAGGTAAGTATAAAAATACAAGTATTATATGTACTATACGTATTAAGTTTGGATGCTAACAAGTGTTTTAGTGATTTTGCGTGTGTAGCAAGATAAATCGGACATTTGGATCTTCGGATATTTCGACAATGAATTCCCCCAATTGATCCGATTTATAGAGGGTTTACTGTATATGTATTTATATATATATATTATATATATATATATATATATATATATATATATATATATATATATATATATATATATACACACACACACAACTGTATTTCAATATCGTTAATTTCGCGGTTTTTCATCTCGCGGCCGATAGTCCAGTATCAATTATGCGCGAGATGACCGTTCTTACTGTATATATATATATATATATATATATATATATATATATATATATATATATATATATATATATATATATATATATATATCCGCTAAAATTATGAAGGAGAACTAAACGCCATGCAAAAAATAGAAAATCAAGTATACCGAACTATAGCACAAGTACAAAAGATTTACAGCAGTAAACATCAACCATACAAGGAAAACAAGGCAGAACATAATATGTTCTTCCTTCGAAGAACTTATATGTTCTTTCTTGTTTTCCTTGGTATCGCTGTGATGATATCAGTATGATTTCATAGTGATGTCAACATTATTAGATCACAGTTGTGACATGACGATGAGATCACAGTAACCTAATATATGTGACCTCACCAGTATGTCAGTCATGTGAGTTCACTGTGACATCTACATGATCTCACGTCATCACTGGGTCTACATTCCATTCCTTTACCTACATACAGTTGAACCCTATTTAGTGCGAGAATTAGGTTGATGAATGCGGTCGTACTAACTGAAATCTCGCTAACTGAACGTAGTAACCAATGTGAAAAATTTATTTGGTGATCACTTGGCTCTGACTTTTTGGGTTGTAATTACTCATCCACTGGAGGCAGGGAAGTTACACCCACGAACATTTGTCTTACTAGAAACCACTTCAAAAATACACATCACTTGTTGTTTGATCTGATGTTTTTACTATCAATCCACAAAGCAAGGAATCTCTCCATTTTTATAAATATCTCATCTCATACACGCTTACAATCATCACGCTGAGAAGTTTCATATGCTTTAACAGACGCTTTAATTTCATCTTTCTTTTTCCATATTGTCCTCAGAGTTGAATCACTGGAGCACTCTATTTTAACCCGTGTGGTGCTGTGCGATAAGAATTACACAGCCATGAGTGGGATATGCGACACAGACATTTTAGACGTGTACTTGTGAGATAAGGGTTGTGGGTGGTGGACCATGGTGTGGGTGGGGATGAGGCAGACCACCCTGTAGATGCACATCAGGTACCACACATTATGGTGGCTTGGCACAATTTTTAAAAGTCGCCGCTGGTGGCGGCTCGCACTAACTAAAGTTTTTGTGCTAATTGCGTTTCGCGTTAAATAAACTCGCGCTAAGTGGGGATTGACTGTAATTTTTTTGCACACCACATTGCTATTATCAGTTCAAGTTTTTATAGTATTGAAACAGTAATTGTAATATGGAAGTATTTAGGTAACATCATCTATTTTATATACTAGAATGTTATTTTCCTAAAAGAGAGTAGCTAAGACAGGCTACGCATACACACACCCATACACACATACATGTATGTACACTCCTTTCATTTAGCCCAGGAGTGTCAAAGACGCGGCCCGCGGGCCGCATGCGGCCCACCACACTCCTGTATGCGGCCCGTGGTGCATTTACTGGTTCAGTCTTACTGTCGGCCTACCTTATGTTTTATTATGATTAATTAATCCAGCCTTTCGTTTTCTAAGATTATCACTTATACTTTTTTATTATTGTGTTTTAAACAATTTCGGTTTCGTTGCGTCGACTCCGCAAACTGTAGTGTACAGGTATTAAACGTGAACGGGACGCGGCAGGCTCTCGATTTACCCGGCCTTCGTCCCTTTGAGTACCAGTCTTGCTATACCCCTCGAGTCAGTTGGAGCGTTACGCATACCCCAGCATATATAAACTTACTTTGAACCCCTTCATTATGTTTTCAAAGAAAAGAACAGTTATTGAAGAACGTCGTGTGGTGCAGGAAAAGTGGAAAATCTTGTACTTTTTTTGCTGAAGTGAATGGAAAACCAACTTGTTTGATTTGTAATAAAAATGTAGCTATGGCGAAGGAATATAACATTCGCAGGCATTACACAAGCACTCATGCTACGAATTATGATGAATATAGTGGAAAGTTGCGTGAAGAAACAATTAGGAAGTTTGAACAGTCACTCAACAAGCAGTAGTCAGTGTTTAAACGTGTTCATCAAGCCAGTGATGCTGCAGTTCGGGCAAGTTATAGGATTGCACAAGAAATAGCTGTCATCGAAGCCTTTTTCGGAGAGGAACTTTATAAAGAAATGTATGTTGATGGCCGCGGAAGATATTTGCCCTGAAAAACGTCAAGCATTTGTAAACATAAGCCTTTCAAGAAATACAGTTGCAGATAGAATTAATGAATTATCAGAAAATCTTAACTGTCAACTCAAAGAAAAAGTTGCTAAATTTGTAGCATTTTCTGTAGCAATTGATGAAAGTACAGATGTAAGTGACAGCGCAACTTGTAGTTTATATACGTGGTGTAGATGAAAATATGCAGGTAACTGAAGAACTTGTAGAACTGGTACCAATGAAGGGAACAACAACGGGGAATGATAAATTTGTGTGCTTGGTTGGTACACTAGATAAAATAGGTGTTGACTGGACGAAAACTATGAGTGTGGCTACAGATGGAGCACCTCAAATGGTCGGTAGAAAAGTTGGAGTCGCAACAAAGTTAAAGGAAAAACTACTAGCTATGAACTCAGACCATCAAATTCACAGTGTTCATTGCATAATTCACAGAGAAGTGCTTTGCAGTAAAACATTAAAGATGGATCATGTCATGGATGTTGTTATTAAGACAGTGAACTTTATACGTGCGCGAGATCTGAACCACAGACAGTTCAACAGCTTATTGGAGGAAATTCACACTAACGGTCTACCATACCACACTGATGTTCGTTGGTTAAGCCGAGGAGTCGTGCTGAAGCGCTTTTATGAATTAAGAAGTGAAATACAGAGGTTTATGCATGGGAAAGGAAGGGATGTGCAGGAATTGAAAGACAATGAATGGATTCAAGATCTAGCTTTCATGGTAGATATAACAGAGCACTTGCATTACCTGAATACAAGGCTGCAAGGTCGCAATAAATTGGTGACAGATTTATATGACTCTATTCGTGCCTTTAAGTTGAAGCTTAAACTTTTTGAACGTCAACTAGCAGCAAGTAATACTGCACACTTTCCAACTCTGAAGTCCATGCAAGACGCACCTGAATTTCATGGTGATTTTAACACCGAAAAGTACTGCAACAAGATTACCAAGTTAGTGAGTGAGTTCGGAGAAAGATTCGCAGACTTTAAAAAACTGGAGTATGATTTTTCTGTTTTCCGCAACCCTTTCTCTGTTAATGCTGATGAGGTACCAGAACATTTTCAGTTAGAACTAATTGAGCTCCAGTGTAATTCTGTGCTGAAGGATAAGTTTTCAAGTGTTGACATTGGCACATTTTATCAGTATGTTGGGGCAACATAGCCCATAATTAAATGTCTGGCATTAAAAATTATGGCAATGTTTGGCAGTACCTATGTCTGTGAACAGCTCTTTTCTGTGATGAAATTGAACAAGTCTCGACTCAGGTCTCAACTTACTGATGAACATCTTAACTCAACACTGAAGGTAGCCACTGCTCAATCCTTAGTGCCAAACATTGATGCACTTGTACAGGCCAAGAGGTGCCAAGTTTCAGGGAGCAGTAATACCAGGAATTAAGGTAAATAGTAGTTTGATTTTCTTTGTTCGTTTGTTAGATTTCATTTTCTTTATTATTATTATTATTATTATTATTATTATTATTATTATTATTATTATTATTATTATTATTATTATTATCATCATCATCATTATCGTTATCATTATCATTATCATATTACTTCCCCAGTAAGTGGTCTTGATCTGCTCATAATTATCTGGCCCACGTACTGTATGCTCTGATGAAATGTGGCCCACTGGGGTAAATTAGTTTGACAACCCTGATTTAGCCTCTAGGCCTCCATAGAGGAAGAGAAGTACACTCCACCCAAACATTGCACGTCAAGTCAATCATGCAAATGGGGGCAAGGGCAGGGGTCGTATCCACAACAGAGCTCTAAGTTTTACCCCTGCTGCTTCATATCGAACTCATGTCCTCTACTTTCCCACTCCTGACAAGATCTAAGGATCACACCAAATGCATGAGAACCTCTTCCAAAGGTCATCGAGTTTGCATAATTAATCATGCATTCACCACTGCTGTCCATTCACTTTTATCATGCACAATCATCCTTCCTTGCTCCACAGACATTCCTCTTTCCTTCAACACTCTTTTCAGGCCGTCCGTCCATCCTATTTTTGGCCTTTCTCTCAACCTCACACCTTTCATATTGGATCTTAGTATTCTCTTCATCAACCGGTCTTCCTCCATTCCCTCCATGTGTCTAAATCACCTCAACACAATCTGCTCTGCTTGACCAGCCAACTCTCGTAGCACCAGTTCGCCTTCACATCTCCTCAGTTCTCACTTGGTCCATATGCATTACTCCAAACATACTCCTCAGACACCTCATCTCCATTACATTTAATCTCTTCTTCTCTGGTACTGCCATACTCCATGTTCCAGCACCACATACTGCAGTGGGCACAGTTACTCCTTCATACAGCCTTCTCTTTACATTCATCCCCATTGCTCTACAACTGAATACCATCTTCATTCCACCCAACATCTTTCTTACAACATTTATCCTAGGCTTCACTTCTGTCTCTATTCCTCCATCAACAATATTCTTAGGCCCATAATATTTAAAGCATTCCACCTCCTCAAGCAATTTACCACTCAAAGCAACATTCATCCTTCTACCACCAGGTCTCATAGTGCATATAATTAATTTACTCTTATTTTCATTTGCTCTCAAATTCCTTTTCCCACACACTCGTCTGAATTCTTCCACCAACTGACACATTTTCTCCTCCGAATCCACCACCAAAGCTGTATCATCCACAATTAATAGTTAATTTATTTTCTACTCTCTATCATCAGAGTTTACCAAACTGATACCCCTACCCAACATTCTTTTATTAATTTCATTTACCACACCGTCCATATAAAATTACTTGAAAGTGATCTGGAGTACTCACAACTGGGTCAATGTTGTGAAGCTTTCACGGTAGCTTGTGAGCCTGACCTGCTCAGAGGAGGACGTGCTGCTACTCGCTCGTGCTACAAGTGATACCAGGTTGTATTATCCATTACAGATATTTTATTGTGTTTTTGTGTGTCAACACAAGGGAAACCAGGCTATATTTTTATCATAAGTATTTCATTGTGTTTTGTGTGCATTTTTGTGAAAAAGTATTTAGATGGCTGAGTGCTTAGTACTCAATATAGGCGAGGAGGTTACAGGTATGGAGGGTGGAGTGGTGTTGGAGGGTGGAGTGGTGAGGTGTGGTTCTTGTGGAATGGAGAGACAATGTAAGGTAAGTGGATATAAATTGTGTGAAGTGTTAGCTAGAAATGTTGCCTTAGAGGAAGAGGTTAAGGAGGTGAAAGTATTGTTGGCACAGACGAGACAACAGTTATTAGAGCTAAGGCAGGAAGCTAGCGTCAGGTCACGAGACTCAGGTCAGAGACAAGCGTCAGGTGACTCAGGTCAGACACAAGGGGGGAATAGTTGGAGGATTGTGGGTAGGGGAGGGAAGGGGAGCGTGAAACCCTCCTTTGTGTGAGGTGGAATTTTCTCCCCTGGATCAGGTAGAGTGTAGCAACATGTTTGGCTTGTTAGCTACACAGGAAGAGGTGGTGATAGAAGTAGGAGCAGGTGAAGGGGACAGGACACCCAAGGCAAAGATAGTGAAGAGGAAATTAGATGGGAAGGAGAAGAAGGAGGGTGGGAAGGTGAGGAAGGACAGGGAAGGGTTTGAAGGGTCGCAGGAAGTGTTAGTTCTGGGTGACTCAAGGATTAGGTATTTAGACGAGACCTTCTGTGAAGCCGACAAGGCAAGGAGAATGACGTGCTGTCTTCCTGGGGCCGGAGTACAGGACGTGGTAGAGAGATACAAGAAGGTTATGGAGGGGACAGGGAAAGAGGCGTTAGTGGTGGTTCACGTGGTCGTGGGAGCAGTGATAGGAGATGTATAGTCTCAGGGGTGCTTCCTAGACAGGAGGTTAGAGGCTGGTGGCTCTCACATGCCCTTAGCCTCAACGAGAGGTTGATGAGGATGAGTGGGGAGGATGGGGTAGGTTTTATGGATGAGTGGAGCATGTTCTATGGGAGACAGGAGCTGTATGCCAGGGATGGTGTACACTTCAGTAAGAAGGGGGTGCAGGAACTTAGTGAGTGTCTTGAGAGGGTAGTTAGGCAGTCCAGTCAGGGAAACTAAATATTAATAGAGGTAAGGGTAATAGTGACAAAGGACGGGGTAAAGAGAGGGAGGTGCATGAAGTAAGTGTCTTTTATACAAACAGTAGAAGTGTAATAAATAAGATAGACACACTTAGAGGTATCGCATGTGTTGAAGAGTTAGATATTATAGGTATTACAGAAATTTGGTTAGATATTGCAGGCAAACATTTCTTACCTGAAGTAGGAATAGATGGGTACACTTTTTTCCACAGGGATAGAGTAGGGAGGATAGGGGGAGGTGTGGCATTGTATGTTAGAAACACATTAAATAGCTATGTCAATACCACAATAAAAACAGATAGGAATACGGAGTCATTATGGATTGACATTATTATAGGAGGGAATAAGTTAGTTGTAGGCATTATATATAGGCCTCCGGATTTAGACGAAGCAGCTAGTGCACCCCTGATGCAGGAGCTTCCAAGAGCATCTAGGTATAATAATGTGTGCATTATGGGGGACTTTAATTATAGGAGAATAGACTGGGATAGTATGACAGGAGACGAGTGCTCGGAGGAATTCTTAAATGTCGTCCAGGATGGTTTTTTCACACAACTTGTAAGGGAATCAACACGACAGGGAAATATTTTAGATCTGGTCTTGACGAATAATGAAACTTTGGTCAGTCAGGTTGAGATAGGAGCGAGATTTGTTGTTAGTGACCACCACGAAATTAGATTCAAGATTAATGCAAAGAGGCAAGTAGAACAAAACACTGCTTTAGTACCAGCTTTTAGAAAAGGAAATTACCAGGGCCTCAGACATTATTTCCAGGGTATAAATTGGGAGGGTATAGGAGTAGGCAGAGAGGAGGATCAAAACATTGAGGTAGAATTGCATTATAATAACATGGTAAGGGAAATTCATATAGGGCAGGAACAATATATACCTAAGAGCAGGATTAGGTCAAATAAATATTATCCAAAATGGATGAATAGCAACATTAGAAGGGAAATTGGATTAAAAAGTGGAATCTATAGGAGAATTAAAAGAGGTGAAGTACAGGTAGTAGGGCAGTATAATTACCTAGCTAGGAAGGTTAAAAATGATATTAGGACTGCAAAGAGGAATTATGAGGTTAGGATAGCAAGAGAAGCCCAGAAGGATCCAAAGTGATTCTATCAGTTGTACAAAGCTAAAACAAAAAAAAGAATAGGACCTCTTAAAGGAATGCATGGCAGCTTGATAGAAAATGGTGAGGATATTAGATTATTAGTAAGGAATTAAATAAATACTTCTTGTCCGTATTTTCTCAAGAAGAGTCGGGTAAGGAACTGGAGCCAGTACAGATCTTTAGGGGACAAGAGGATGATAAATTAAGCGAAATAGCTATAAGTAGGCAAGTAGTTAGCAAGGAAATAGGTAGACTTAAAAAGACTAAATCTCCAGGGCCGGACGACATTTTTCCGAGGATTCTTAGGGAATGTAGAGAAGAACTCGTTGAACCTATTGCAATGATTTTTAGAGAATCACTAGACACAGAAGTAGTTCCTAGGCTGTGGAGGCTGGCAAATGTAGTTCCTATATTCAAGAAAGGAGATAAGGCAGAAAGTAGTAACTACCGCCCAATTAGTTTAACATCAGTGGTAGGCAAGATGTTAGAAGCTATCATAGCAAGGGCAATTAGGAAACATTTAGATGAACACAAGCTAATTAGACATAGTCAACATGGTTTTAGCAAGGGGAAGTCATGCCTCACAAATTTATTATACTTCTATAGGAAAGTATTTGAAACAAAAGATAAGGGGGACGAGTATGATATAGTTTATTTGGACTTCAATAAAGTTTTTCACAGAGTACCCCATAGGAGACTATTAAGTAAAGTTAAGGCTCCCGGCACAGGTGGGAAGGTACTAGAATGGATTAGGGGATGACTTACTGGTAGGGAACAGAGGGTACAGATCAATGAGAAGAAATCAGAATGGGGTAATGTCACTAGTGGGGTACCACAGGGATCAGTACTAGGACCGTTGTTATTTATAATTTATATAAATGACTTAGAGACAGGAATAAATAGTGATATCAGTAAATTTGCCGATGACACAAGGATAGGAAGACAGGTAAAGAATTTAGACGATGCTAGGATGCTGCAGGATGACTTAAATAGGCTGTACGAGTGGTCAGAGAAATGGCAGATGCGGTTTAATGTTAACAAGTGTAGTATTATGAGCGTAGGTAAAGGAAATAGGTTTGTAGACTACACATTAAATGATACTACCTTAGGAAGGTCATATAGTGTGAGATACTTACGAGTTCAAATAAGCAGTGACTTGCGCCCCAGGGAACAGTGTATTATAGCTAAAAATAGGGCTGACAAGATACTGGGACTTATTAGTAGGTGTGTGACAAATAGGAGTTCTGAGGTCATTCTGAGGTTGTATTTAGCGTTAGTCAGACCCCATCTAGATGATGCAGTTCAATTTTGGTCCCCTCATTATAGGAAGGATATAGGCTCCTTGGAGGCAGTTCAGAGAAGAATGACCAAGATGATTCAAGGGCTGAGAAATTTACCCTACAAAGATAGGTTAAAACGTCTTAATCTCCACTCCCTAGAGAGAAGGAGGGCAAGAGGGGATATGATTGAGGTTTACAAATGGGTAAAAGGAATTAATAAGGGAAACATTGATCAGGTTTTAGAATTTAGTAGCCAGGATAGGACACGTGGAAATGGGTACAAGCTAGAAAAACTTAGATTCAGGACAAACATAGATAGATATTGGTTCACAAACAGAGTCGTGAACGATTGGAGTAAGCTGGATAGACACGTAGTAAGTGCTGAGTCAATAGGTAGCTTTAAAAGACGGTTGGATGAGAGTATGGATAGGAATGACAGATGGGGTGGCTAAATATTGGATTATTCCAAGGATGGGGGACAAGGAACTGCCTCATGTAGGTTATTAACTGGCCTCTTGCAGTCTCCTCATTTTTTATGTTCCTATGTTCTTATGCTTGCAAGTTTTATAGATATATAGCTCTAGATATTTACGAACTATTATTTTTGTCTTGCAAGCCAGCTCCAAACATTCATTAACAATCATAGATACGACTTGATTTGTTTACAAGCCATGCATTGTGGGAAGTCTGTTATCATCAGAAAAAAATATCATCACAGCCTGTTGTTTTGAATTGATTTTGAAGACTTTTTGAAAACTTTGATGAGTATTTAGAAATTGGGATCGTCAAGGAGAGACAGCGTGAATGAATATTGAAGTGATTCTTACATGTCACTGCAATCGTTGATAATTTTGGATAGCTTGCTTCCTCTAACAAGTGAAAATTGCACTGTTCAAACCTGTTGAGATTTTGTATTTTGCATAAATGTTTGCAAGTTTATTTGATATTAAGTCCAAAGGAAAATCATTGCAATAATAACATTGAATTTAAGAACGTACTTTAATGTAGCACTCACAGAAAGGATAGATAATTTAGATAAAAGCTTTGGAAGTGGAAAGGAAATGACAGTAAATTATGTTTTTCAGCTGTTATTTTTTGCTTGACTTCCATATTGAGTGAAACAGTTTTAATTTTGGTTAAATGTTGTTCATCTTTTTTAAGGTCCTGCAAAAAGTGTGGCTAGAAAAAAGACTATTAAACAAATGTATTCAATGAAGTGGATGATGATGAAGAGGAAGAGATTGATGACCCTGATGAGGATGGAATCCACAGTGTGAGTTCTATCCTCCTAATAGTACTTGATCTATTTCAATGAAGGGATACATGAAAGGTAGTGTGCATTGTGCATATTTAAGATGTTTCTCTTAGTTTAATAGTGTGATGTCACAAGTTGATCTCACGTAGGCCTTACTGAATGCATCTTTATTTTTATTATTGTCCTGAGATTGACACAGAATCTAACTCGGTGAAGCCCCAAGAAAGTAGTGATATACCCTAAAGTTTATATTCCCAAGGTTATACTTTTTCAAATAAATGTTTTTACTCACACATCATCTATAATTTTTCTATTGTGTATTGATATAATTATCTTATGTTGGAATTGTCCCATCCCTCCGAATTTTCAAGTTTCGTATAGTCATCACCCATTTCCTAAGTCAGTTTTCTATGGAAAAAAATTAGATTACTATACCCAAGCCATTAATATTCATTTACCTGTAAAACTACACTCCATAGTCTAAAATAATTAACTTACTTAGCTTTCTTCTCACAAGCCTTTATTAAGAAACATGTGAGTATGACGCCATGTGTTGCAATAACCGCATGTTCACGCCTGTTCAGATACGAGTTAGCAATTAGTCAAATTGCTCCCATATATTATACGAAAACTCAAATTCATTAGATTTCAAAATAATACTTGTTCCACATCAAAATTAATTTGATATAAGCTAGTAATAATTTCATATCTCAATAATCAATTAGTAAAAAGATCAGAGGTGGAAAATTCTCGAAAACCCCCCTCCCACCTCTTCTCTGTTCCCGCTTTTTGCCCTGTGATAGCGTCCTTCAGACGCATTACCATCTCCGTTCCGTCAACAGGTCAGTGTCGATCTTCCGTAAAATTTCTCAATATTTGTGAAATCCAATGCCACTCAACACTCTTATATATCCAATAACCTTCCCCATTAACTTGGCAAATCATCTAAACCTTTTTTGAGATCCATTATCAGTGAATAATAGTAATTTCCTTCCCTTTCAAGGAAGGAAAAGATAACTCAAACCACATGGCCCCTTTTTCTCCCTTAATAATATTCCATTGTTTACCATATATCCTTTTCATTGTGATTTACATGTTATAATGCTTATGTATTAACTCTTTTGAGTTTGTGGAAAGTGAATTATTCTGAGACGCATCACCATCTCCGTTCCGTCAACAGGAGAAATATGGAGAGCTCCATCACACTTTATACACCAAACATTTCTTGTCCCTTTTCTTTCCTTTAGTGTATTTATGGCTAGAAGTAAACATCAATATCAGTGGTGTTCCATTTACCAAATGTAAACCATGTGTCCTCAGGTAGGAAGGTTTGAAAGATCCAACCATTAGGTTTAGGTTTTAGAACATTCTGTGTTAATTCTCGGTGTTGGGGAGAGGAAAGTTGTTACAATGTAATCGTGAAAACAAGTCAGTGCAGCAAGGTGATTATTTCACCCTCGTTTAGGAAATACGGAGGACTGAAGATCCTCTGAGAGAAGGTTAGTTAACAACTCAGACTCAGTTACTAAATTTTAACAAATTATAGGGTGAATTATTTAGGGAAGAGAGTCAAGGGTTATAACATTTTTTATGAGTGGAAAGACTTGATATCTCGGAATGAGATAAAGAAATGCCAACTCTGTGCATAATTTTTTTTTCTTTATTGTTCTGTTTTGAAAAGATAAGATTTCTGATGCCTTAGGTTATTTTTGGTATAATTTCAATGTCTAACAAATACCACGAAATTCTAATGTAAATAAATAACTTTAGTTAACCAAAGATTTGGCTTCGTTTTCTATTAACTCCTCCGTTAATGTTGAAGGTAAGTGTTAGTAGTGAGTGCTCAACACGACTTGGAGCGGACATGAGAAAGTTCCACGTTCCCATGTGCCTTATCAAGACTCAGTCCACTCTACCAGTGGTATAAATTATTTAATTAATACGATCCTTTGGTCACATAAATACTTCCCTAGTCAAAATTATTTTTCTTTCGAGTATCTTAATTTCCCTTAAGGAAGTAATTAAATTCCCTGAGAATCCTCAAGTTCTCATTAAACTTCTTGGGGTGGTGGCAGCTTATTTGAATCTTACAGGGAAATATATAACAATTAGTGACCATTAAATGTTAAAGTTAATCAAAGTATTATGGGGAAAATTGCCATATAAAGTAAGTCTCGTAACAGTCCTCCCCCAAAAAAGGGACCGCTGCACCACACTGGTGACTTAAGCAGTGGGATTCAAGGTGTTTGAGTACTACCTCACAATTACCACAACAAGTGAGGACGGGAAAAGTTTCTTGTGTAATGCTATAATCAATTAAGTGGAATGATGGATAAGGATAGTTGTACTCATGGTCCTACGTGGTTAGCTATGGGGAAAATGGGTTGGTATTCATGGGAGTGTGGGTAAGGATGGAAATGGCTAGGTTAATGTAGTGATGGGTTAGGTTAAGTTAGCCTGGATTAAGGTAGCGAATAAGTTAGTCTGGATTAAGTTAGTCAGTAAGTTAGTCTGGATTAAGGTGCCCCAACGATTATCTCGCTATAGTTAGGATAACTCGGGAAACGTTAGATGTAAAGGAAGATAGTGAAATGGTGTCATAATGGATTAATGAACCTGATGTGGAAACAGGTTGATGTTATGTTTGTTTAATTATGCACCTGTTTGTCAGGTTTTGCCCACATTGCAGTATTTATTTAGTAAAGTTCGCGTTTATTCTGTGAGTAGTAAAGAAATTAAGTTAGTTTAGTGAGTTAAAGATTCAACAATTTAAAAGCACTGTAAAACTACAACACAAACAAAACACACACACACTGTCCTGGAGAGAATGGAGCAGTACATCGCAAGCCTCGGAATGCCCCAGTCTATGGTCCACGACAACGGATTGGAATCTGTGTCGCGGGAGTTCAGGACCTCTACAGGCGACATCGGATCCTAAATCATCACACGGCAGTCAAGACTAAAGCCATATGTGGACAAAGAGGAGTGGTTACTAGCTCCCTTGGAAGTGTCGTGTGCCAAGGAAGACAATGATGAACCGATGCTCCACGGCTACGTAATAGACCTCTACGATATATTGAGGAGTGTTAGACACAGTGACAGGGTAGAAAAACCCCGAAGAACTATGTCACAGTTGTGTGTTTATTTTAAGGTGTTAGTGAACAGGTTTAGACAATTGATGGTACTCAGTTAAAGTCCCTTTGGAGATTTGGCGATTGTAAATCGACCCAGGTGTGACAGATCGATACAGTATCCACCTTAATTCCCCCGGGCCTAGTTTGAGCCCTGAAGGTGTAGTGAACTATTGGTATTGAGAATTAGTTCACATGGTTGTGTGTAGTTCACACAGTTGTTGAGTAGTTCAGAAAGTCGTAGGCCACCTTAAGGTGAAGGAATCACACCTGGTAGTAGTGTGATTAGACCTCTAAGTTGCAGTCTGCCGGTGTTAGGAGATGAAGGAGACATCAGGACGTAGCCTAAGCTCTGTCAAATACTTCCTGTATGACCATTTGCTGCGGAAACGAATGAAGGGTGACTGGAATGCAAATGTTGTGAGAAAATGAAGATGAGTGACTGAAAATTTATGTTATTGTTTGTTCTGTGTGAAAGTCAAGGATCAGAAAGGCTCTACTTAGTTACAGAGTGTCCGGGATCTTGTACAGTTGACGAGATCATCCATACTTCTCTCATGGGTATGTAGGCTGGGGTGTGCGCTACAATGATCTGAACTACAGCCAAGTAACATCAACGGCCAGGCAATTGGTTTCCAAGGAACCACATATTATGTTGCCAGTGTTTTGGCCAGGAAGGTATGCTGAAGTAGTGGAATGATGGGGAAGGTCGAGTGAATGTAGTTTGATTGTAAACAAAGGTGGACAATAACTCATAGTAACCATAAAACCAGTTCTTAAATTGTAAACATGTCAAGGTAATTTTTTTTTGGTTTGTGAGTAAAAACATTTCACCTGGAGCGGAAAGTCGTGTGATGCCACAAGTTGAACGTAGGCCTTATTGAATGTATCTTTGTTTTTATTATTGTTCTGAGATTGACACAGAATCTAACTCGGTGTAGCCCCAAGAAAATAGTGATATACCCTAAAGTTTATATTCCTAAGGTTATACTTTTTCAAGTAAATGTTTTTACTCACACATCATCTATAATTTTTCTATTGTCTATTGATATATTTATCTTATGTTGGAATTGTCCCATCCCTCCGATTTTTCAAGTTTCGTATAGTCATCCCCCATTTCTTAAGTCAATTTTCTATGGAAAGAAATTAGATTCCTATACCCAAGCCATTAATATTCATTTACCTGTAAAACTACACTCCATAGTCTAAAATAATTAACTTACTTAGCTTTCTTCTCACAAGCCTTTATTAAGAAACATGTGAGTATGACGCCATGTGTTGCAATAACCGCATGTTCACGCCTGTTCAGATACGAGTTAGCAATTAGTCAAATTGCTCCCATATATTATACCAAAACTCAAATTCATTAGATTTCAAAATGATACTTGTTCCACATCAAAATTAATTTGATATAAGCTAGTAATAATTTCATATCTCAATAATCAATTAGTAAAAAGATCAGAGGTGGAAAATTCTCGAAAACCCCCCTCCCACCTCTTCTCTGTTCCCGCCTTTTGCCCTGTGATAGCATCCTTCAGACGCATTACCATCTCCGTTCCGTCAACAGGTCAGTGTCGATTTTCCGTAAAATTTCTCTATTTGTGAAATCCAGTGTCACTCAACACTCTTATATATCCAATAACCTTCCCCATTAACTTAGCAAATCATCTAAACCTTTTTTGAGATCCATTATAAGTGGATAATAGTAATTTCCTTCCTTTTTAAGGAAGGACAAGGTAACTCAAACCACATGGCCCCTTTTTCTCCCTTAATAAAAATCCATTGTTTACCATATATCCATTTCTTTGTGATTTACATGGTATAATGCTTATGTGTTAACTCTTTTGAGTTTGTGGAAAGTGAATTATTCTGAGACGCATCACCATCTCCGTTCCGTCAACAGGAGAAATATGGAGAGCTCCATCACACTTTATACACCAAACATTTCTTGCCCCTTTTCTTTCCTTTAGTGTACTCATGGCTAGAAGTAAACACCAATATCAGTGGTGTTCCATTTACCAAATGTAAACCATGTGTCCTCGGGTAGGAAGGTCTGAAAGATCCAACCATTAGGTTTAGGTTTTAGAACATTCTGTGTTAATTCTCGGTGTTGGGGAGAGGAAAGTTGTTACAATGTAATCGTGAAAACAAGTCAGTGCAGCAAGGTGATTATTTCACCCTCGTTTAGGAAATACGGAGGACTGAAGGTCCTTCTCTGAGAGAAGGTTAGTTAGCCACTCTCAGGCTCAGTTACTAAATTTTAACAAATTATAGGGTGAATTATTTAGGGAAGAGAGTCAAGGGTTATAACATTTTTTATGAGTGGAAAGAGTTGATATCGCGGAATGAGATAAAGAAATGCCAACTCTGTGTATAATTTTTTTCTTTATTGCTCTGTTTTGAAAAGATAAGTTTTCTGATGCCTTTGGTTATTTTTGGTATAATTTCAATATCTAACA
>JAXIVD010000130.1:167500-187500 GCA_036785275.1 Cancer borealis | reverse complement strand
CGAGTTTGAGGGATGGTGGGGTACCCTACAACCCTTCAAATTATCAACGTAGTTAATTTGTCTTTTATCGCGTAAATATTAGTCGTACAGAAAAAATGCACTTATGCTAATTGATATAATTTTAAAAGTTCTATCAAATCATGTAATTTAATCTAAATTTACGCCAAAAAAATTTTTTTTTTTTGTTTTCATTATTTATAAACTGTTTACATGTTCTGATGGTCCAAAAAATATATATATTTATTTCCTTATTTTAATTGTTCGCAGATTTTTTGACTTAAACTCCATAGTTTTCGTTTTTACAAAACGAAATGTTAAATACTAGTTTGACAAAAATTATGTTAAATAGTTATTTTCTTACCTTCAAAAGGCCTTTCAGCTGGTGTAGTCTGATTTTGAATAACGCTAATACTTAAGAAAAAAAAATTTTCGATGGTCATTTATCATTGAGTTTCATTTTCAATAGAATGAAAAGAAAGCTTGTTTCATTTAACTTCCCTAATTACTCTTAATCATTTTACGTCAATTTCATAGTTTTCGAGTTATAAGGAAAAAATCTTAACGATTAGTTTGACAGAAAAAAATGCACCTATAATCATTTAAATAATTTTAAAAGACGTATCAGCTAGTGTAGTTATTTTTTATTTATTTTACTCAGGTTATGAAAAAAAAAATTTCCTTCATTATATGAAGAGTAATTTCATTTTTAAATGTTGCAACAGAAAGTTGGATTCCTATTCACTCTTTGTCTATTCGTAGTCATTGTACGTATACCTTATGGTTCTCGAGCTATAATGAGAAAATGAGTTTTGTGTTAAAAAATTAACTATGGAAAAAAATATACTTGATTTGTACGATATGTACACTATTTTGAGACGAGTTCTATAATTTTATTTGACCTCTTAATATTATCAGATTGTCTTCATTTACCGATATGTTGTAGGGAATATTATAGTGTACATTCCACATCATTGGCCTGCCATATACACCATATATTTTCTGAATTATTCATATATATATGTATTTTATGTGTTGAGTTACCCCTCTTTGCTAGAGGCCAAAACACTTGTAAATACACTTTTCTTTGTTAACTTGAAGGGGTAACTTAACTATTTTACTATATAATTTATATGAATAGGCTTCATTCTCGTAAGTATTATTATTATCATCATTACTATAATTATTAACAATCGGCAATTTTTGCCTTTTGTTAGAAAATTGCAAAAATATGGAAAAACTAGAAAAAAAAAATTAACGGCTCTCAAAAAAATCCCAAACGGCTCTCGAGAAAGATCCGGCTCTTCTCGTTCATCTGGAAGAGCCGGCTCTAAGAACCGATTCGTTCACAAAGCGCCCATCACTAAATAGCACCGCTGCCAGACGTACGACGTAGTATATTAAGTGCCGTTAAAAAGACTGGTATTTATCACTATGGAGACATTTTACTTCTAATAAACCCTTGCCACAGCATTTGCAGCTGACAATGCCATTAGGAGTTGCTCTGAGTAGCCTGCTAGTGTTTGTTGTGGTTTGCTGCCAGTAGCCGAGGATGTAGTTGTCGTACTGGAAAAAATTAAGTGCGACACAAAATTATATTTTCTATACATTACATGGATTTGCCTATTGTTTGGTACATTCAAATGAAAGTATGTATCGGTATATGCCCATTGAGATTAGTAGAAAATGACAAATTGCTTGCCTTGATACAAATATAAGCTGTCTTAAGAATATCATATGAAATTATGAATAGAGGCTTAAACGATGTCATATGCCGTCGGACATCATGAGCTTAATAGACTTAAATTTCATACGCATTAATGTGCAATAATACACCTGTGTAAGCTTGTAAAACTTGCCCCAAAAAGTATTTATTTTCCGGCAAAAATTACAAAATCTGGCGCTGTCTGGTATCAAAATGCTCACTGCGAACAGGCTAATTGAACTCGCAATCTTTAGGTAACGAGCCGAACACTGTAGCACAGAGCTACCCAGCCCCTAAAATAAGAGGAGATGCAAGAAGAGAAGGAGGAGGAGTGAGTTCATGCGAAAAAAGTAAGCGCTGGAAATAAAGTCATAGTGTTATGTTAAGCTAAAAAGCAGATGTCAAAGTAAAGGGATAAGAGCAAGGCGAAGTATTGGAACAGAAAGAGCGGTTAGTTATAGTGAAATGGTTAGATCAAATGGAAGATGTGGGTTTGTCAAAGAATGGCAAAACCAGAGCCATAGTGGGATTTAGAGCCATCAGTAAAAACAAAAGTGCAATTGGCATGAGCAGAAAAATGTTCAAGAAAAAAGGACCGTAACATATGTTAGTTTATCAGACTTGGAAGAACAAAGATAGAGAAGGCAGCGCAGGTAATTTCTATAGAAGAGGACATTTTGGGGGAAAGAAAATTGTAATATTGGAAAGGAAAGATAAGTGGTGTAAGAAAAAGGGATGCGCTGAGAGAGAAACATGTTAGAAGTCGTTGAGATGGGCTTCTTGTCTAGCTTCTTTGTGTGTTAGGCTATGATTGAAGTGGAGAGTAGCAACCTAATTAAATGGGGATTCAATAAGGATCCAGGAGATAAAGGATAATCAAGAAGGGATTGTGTGGCAGATGCAACTGAAGGGGCGAGAGGGAAAAAGGGAGAAAAGTGAGGTGGGAGGGAGAAGGAAAGATGCAGGAGGTGTAGGACTATGGAGAGAGGGTAGGGGAGTAGGCGGAAGATCATGGGGTGGCAGATAAATTTGTCTTATTTTCCATATTTGAAGATTAACTTACCTGTAGATAATGGTTTAGACACATAACAGGTTTTTGTTTTTAAAAATTGTGATCGACTCATATATAATGTCAAATTATATGTTAGCATATTGCGATAACTATTACTTATTCTTCAAAAAAAATTTTCTCTTTACACATCCACATAGTAATCATAAGATACTTGAAAAAATAACCTTCAGAGGATTAGAATTTCCATCAATAGACAAATTTTCAAGGTTTATTCCATTAACTGCATACAATATGCATTTCAAAAGTATCTAATTAATAACAATGTTGGTAGATAACTCACCAAGAGGCTGGTGGCACTGAAAATATAGCATTCTCTGCAGCCTGCTGAGTCCCCTCGCCTTACAATGTTTGTGGCAGCTTTATTTCACCCCAATAGACAATTGCATCGCTTTTCTATGCCACACAATCCAACACACTGTCAATTTACTTCCTGATTTATTCATATAATGCTAGTTTACTACAATTTTATATCATATCTCAAGTCCTCTTTACGAATACAGTGATATTAAAAAGTGTTTCCTGGTGAACTTGGATGGAGTAGGCTGTAGACACCTGCTGCCTGGTGGTATACTCCAGAAGTACTTACGGGATATTCCCTTAGTATTTCATGTAAACAAGAGAGCAGCTGCAGCCTGTCCTCTAAAGACAACTTTTTCTACTACTTACATAGCATTACTACACCTTACACCTTTACACTCTTCAAATAAAAATTTAAAATGGCGTTACCACACCCAGCCTTGGAGTCCCAATCTGGGGAGGGGACCACAAATGTCCCCAGAACAGACTGCCTCTCTGCTAATGACCTCGGTTGTCTTGACACTTCCTCTAACACTTTTACTCTCGATTTCTGCAACATTCGTGGCCTTAGATCTAATTTCCAATCTGTGGAACACCATCTCTCCTCCGCTAAACTCATCTTCTCCTAACTGAAACACAGTTGTCTGTGACTACTGACAGCAACCCTTTCTCTGTTCTCTCCTACTTTCTCTATCCTCATTTTCAATCCAAAGCTGGCTGTTGCGCATATGTGCGTAACGACATTACTTGCTCTCGTGCCCACAATCTTGAATCTTCAGAATTTTCTACGATCTGGCTAAAACTTCAATGACACTCTCTAACTAAATTCATCTGTGCTGTATGTCTCACTTAATTCTTTGACTATTTGACTTCCAAAGAGAGTTCCAGAGTTTACCAGTGTAAAGGATGAAAGAGTGAAGATACTGGTTAACTTTTGCATTAGGAAGATGGACAGAATAGAGATGAGAAGAAGTAGAAAGTCTTGTGCAGCGAGACCATGGAAGGGGGGTTAGGCATGCAGTTAGCAAGTTCAGAAGAGCAGTCAGCATGAAAATAGCGGTAGAAGATAGATAAAGATGCAACATTGCGGCGGTGACTTAAAGAATCAAGACAGTCAGTTAGAGGAGGAGAGCTGATTAGACAAAAAGCTTTAGACTCCACCCTGTTTAGTAATGCTGTATGAGTTGAGCCCCCCCAGACATGAGAGCCATACTCCATACATGGGCAGATAAGGCCCCTGTACAGAGCAATAAGCTGAGAGGGAGAGAAATACGAGGGAACTGCACTAGCTGTTCCCTACCCGTATCCCTGACCGCCTTGGAGACACGCCCAACATTCTTGATCTTTTCCGAACTTCCAACCCTTCAGCTTACTGTGTTAAACTTTCCTGTCCGTTGGGCTCCTCTGATCACAATCTTATTTCTGTTACCTGTCCTATCACTCCAGTGCAGCTTCAGGACCCGCCTAAGCAGAGGTACCTCTGGCATTTCAACTCTGCTAAGTGGGAGAACCTAAGGCAGTACTATTCAGATTTTCCTTGGGATAATTATTGCTTCCATGTCGGAGATCCTTCTCTTTGTGCCAAGCGCATAACAGAGGCATGGAGCTATACATTCCTCATACTTTCTCTAATACTAAAGCTAAAAAGCCTCGTGCTGTCAATGATAGAGAGGCGGCTCACAAACGGTATTGTAGCCATCCATCTGCTAAAACTCATGTCCTATATATTTCTGTCTGTAATCATACCAAATCTATTCTCCAACTTAATAGAAACTCTTCATCAATAGAAAATGTCAGTCTTTCCAACTCTAACTCTTCTTGTGATTTTTGGCATCTAGTAAATAATATCTCTAACAATTTTACTTCTTCATCTTTCCCTCCTTTACTTCAACCAGATGGCCCCACAGCTGTCTCTTCTTTCTCTAAAGCTGAACTCTTCGCTCAAACCTTTGCTATCAACTCTATTTTGGATGATACTGGGCACATTCCTCCTATTCCTTCACCCTCTGACTACTTCATCCCTAAAATCAAAATTCTTTATTATGACGTTTTCCAGGCCCTCATTGGCCTTGATTCTCGGAAGGCTTATGGTCCGGATGGAGTCCCTCCTGTTGTTCTCAAAAACTGTGCTTCCGAACTCGCTCACTGCCTGATCAAACTCTTTTGTCTGTCTCTCTTTACTTCTATCTATCCTTCTTGCTGGAAGTTTGTTCACATTCAACCTGTCCCTCAAAAAGGTGACTGCTCCAATCCTTCTAACTACTGTCCTAAAGCTTTGATTTCCTGCCTTTGAGTCTGTTCTTAACAAGAAGATAATGAGGCATCTATCAGCTCTGATTGCCAGTATAGTTTCTGTAAAGGCCGATCTACTGGTGATCTTCTTGCTTTCCTAACTGAATCTTGGTCATCCTCTTTTAGGGACTTCGGTGAGACCTTTGCTGTCGGCCTTGACATATCGAGAGCCTTCAATAGAGTCTGGCATAAATCTTTAATTTCTGAACTACTCTCCTACGGATTTTATCCTTCTCTCTGTACCTTCATCTTCCATTTCCTTCCCAACCGTTCTATTGCTGCTGTAGTGGACGGTCATTGTTCTTCTCTTAAAACTATCAACATTGGTGTTCCTCAGGGTTCTGTCCTATCACCCACTCTTTTTATTATTCATCAATGATCTCCTAAATTTGACACATTGCCCTATCCACTCCTGTGCTGATGACATCACCTTGCATTTTTCAACGTTGTACAACAGACGCCCAACCCAACAAGAATTAAATGACTCAAGACAAAATGCTATAGGACGCTTAACTTCTGATCTTTCACTAGTTTCTGTTTGGGGCAAAGCAAACCTGGTTTTGTTCAATGCCTCAAAAACTTATTTTCTACAACTATCTACTCGATATAATCTTCCAGATAACTATCCTCTTTTCTTCAATGACACTCAGCTTCCCCTCTCCTCCACATTAAACACATTTGCCTTTACTAAAAATCTAAACTGGCAATTTCATATCTCTACTCTTGCTAAATCAACTTCTAAGAAGTTAGGTGTCCTGTGGCGTCCGAGTCTATTTTTTTCTCCCTCTCAGCTGCTTGTTCTGTACAGGGGTCTTATCTGCCCATGTATGGAGTATGGCTCTCATGTCTGGTGGGGCTCAACTCATACAGCACTACTAAACAGGGTGGAGTCTAAAGCTTTTTGTCTAATCAGCTCTCCTCCTCTAACTGACTGTCTTGATTCTTTAAGTCACCGCCGCAATGTTGCATCTTTATCTATCTTCTACCACTATTTTCATGCAGACTGCTCTTCTGAACTTGCTAACTGCATGCCTAATCCCCATCCCGCAGCCTCGCTGCACAAGACTTTCTACTTCTTCTCATCTCTATTCTGTCCATCTTCCTAATGCAAAAGCTAACTAGTATCTTCAGTCTTTCATCCTTTACACTGGTAAACTCTGGAACTCTCTTCCTTTGTCTGTTTTTCCACCTGCCTATGACTTAAACTCTTTCAAAAGAGAAGTGTCAAGACACCTCTCACACCAAATTGGACTTCCTCCCCTGTCTATATTTCTCCTACTGTCCCCTTTACAGGGCCCGGCAACAAGCAGGATTTTTTTTTTTAGTTATTTTAGTTTTCCCTTAGCCAGTAACCTTTTAATGTAAAAAAAATATATATAAATAAATAAATTAATTAAAAAAAAAAAGAGCTAACAACCAGTAACTGGAGGTTCAGTCACCAGTACCACACTCTGTACAATTTGCTCCCCACTTAACATATGGCAATCATGTACCTGAGTACTTCCTGCACCAGATGTTGCACTCACAGGTGCTGACTGGTAAAGACATGCAGACCCAGTACTTAGTGTTAGGTGCCTCACTTTGCTGGCCTGGCTGGAAGAAGGTAAAGGCATCTCCTGGTCTGCTTCAACTGTCTCATGACATTCTTCACTGGCACCCAAGTGACAGTTCTCTGTTCCATCCACTGTGGCACTGGTGATCAGCACATTGGAAGGTAAGCGACAGCTATCTGTATTCAAGGAGTCATTTGTCACCTTAAAAACACTAGAATTGCCAATATGGTGGGGGGATGGGGCAGAGGTGGATGGAGCAGTGGGCACCAGGTACTCTGCAGCCAAGGGCGCCTCAGCAGCTGCCAAAGAGAAATTGGAGATTCTCTGAGGCAGAAAAACAGTGGACTGTCTAGCAACATCTGAGTGGGTGACAGCAGCAGCCTGGAGCGTGAGTTCTGATGCTATAACAGGAACCACACTATGCACCACTTTGGTCCTGAATCCAGGCACTTGGGATGGGCACTGTTTACTCATTTCAGTCTTCAGCCTGGATGCTGTTCTTTCTTTCACTATGATTTTAAGCTCCTCACTGTTCCCTTGCAGCCCTGAATTAGCAGCCAGCACATGGCCTGACCCACACATTGTTTCGCTGGCCCTTAATACATCCTTGCTCCCAGGTTCAAATTTCAATTGAGGCTCAACAACTGTGTGTGATGTGAACTGTGGTAGCAGAACCTCCCTGGCCTCCTCTATTCTGCTGTGACGTAACTCCTTTTTAGTCAAAATGAGAGGAGGTTCATCTTGGGGCTGGTCTTCCTGGTCTTCTTGAGAGAGAGTGTGGGATAGCAGGTGGGCCTTCAGTTCTTCAGTGGAGGAGCAATGGGTAACACAGTACTGGCATTTGACAGTGCCTCGAGGTAAGTGACTTCTCTCATGACGAACCAAGTTTACTTTCTGATGGAATTTCTGAAGAGAAAAGGGAAAAAATTGGAGCAATAATGCAAGTTGCTGGTGTTATTTATTCTTTTGCAAAATAGGCTAACTTTGCAACATTAAGTTAGAGTAATTGAACATACTGATACAGTTCTACAATTAAAAATATATGCCAAGATTTAACGAAACAAATGCCATAACATACTTACATAATTTTTCCCATTGCTTACACCAATTAAACCAATGCTGAATCAAAATTGGAATAAATCTGCCTCCAAGTGCATTTTCACCATGAATCAAATCAAACCAAAGCTTTGGCATTCTAACTTTCTTTCATAACTCATTTCAGAATTACATTCTTAGAATTTAAATTCTCCATTATTTCCATTTTCAGCTTCAATCAAAAATCTGTCCTTATAAATCCAGAAATGTTGAATATATATGTAGGGTGTGTATGATACATAAGAGCAAAGAGACCTTCGGTAATGAGGTGATGAGCCGTCAATAAGCAAGAGATGGCAGGCAGATATTAGCTGGCTACGCACTTATTCCATTACTCCATGAAGCCACCTCTCACTGCCTTCCAATACATGGCTATGTTAACAGACAATGCCATCTCCTCACCGGGCAGGTCCTTCTACAATTAAGCTAAACCTCAAAGCACTGGTGAAGCTGTTGAAGCATTTTCAACATTTTATCATAGTTGAGAACATTTCAAACTCATGACACAGCTCCATCACATAGGTATCACGCTTATGATGAGTGATTATTTATAATTTCTTGCCTAGTTATTGTTATTCATAATCTTTCACAACAACATTTGATATATTCAGTGATTGATTATGCAAGCCCTGCCTAGACCTCTACCCTCACTGAGACACATCTCAATATCCTACAGACTATACAGAACAAAGCCTTACAGACCATCAACACCACGCATCAAAGTCTTTAAGGTCAAATACCACCTTGACATGAAAGGCACACAACTCCCACTACACTGCATGGCACACCACCCTCAAACAACAACTAGCACACATCATCCTACACGAATTTCATCATCACTACCATTTTGTCTTCCCCTAACCAGCCTCCAGAAGCATATTCACACCCAGATCGTCCACCAGACATCCATCCTTCTGAATCCCCCTTTCCCTGAGAGGACAGAGTCCATGTAGACAGGTTGCTGTATGGACACCAACCAGCTCTTCTGAGCTATCACAAGAGAGTGGATGGGTCCATTGCAGATACCTGTCCAGGATGCAATACATCATCTCACATAATCAAACATATTACAGAGGATTGGACTGCAAATAATTGCACGCATCAACAACACAACAAACACTCCATGAAGACTGAGAAAACCCAATCAGGGCCATGGCCCGTCTAGGAGCTTGAGGCTGTTTGACCAGCGAGTCGCAGGAATAATGACAACAACAACATCATGGATGACTGAATTGTCCTCTCATACAACTTGAGTTGTTAATAGTAACACATTTAGAACTCTCACCTTGTTGCAGTACTTGCAGCTGAACCGCTTGATGTTGAGGTGAATGAGGCTGTGTACCTCAAGAGATTTGTGAGTTTTGAACAGCTTATGACAGGTGTGGCATGGCAGTGAAGGTGGTATATGGACTGCTTGATGTTGGCGCAACAGATCACGCCGATGGAACCCTTTACCACAAGTGTCACAGTTCAGCGTCTTCCCACTTGACTGTCCTGGAAATATCATCAGTCACCAATACATTATGGTATAGGATCATCATCATCATCATTTTCATTATCATCACTCTTTGTAACCTCACTTCCTGTGCTAACCTATCCCATTAATATTAATAATAGTATTAATAATAATAACAATAATAATATCCTGCCATCATTTAGCCAATCCTGTGTGTTCAGATGGGGAAGCATGTTGTCCCTATTTTTGCCATCTTACAGTAGGGTGAATACAGTTACATAGAAATCCAGACCACACAGACCGTTAGGGTGAGTCCATAAAGAAAGCAAGTTTATCTATGCTGGCTAATGGCACTGATCTGTGCCAAGAATTAAACCATATAAAAAAAGTAGAATCGCATAGAAGAAATGGGTGCCAGCGCGTCATAGCAGTGAAGAATGATTGTACGTGATATAAGTGGATGGAAAGCAGTGGTAAATGCATGAATAATGACGTAGCCTTGATGACCCTTGACAAGATTCCTGTGCTTCTGGTGTGACCCTTGGATCATATCAGGTGTGGGGAGGAAGAGAGCATGAGTGAAATATGAAATGACAGAGATAAACCCTGGGATCCTTTTGTCAATAGGACCCCCGCTCTCACCCCCTCGTGGAAGGAAAGCTGACGGTAGGGATGACGAAGGTGAAGACTAGACGAGTGGGAAAGGCAAAGACAGTTCTGAAAATTAGTTGAACAAAAAAGAGATAATTATGGAATATCAGGAGAGGATTACAGACAAGTGGAATGTGGTGAGAGAGAGAGTGAGAAAGGATATGTGGAAGAAGAATGGCAGCTGTTTACGAGTGCAGTGGTTGGGTGTACAGAGGAGGTGTGTGGTATGAGAAGAGTGGGAGGTGGGGTGAGAAAGGGGAGTGAATGGTGGTATGAAGCTATAATGGTGACTGTAGCAGAAAAGAGGCATGTCCATGAAGGATGAGGAGTCATATGAAAGATAAAGGAAAAGATAAATTAAGCTAAAAAGGGTGTGCATATTGCAAAATTGAATAGAGATGAAAGATAGAGTAGGAAGATAACTGAAAACTTCCATGAGAATAAGATGTTCTGGAAAGAAGTAAAGAGGACAAGGAAGGGAACATCTGGAAAATAAGAAAATATGAAGACAGGATGGTAAAATGTTGGTTGAAAAGAGAAGCAGTTAGGAGCTAAGTATTTTGAAGGACTATTAAATGCAGTTTAAGATAGAGATGCTGAGATTGTTGCAGTGGGAAGGGAAAATGGAGTGAAGGTGCTTGGAGGGTTGAATAAGACACATATCACGAATAGGAAGTAATAATAATGGTAAAGGATATGAAAGCAGGAGAAACTGCAGGGTTGGATTTTTTTTCTCTCTCTCTCTTTGAGCCTATGGCACCGGTAGGCTAGATGAAGGCTTTTTGAATGGTCGGCCTCCAACAAGTAGTGCAGGTTAGATTTTTGGTTACTAGTATTTTTTCCCAATACTGTTGGGATTTCGTTTGAAATATGATAGAATTTTCGTTTTGAAAAATATGTTGGGAAATTTAGGGTACAGTGGCCCTAAATACCAGCCTTGTTACCCACAGTTTAAAGTTGAACACTTCAGTCAACAACAACAAACGCCACTTTACGATTCTCTTACCTGCTGTAAGGACTTCAGCAGAAACGCCAGCTGCCGTTAACAGTTTAAGGAACACTTCTAACCACTTAGCTTACGGCCAAAAAATAAGAGATTGCAATCAAATACGCCTAGCTAAAATGTTTATAGTGTAAACTTAGCTGTATTTCTGGTGGTGTTCTTTTCAAACGAAAGTCGAGCTTGAAGAATGACCGAAGGTTCCAGTAACTCGGCGTGATATAGTAGTGGCTCCGAAGGGCGAAAATGTAATCTTGACGGAGCGTGACATGAGTTTTTACTGAACAGCTATGTGGCGAGGACCTATTTATATAGCCCTACGCCAGCACCATCTATAAATCTTTAAAAAGATTCATTTGGCTTCGCTACAATTTAACTTGTTCTTTAATAATTAAGTTTATTTTACTTGTTTTTATTAAATAGTAATATTATTTTCATTTACATATTAGTTGAATTATTAGTTTGTTTATTTATTTATTTGACGGTTGAATGAATGAACATTAATTTGTGTTCAACAACCGTTTCTTTAACGATTCATCAGTATTCGAATCTTGGCCTGTTAATTACTACTTAAAGGCCTATTAAGGACTAGTTAGTTCTCTAATCCCCTATTTTTCTATTATATTTCTAACAACACCCTTGTGGAGTTATCTTTGTGGCAATGATTCTAAATAAAATATGCTAAACATTCAATCATAAATCCACAAACATTTTAATTACACAGTACAGTAAGAACGGTCATTTCGCGCTTAATTGGTACTGGACTATCGGCCGCGAAATGAAAAATCGTGAGATGAACGATATTGAAATACATGTAAATAGTATAATTGGTTCTTAGGTATGGCACATAAGCTTTTTATAACTCCCATTAACCCTCCAAGAATACAAAATATTTTGCCGAAAATTCACACATACAAGGTTATGCATAATCTGTATGATAATAAACAAGATTGAACACTTTCTGATTATTAATAAAGGTTCAAATATTACTCTACTTACGTTATGAGAGTCTGTGACTGGCTTGAGTAGCCTGGCAGTGGTGGAAAGTGATGGCTACTGGTTACTAGCTCTCGCCTCCACCGTTTGCACATCACCACCACCAGCACTTTGTGCAACCATTTCTTTCTTTTCCTGGAGTGTATATTTCCTGGGCTTCACCCCCTTGCGATAATCACACTTCTCTCGTCCACCACGTTTTTCACCACAGTTTCTACCACAATTTCCACCACTACCACTCATAGAACTCATGTTATTACAGTGTATTGTACTTCCACTAGAACGTTTTCACTAGAACACCGAAAGTAAATATGCTCCACAGCACAACAAAATAGCAATATTGTTGTTGACCCAGCTCTTGCCGTGACATAACCGAGCCAAACCAACCATTCAACTGGTGCGCTGACCTATGCGCATGCGCGAGATGTTCGTTTTGCACCGCTAGATGGCAGAAGGCGGAAAATTTGAAATAGACGCGAGATGCTAAATTCGCGAGACTATATTACGCGAGATGACCGTTCTTACTGTATATCATTTAACATAATCAAGAGATGAAGACACATATGTGATAAGCCTACCATGAGCAGAACGCAGATGTGTGGTGAGGCTGCGGCGGTTGGCCAGCTGAGTACCACACACACTGCAAGTGTGCAAGATGTCCTCTTTGGTCTGTGATGTCTCCTTCACCTCAGCCTCAATGCTGCAGGTGTGACGATTAAGACTCTCCTGGGAATAATAACCATTGCCATAAACAAAACATATTATTTTTGCTGTTGCTGAGGTTCAGCATTGCACTGCACCAATATCATGCAAGTTAGCATATTTCCCAAATAATTTGGCACACTTTTTCCCAGAAAATATCACACTAAAAGATCAAGATCAGCTGATTTATTGCCCTAGCTTACGGATGTGAGGGCGGCCTTATGGGGCGGCCTCACCTTCTCTCTTCCATATATTGGATGCAATTCACAGCCATTCGTATAGCCTTGGGAGCATTCAAGTCCTCCCCAATCATAGTCCTTCAGGCAGAATCTTCCCTATCCTCACTGTCACACAGACGCTCCACCCTCCTTGTCTGCACCTACATCAAACTTGCATCCTCCCTCAGCTGCCACGCCCTCCACTCCCTCCTCCTTCGACAGAGTAGGGCACCACTTCTTGGCCCCCTACCATATCTAGCCCATATGCCTTTGGTAGAGAGAGCCCTCTCCTTCTTTGCCTCCCACCAGGTGACTCCCATCCCTCTTTACTTACTCTCGAGAAGACTTCTCCTTTGGGCCCTTGGTTTCCTCTCTCTTCCTTGATTTCCTTGTTACTTAACACACATACACACACACACACACACACACTCACAATAGTCAAAAGCTTCTCTTGCACACCCGATACCACAACTCCCTACGGCCTATGCATATACATCGACGGCTCCTGCTTCCCAGCACCTCCTTCCGTCGGGGCTGCAATGTATACTCCACTCCATTCCACTGCCACCGTCTCGAGGCTGCCTGCCGGCCTCTGCCTCTATTCTGACGGCAGAACCCTTTGCCGTCAAAGAGTGCCTCAGGTTTGTCACCACACTCACTTCCCCTTGCTCAATCAGGCTCTTCTCAGACTCCCCTCACAGCCCTCCAACTCATCCGGTGTCACCACCCTAGAACACACCACTCCCTCTGCTTCATCATTCACAACCTTCTCCAACTGTCCTCTTCTGGCTTTTCCATCCACCATCAGTGGGTCCCCTCACACGTGGACGTCATGGACAACACAGCGGCAGCACACTCCCACCCCTTGTCCATACACCTCTCTACTGACCTGACTAACTTTCTGACCAACCTCCGCACAGCTTGCAAACTACACTTGGACACAAACCTAACTGACGCCCTACAGTACATCTCACTTGGATGCATCAGAAGACACACGGTCACAGAAGTACTTAAACCTACTGTCTTCATATCTAAGTATGGCTGTGAAAATAACATCCCACTTATATAGTGCTGAAAAGTAGAAAACATACTCTTATAATCAAGTGCTGGTTAAAGGCTTCTTTTATTTTCTCAAAAAACACAGTGCCCTTCTCTTCCATCCTCCATCCTCCTTTCCTGCAACACTCACCTTCCTGTAGTAGGAGCGGCGACATGCCTTGCAGGAGTATGGTGGAGGACCGTGTACTGCTGCATGTCTGTTGAGTGCCTGGACGGACCGAAATGTGGTACCACATTGATCACACTGTTGCTCCACCTCACACACATGCACTTCTGTAAATGAAAATGAACTAAAAAAAACCCAGTTTTAAAGTCATTATCAATCTATCTTGTAAAAAGTATATGATGATTGAACTCCTTCTATGCTACCAATTCTGTATACTGATTTTGTATATAATTAAATATCATATGCTATAGCAGAGTATCTTTATCAACAACGTCATAGGAGCAAATATTCAACTATTACATTGGTGGCATGTTGAGATATTAACCAACTCGGAAAAAGAATAACAAGGCTTTGTCTCCTGCCTTCATCTCCAACCACATGGTACCCACGCATATTGTCTCCTGCACCTTAAGCAGCATCTAGTAATTTTGTGCAGTGCTATTGCATTCCTGGGCCTGCCTCCTTGCCTTTCACAATATCTACTGTTCAACCCCTACGTCATCATGTTGCCCCCTACAGTGTCCGTTGTTGTGGATGTGCTTTCTGCCTTTCATTCTCCTTCATCCTCCCTTGTGGTTGTTTCTCCAAGCTGTGTTACTGCCTTGAACACTCTTCTCTGTCTTCTGCTGGCGTTTTAAGCTTCTCTTGGCATCTGCTATGTCTTTGTTGTGCCTGCATGCTGCAACAGTGCACTAATTTTACTAGTGCCTTTATCCTAATTATACGGGCATTGTTTTCCAATAATGTCTCATGTGAGTGAATGAGTTCATGTGAATAATTTATCCACCAGACATTAGAGGTCTAAAGGGCATATAACTTGAGGTTCATAGATAAAGAGTAGCTAATGGAGGTCATTTCTATGGGAGTGGAAACAAAGGATATTCTAATGGAGGATAGATATCATTAGATAATTAATGAAAGAATATTAATGAGTTGTGGTAAATAAGAATACTTGAATCATGAGGGCCAGAGGGATCAGAAGTAAGAGGTATGGAAGTAAGGTTCAGGTTTGGTTTCAAGATAGGTGGTACTAACAATACATCCATTAACCCGTAAAATTTCTAACAAAAACATGCATTATTTGTTTTATTGATGTAAAGTCTGTTTTACTAAAAAAGGCAATATTTGGGCAGGAAGGATAATCAAAAAGTGATTTTGTGGTAGATGTAGCTGAAGGAATGGGTGGGAACGAGGTGTAAAAGGATGAGGGAAGGGAAAAGGGAAGGTGGAGGAGGTGTAGGACTAAGGGGAGGAGGTAGGGGAGTCAGAGGAAGGTCGTGGGTTGGGGATGAACTTCTGCTGGAACATAGAGGGTCGTATCTGAAGTTCAATGTGATGAGAAGAAGTGAGACATCAATGAAAGGTTTTGCTATAAAGGCTTCTATCTCAGAGATGGTACCACTTGGGGAAAGAGGAGAGAAAACAGTGGGAGTAAAAGTTTTCTTGGTAGGAGGCTGCAAGGAAGGCATTTTAGTGACTAAAGATGTAGCAGGATAAGTTGATGGTTTTGGAGGGGAAGCACAGGAGTGACACTTGGAACTTTGTACATGAATATGAAATGGGAGGGGAGCAAGGTTTGAAATTGAAGAAGTAGAAGTTAAGGTGTCAAGCTTTTGTAAGGAAAAATTATTACTCACTGGCACAGAAGAAGCTACAGGAAAGGTGAAAGAAGTAGAATGGGAATAGGCAAGAGAGGGAGTAATAAGAGTGGAAGTGGTAATAGGATTAACTGTATTCGATGAAGAAGGAACAAAAGCAGTGGGAAAGGAAGAGGTATGAGTGAAGGAAAGAGGATGGAATGTAGTAGAGGGAAAGGTAATGCTATTTGTGATTAGCAGGGTGTTAGCAGTGATGTACTGAGAGAGAGGAACCTATTGAAAGGCACTGAAATGGGTCTCTTATCTAGCTTCTTTGAGTGTTAAACTATGTTTGAAGCAGAGGGCAGCAACCTGCGATTCAAATTTGTAGACATTATATTCTTGAGTGCAATTTGCACAAATGTGCTTTGTTTAAGGACAGTTTCTATGGGCTATGTCTTGGTAAGGTGGTGGTTCTACAGTATTTTGCTGGATATCCGAGTCTACAGCAGTTTTGCCACTGACAGGGGGATCCTTTGAATGTAGCTTTTACATTATTTGCTGGGTACTTACAACAGCCACGAGAATTAATGATAAAGCAGGACTTATGAGCAATATCATGTTTGTCTACAATCAGTTCAAAGAAATCAGAAGAGCAGTTGGATCAACTGACCTCTTAAAGGAATGGAAGGCAGCTTGATAGAAAATGGTGAGGAAATTAGTAAGGAATTAAATAAATACTTCTTGTCCGTATTTTCTCAGGAAGAATCGGGTAGGGAACTGGAGCCAGTACAGATCTTTAGGAGACATGTGGTTGATAAATTAAGCGAAATAGTCATAAGTAGGGAAGTAGTTAGCAAGGAAATAGATAGACTTAAAAAGACTAAATCTCCAGGACCGGACGACATTTTTCCAAGCATTCTTAGGGAATGTAGAGAAAAACTCGTTGATCCCATTGTGATGATTTTTAGAAAATCCCTAGACACAGGAGTAGTTCCTAGGCTATGGAGGCAGACAAATGTAGTTCCTATATTCAAGAAAGGAGATAAGGCAGAAAGTAGTAACTACCACCCAATTAGTTTAACATTAGTGGTAGGCAAGATGTTAGAAGCTATCATAGCAAGGGCAATTAGAAGACATTTAGATGAATACAAGTTAATTAGACATAGTCAACATGGTTTTAGCAAGGGGAAGTCATGCCTCAAATTTATTATCCTTCTATAGGAAAGTATTTGAAACCATAGATAAGGGGGACGAGTATGATATAGTTTATTTGGACTTCAGTAAAGCTTTTGACAGAGTACCCCATAGGAGACTGTTAAGTAAAGCTAAGACTCATGGCATAGGTGAGAAGGTACTAGAATGGATTAGAGGATGACTTACTAGTAGGGAACAGAGGGTACAGATCAATGGAAAAAAATCTGAATGGGGTAATCTCACTAGTGGGGTACCACAGGGATCAGTACTAGGACCATTGTTATTCATAATCTATATAAATGACTTAGAGACAGGAATAAACAGTGATATCAATAAATTTGCCTATGACACAAAGATAGGAAGACTGGTAAAGAATTTAGATGATGCTAGGATGCTGCAGGATGACTTAAATAGGCTGTACGAGTGGTCAGAGAAATGGCAGATGCAGTTTAATGTTAACAAGTGTAGCATTATGAGCGTAGGTAAAGGAAATAGGCCTGTAGACTACACATTAAATGACAATACCTTAGGAAGGTCATATAGTGTGAGGGACTTATGAGTTCAAATAAGCAGTGACTTGCGCCCCAGGAAACAGTGTAGTGTTACAAAGCCCGTAGTCCCCACGACTAAGTCAGGTGAGGTGGCAGGTGGTGGTGACGTGGTGGGCGCCGAGCGGTGCTACAAACAGACGGGGACTCTGCTCTTGCCTCGACCAGGTGGTGACTCTGACCGCTCCATTCCACCCCACTGCCATTGGATTTACTTCACTACTACAACGCCTGTGTGAGGCCCTATGAGAGCCTTACCACTACGGGAGAACACCAGTTCTGTGTCAGCGGGTTTAAGTGGCCGCTGTGTTTGTGACTGTGCCGTTTGTGATGAGCCAGAGCTGTGTGTGCCACCGGGCCTACAATGCCTTGTTAATGGTCGTTGTGTTGTGTACTGTAGTGGAGTCAATAGTGAACTAGTACTGAGCCTGCTCTGTGTTTTCTTCCGTAATCACCACTCAGATAGAAGAAGGGGTGGGTGGGTCCTCGTTACATTGGTGTCAGAAGTGGGATGGCTTTTGCCTGGCAGTTAGCAAAAGACTGTGTAGTGGTCTGTGTGAAAGGAAAAGAGCAAGATGGCGCCAGGACAGAAGGGAGTTGATGCTGTACCGTCACTGTTGGCTGCACTATTGGTGGAGATGAAGGCTGGACGGGTGGAACTGCATGCAGCTATGCAGGCCAGACAGGCGGACATGCAGGCTGCTATGCTGGCCGGACAGGCTGACATGCAGGCGAAACTGTTGGCTGGACAGACAGATATGTGCCGGGCATTGCAGTCGGCCGTAGACGGAAAAAATAGGATGAAGTGTGAGGCGGGTGTGCCTAGTGTTGGGGCCAGTAGCCTGCCCTGTGCCTGTGAGACCACAGCTTGGTAGTAGCACGTCCATGTCAGCTGCTGTTGGGAGCTGCGACGAGCGAAAAGCACTGGTTGCCGGGCAGGAGGCAGGTGGTGGAGGTGACGCATCACAGGTGACCCTGTGTCTGTCTGCTTCACCTCCTCCCGGTGACGGCCCGCTCCAACCTCTCATCCTGCCACCATCACCTTGCCCTCATGCTGCAGTGTCTAGCAGCCGGGATGAGAAGAGGAAGTCGCCTGAGTTTGCCGGCAAGGTGGCCTTTGAGGCATACCTGCACCAGGTAGTGATAGCCAAGATTAAGAGTGTCGATGAGCGGGAGAAACTGGCTGGCAAGCAACAAGTGAATGGTGGTTGTGCGCGGGGTGTGGCACTCAACTTGCCTACCACGCATCGCCCCAACCACACCTTGCTCTATTCTCTCCGTCCTCCGTCATCACCACGCTCTCATCTTGTGTCTTCCAGCAGTTGGATGAGTGCTGGGCAGCCTCGCCTCAACTGGTTCAGTGGCACCTGCCGAAGTCAACGTGAGAGAGAGCGACACAGGCACGACAGTCGACATGCGAGGGGGCGGAGGACACATTCCCTCCATCGTCTGCGTCCGTGTCCTTTCGACCTGGGTAGTAGTAGTGGTGGCCAGGATGGTCACTTTGTTGGCCGCTACTCATCGGCGACTTTGGGACAGGTAGGTGACGCACATGAGTGGGGCGAGAGCGACATGCGCCAGTCTACACTCCTGCAGCGCCAGAAAGCTTAAGCTGTCAGGAAACGTGGAAATGGGTACAAGCTAGAAAACTTAGATTCAGGACAGACATAGGTATATATTGGTTCACTAACAGAGTCGTGAATGATTGGAATAGGCTGGGTAGACATGTAGTAAGTGCCGAGTCAATAGGTAGCTTTAAAAGACGGTTTGATCAGAGTATGGATAGGGATGACAGGTGGGATGGCTAAATTTTGGATTATTCCAAGGGTTGGGGACAAGGAGCTGCCTCGTGTAGGTCATTAACTAGCCTCTTGCAGTCTCCTCATTTCTTATGTTCTTATGATACCCACTGGGCAGATGTCATGAGGTATGAGGATGGTACCCATACTAGTATTGAGTTGACTATAAATTCACTGGCCCAAGTTCGATCCCGGACAAAGGCAGGCGGCACACAGCTCACCCAGATGTTCCTCATCCCTAATGGGTTGGTAGACAAATGGGTACCTAGGGTGACCTGGGGAAAGTAAACTGTGGAAAGTTGGATGTCACAGTGGCCCTGTGTCCTGGCATAACAAATTAATTTCCACCACAGGCTCAAAGGCCTATGTGACAGGAGATGAACGCTTGTAGCTACACTCAGCTATAATGTCTGCCAACACTTTATCTTATTATTATCAGGGGACACTGGGAAAAGTTTCCTGTTATAAAGTCTTTTGAGGATGAGCATAACTTGAATATGGGGTTCTGAGTCATTTATGAATAGGCGAGATGTCATGTCATGTGAGGAAGGTTTCCATTCCCACCTGTCTTTGGATGCATTTTTTTTATATTGAAAAGTGTTATATGAGTAGGGACCATA
>JAXIVD010000130.1:120000-160000 GCA_036785275.1 Cancer borealis | reverse complement strand
ATATATATATATATATATATATATATATATATATATATATATATATATATATATATATATATATATATATATATACATATATATATACATATATATATATATATATATATATATATATATATATATATATATATATATATATATATATATGATGCCTCCCACCACACCCTCTGGCAGCCTCAAGGTATCCCACAGTTCTATCAGTTTCTCTAGGGCATCGAGCACTTCAAGATGGAACACATTGTGATCATATCTTGATATCTTTTTGGACTTGACATGAATCTTGAGTGTTGCAACAAGTCTGTGGTCAGTTGCAAAGAACTCGGCACTCCGGTAAACCGTGCAGTTCTGGAAGATCTTCCTACGCGTACTAACGAGGATGTGATCAAGCCCCTTAGCTACCCCTCCGGCATTGCTATACCAATTCTAGTGGTGCAGCTTTGGTCTTTGATACCTGTTGGCGCCAGGTATTTGTACTTTGTGTGAGGAAAACGGGAAAATGGAATTCAAATTATTCATTGTATTGTTAGTATCAGATACTTTGCTCCCTACATGGGTTGTATTGTAATTGTGAAATTTTCCTGTTAATTCTGTTATGTCACTAAGTGTATGAAAGAAGTTGTATTAATTGCCACTCTGACATGTCATCACCTGTCGACACGTCCGCACCGAAAGTTTTGTGACGGGTTACTTTTAGTGAATAAATGTTTTTTCACGACTGAAGTCTTGCTGTTTGGACGTTCCGCTCCTCCCTGCTCTACTACTTTGGCTTCGCCTTATTCCTCGACGTTTTACTTGAAGGAGGAATAACATGGTGCTCAGACCCGGGATTGTACAAGCAGTTTGTTAGTGATTCACAGTGAATGGCGAAGATGGCCTGTGAGCAGCTGGAAAGGAAACGAGCGGCGGCCCGCGGGTGGAACACTCGTGCTGGCAATGTGTTGTGGGATCTGCTTGCCGATCCAATGGTGACCAGAGTGCAACTTGAGGACGCTGTGCAGGAGTTTGACAAGCGTTTGGCCACCTTGGACAACGTACAAGCGGAACTGGAACTAGAGATAAGTGACCCTGAGTTGCTAGAAGCAGACTTAGGCAAAGCAGCCAGTTTTTGTAGTGCCGCTAAGACTGCAAGAGTACAAGCTGCTCAAAAGTTTGTTGACTTTAATAAAGCTGATGTGTTAGAGAGGAAGTCACAGCATGACAGTGATGGTAGCTCTGCAGTGTCTACGTGTTCCAGTGTTCAACTCCCCCACCTTGAGTTACCTAAGTTCAGTGGTGAACTAACCCAGTGGCAATCATTCTGGGATCTGTTTGTGGCCATGGTAGATGACTCTTCTCTCCCAGCTATCAGCAAGTTCATCTACCTACAGTCACTATTGGAAAGTGAGGCGAAGTCTGTTATACAGGGATTGTCACTTACTTCACTTAACTATACTGTGGCCTGTGATTTATTGAAGGAACAGTTTGGTAAGCCAAAGAGGATAATTTTTGCTCACATTCAAGCTCTTCTCTGCTTAAGTATGCCGTCCAAACTTCAAGGATCAAAGTACTATGTGTCCGCCTTGAGGAAGCTGCAGGATGAACTTCAGACCCACATCAGGAGTTTAGATGCGCTGGGTGTTAGTGGTGATGAGTATGGCCTCTTCCTTACCCCAGTGATACTTTCTCGTCTCCCTAGTGACTTTCGGCTGGAGTGGTCAAGGGAAGGATCTGGCCATGAAAGAGATCTCAAGTGGTTGATGACGTTCCTTACTAAGGAGGTAGAGTGCCGCGAGCGCTCTGACTCTTTTAAGGATGTGTCCACGACTGGAAGGACTGACAACCGCAGTGTGAGGGAGTCTGAGAAAAGGAAGCAGTCTCCCAGTTCTGCCTCTGCTCTACAGGCATTTTCGGAGGCTAGTCCAAGTGGGTGTGGCTTTTGTAACAAGCTCCATGCCAGTGTTTTCCATGAAAAGTGTTTTAAGGTGCTTCAGCTTTCACCTTCAGAACGACAAGAGAAAATTCGTTCTGCCGAGTTGTGTTTTGTGTGCTTAAAGGGAGGGCATATATCTAAGGGTTGCAAAGCAAAGTATGTCAGGTGCAAAGGCAACCATAAATTGCTTCTGTGTTCTAAAGGTTTCTCTGTTCTTAAAGGAAGTGAAAAGGTTAATGTAGGTCAAGCTGCAAAGGAGGGTGAGAGTGAATCAGGAAGTGCTATTGTAAAACCTGCAGCAGCTGGTGATCTTGTTAGTGTAGCTCACTCTTCTCATACCCCGGATCCATTGAAACCAACATGTAGTGTTTTACCAACAGCAAAGGTCAAAGTGTATGGTAAGAATGACATGTACAGTGAAGCTACTTTATTGTTCGACTATGGGTCAGATAAATCTTAAGTTTGTAAGGAAGGTTAAACCTACATGGGTATCTTCAGAACAAATTTCTTATTCCGCTTTTGGGGGAAGTAAAAGGTCTAAACCTACACTCTGTAACATTTATGATGTGAATTTGTTGGATGTTAATGATGCTGTTGTGTCTTTACTTGCAGTTGAGGTGCCCTCTATATGTGGTCCTCTATTTCGTCCACGTGTTCCGGCTGATAACCTACATGCCTTTAACTCTATACAGTTTGCAGATGAGTATGTGCATGACAGAGAGTTAACTGTTGACATTTTAATAGGACTTGATGCATATTAGAAATTTATGATACCTAACAATTGTTTGCAAGTTGAGGGACTAGTTGCTCAAGAAACTGTGTTTGGTTGGGTCCTATCTGGCATTTGTTCCTCTGTAGCTAAAGAAAACAAAGTTTTTTCTCAGATGCTATGTATTAACAGTTTCAATGAGGACAGTTTGCACAAGTTTTAGGACTTAGAATCTGTTGGTGTTTGTCACACTGAAGTACGTTCTGATATAACTAATAATCCTGTTCTGAAATTCTTTTCTGAGACTGTAAAGTGTAAGGATGGTAGATATGAGGTTGCTCTTCCTTGGAAGTCAATTGAAGATAAAAATAGTTTGCAAAATAATGAAAAGCTCACCAGAAAGAGGTTATCATGTCTGATGAGTAAGTTTAAAACTGATCCTAAACTTCAGGAGTACAATGCTGTGTTTGAGGGTTACGAGCAGGTAGGCATCATTGAAGAGGTTCCTGAGAGCGAGATGAACAGCCCATACCCTACGTTCTATCTTCCTCATCGCCCTATTATCTGGGAGGACAGCACCACAAGTAAAGTAAGATCTGTTTTTGATGCATCTGCTGTGAGCTATAATGGAATTTCATTAAATCACTGTCTTGAGTCTGGCCCCTCTCTTAATCCACAGTTGGTGGAAGTACTTGTGAAATTCAAGAGATGGAAAGTTGTTTTGACTGGTGATATAAGAAAAGCTTTCCTCCAGATTAACGTTAGGAAGGAGGACAGAGATGTTCACAGATTTCTTTGGAACATTAATGGTAACATTCGCACCATGAGATTTGTAAGAGTCCCCTTTGGAAACAAAAGTAGTCCGTTCCTATTGAATGCAACTATTAAACACCACCTTAAAGGTTTTCCTAGTTCAGAAGTTGTTGCAGAACTTAATGATAATTTATATGTTGATGATTGGTTGTCAGGAGCTGACAGTGCAGAGGAAGCTTTTGTTAAGTTTAATGAAGCACGTTCAGTTTTGTCCAAGGCCAGTATGCGCTTTCCCATGCCTGGAGAGGGGGTTAGTGTATATCTGTGTCCATTACTGCTGTACTATTACGGTGACACTGCTGCACCATTATGATGGCACTCTGCAACATTATTACCGTGGCACTCCCAACACAGTGCTGGGGCTCATTAACCTCCTTCCCACCACCACGCCTTGTCAGTGCCATTACGGAGGCACTTGGGTACAGTGCCACTATGAGGAGTGCCATGCTTCCATCTAGACCATCTTTGCTGTCACCTAGCCTGTCATTGAGATGTGTTCTACCATCCTGCACAATGACTAAAACTTGAACGTTATACAAATAACAAATATAAACATGAAAATAATGGTAAATTTACAGTGTTACACCCGTCGAGCCCGACATTGTTCTTGTGTTGCTTGGTTCAGACTTTCCAACATCATTTTTTATCTAACTTAACCTAACCTATAAAAATTTAACCTAACGGTGAGGGTTAGGTCGGCCTCCGTGGTCAGTTGTTAACACAATAAAGAGATACTTATTCTCTGAGTGCTACAACCTTGATAACATGACTGTTCGTGATTCATATGCTCTTTGATAAAATCATATGTGAACGGTCCTGCAGAGCGCCATTGGCTGAGTGGGATCTGTTAAATAATGACAACAAGTAACAAGTAAGTAACAATTTACATCCGATGAACGAAGTCATTGTGACAGAAAAGCAATAGATGAGTGTGTTATATGTGCAAAACACAGCTTTTAATACCTAGGTGACCTTCATAATGAGACGGCTGTAACATTGTAATAACACCTAAGTAACTTGTGCTAGTGAGGGAAAGTGATGTGTTAGATACACTCAAAAGTGATTCCCAAAGTGAACTGACCTGGGATGGAAGCAGCTGTTGCTTTCTTGCCATATTAGTACCTTGGCAAGTGCTGCTTCCAGTCCCGGCCTTTTTTAGGCCAGCAGCCTCCCCAGGGGAGGAGGATACATGGACCGAAGCTGCAGTAACCTCTACAGTGAGTTCCGGGTTTCCTCCTTTAGTTAATACACCTGACAACTTCAGAGGGTGTAAGATTTTCTCTGCTAACCTACTGTGGGGGTCTCATGCAGGATCCTTGGATTCATGATGTGGTGAAGGGAAAATTTCTAGAATTTGTGTCCATACCTTTTCAGACTGTGCCTCCACGCCCTCTCATCCTGTCTCGGGCGGATGATCAGACCCTGAACGATGCCTTATGTCAGTTCCTCAAACAGTCAATAGTGGAGCTTTGTTTACTGGAAGATCACGGTTTTGTTTCTCATCATAAAGTCGGTTCGGGCCAGCGAGGGTTATCCTAAACTTGATGGACCTTAATGTTCATGTGCCTTATATTCTTTTTAAGATGGACACTCTGAAGGAGGTGATTCCTTTAATCCTCCCTAACTGTTTTTTTATTACAGTTGATTTCAAGGACGCCTATTATTCAGTTTATGTTAGGCCTGAGGATAGGAAGTGGCTTCAGTTTTGGTGGAAGAGCCACGCCTTTAGATTTACTTGTCTCTCTCAGGGGTTAACTTCTGCTCCTCGCACCTTTACAAAGTTACTGAAACCTGTCCTCTCCCACCTTCGGTCCCTTGGAATGGTTGTGGTTTGTTATTTAGATGACTGTCTTTTTATTGCTTCATCGGTAGAGGCCTTGCGGGCCCAGGTGGGCTATGCCTTGCATTTCTTCATTCTCTGGGTCTCACCATCAATGTGCGGAAGTCGGTCCTGGAGCCTACTCAGAGGGTTACATTCCTTGATGTGGTTCTTGACTCTGTTTCCTTGACTTTGCCCTCCTGTAGGAGGGAGTGCATCAGGGAAAAAAGGTTTGCTCCTCCTCAACAGAGATTTCACCTTACAAGACTTGTCCTCTTTTATTGGTTTAGCGGTAGTTTCTGGCCCTGCTGTAGAGTTAGCTCCTCTCCGTTACAGGTACCTGGAGATTATTCATAACAGGGATCTCTCTCAGTCCCATGGTGATTATCATTCCTGCGTTGTTTGAGATGCTCATGCCCGGGAATTAGTCACTCAGGAGAGGTTGCTCCGCTCTTCTTCTCCAACATGTTAGCTGTTTACGGATGCCTGCCTGACTGGCTGGGGTGCTTCGATGGGGGACTTTACAACTGGAGGTCACTGGGCCCACAAGGAGCTGGATCATTTAAACTCTTTGGAGTTAAGGGCCATTCTGTTGGGCTTGCAGTCACTTTGTCGGGATAAGAATGGCTCTCATATTAGGCTTCACTCTGACAACACCACTGCGGTTGCATGTATTGATCGTTGTGGTAGCACACGACCTACACTTCATACTTTTACAGAACAGTTTTTTGAGTGGGCTGCTTCTAGGGATATTATTTTGTCGGGACAGCATGTACAGAGACAGCAGACACAGAGTCTAGAGTCAATAGGATGGATGGTGAGAGGATGTCACAGCCATGTATTTTCAGGATGATTTGTCAGCGTTTTTATACTCCTGATATCAATCTTTTTGCTACACAGATAAATGCTCAGTTACCTGACTATGTTTCTTGGAGGCCAGACCCATCTGCTATGTGCATTAATGCCTTTACCTTGGATTGGGGTGGGAAGAGTTTATATGCTTTCCACCTTTCAGTGTGATATCCAGGGCTCTCCGGAAACTGCAGGACTACAGGGCGACGGTGCTGATGATTCTCCCACTGTGGCCAACTCAAGTGTGATTTCCGGCGGCCCTTCAAATGTTGGCAGCCGATCCAGTCTTGCTTCCACGCTGTCCTCTGCTTTTTCCGCAACGGCAAACTCTTGCACACCCTCGGGCTCGGGGGTTGGTCTTGACAGCGATGGTGCTCTCTAGGTAGCGTTCACACGTCAAGGCCTTTCGACAGAGGTTGCCCAGTTTATCCTTCGGTCCTGGAAATCTAGCACTAAGGCTCAATATGGGCCGCGTATCAACAGCTGGCTGTCATTTTGCCTCGGCAGGGAAGTGGATCCGTTTCAACCCCCTGTGAATGTCCTTCTGGACTATCTTTTGTCAGAATTTAAACGGGGGACAGGCCGTGGATACAGCTCTATGAACACTATCCGGTCTGGCATCTCTGCAGTTGCTACTTTTGATGGACGTCCTGCGGGACAACATCCTCTAGTTTCCCGTTTCATGAGGGCAGTCTTCCTGGAGAGACCGTCTTTTCCCCACTCCTGCACTACTTGGGATCCTCAGCTAGTTCTGGATTAATATCTGCAGTCTGGGTCCCACAGAGGATTTGTCCTTTCCTCAGTTATCCATAAAATTGGTCGTTCTTATGTTCTTGTTGTCTGGCCAACGTGGCCAGACCTTGCATTTGCTAGACACAAGAAATTTGTTTGTCTCTGAGACTCAGGTTGTTTTTGGGATTGGCAATCTGGTGAAAACTTCCCGTCCTGGGGTCCTTCTGTCAAGGGGGGTCTTTGAGGCTTACCCGTATGACAACTGCTTATGCGTTGTGCACACCATCGAGCATTATCTTGATAGGACAACAACCTTTTTTTTTTGACGACACGACCTCCAGTATGGTTGGCCTCTCGTGATACTTTGCGTCGTTGGGTGAGAGATGTGATGGGGGCTGCTGGCATTGACCTTACTATATTTTCTCCCCATTCAACTAGATCTGCATCGTCCAGCAAGGCGGCCCTGGTTTTGCCATTATTCACGAGTGTCTCCACCATTGGTTGGGCCAGGGAGTCAACCTTTACGCAACACTACCGGAAGCCCATCGCTCAGCATGGACAGTTTGCGAGGGCAGTTTTGTCACATAATGTTTGGCCTTTTCCTCTGCTCAGGGTTTAATGTGAGGGTTCTTTGACCCAATTTTTGGTATGGGTGATGGGTGATTTTCTTTCCATGTTCCTGTGGGACTGTTTCACTATATTTTTGATAATTGTTAATGTTTTCTATCTTCTGAATTACAGTGTTGTGCTTTACTTTGTTCCTATGGATTTTCTTTTTCACGGCTCCATGCTGACCCTTTTTCTGAAATTTGTGTGATTTGGTAGGTTTTAGGAATCTCTCTAAAGCTCTCATTGGGTACCGCTGTGACGTCAGTTAATTATTGTGACGTGAAATTGTAAGATTAAATGAGTACTTACCAAGAATGAAGTTTGATTGTAATTTCACGAATATTTAACGACGTCACAGTGGTGCACAATGCCCTCCCTCCCTGCCCTATCTATTCACGGAGCTCACTTTGAGACATAGGCTCTCAGCGGTAGTTGGTGGCTGCTTCCTAAAACCTACTCTCTAAACGGACTGATGGTGGAATGGTGGGGGAGCGTCTCATTGTGCACCACTGTGACGTCGTTAAATGTTCGTGAAATTACGATCAAACTTCATACTTGGTAAGTACTCGTTTAATCTTACAATTAATGGGTGCTCTCTTGTGTGCTAGATTGTCAGTATTTGTTAAGACTGCTCTTCACCTAAATAATGTACAAATGTATTGTTGGACTGACTCTAAGGTAGTATTATCATGGATAAAGGGAGACCCAAATAGATGGAAGACCTTTGTAGCAAACAGAGTCACTGAGATTCAGAGTTTGACACCGCCTGTTCAGTGGCATCATAGTCCTGGGAAGGATAATCCAGCTGATGTTATTTCCAGAGGTGCTTTTGCTGAGGACTTTATTTCCTGTACATTGTGGCAGAATGGTCCGGCTTGGCTTTCTGATTACTATGCTTCCATGCCGCAGGATGAGGTAGCAGCAACATTGTCCCTCCTTGATGAGCTACTGTCTGAAAGCAGATCTGTGATTTGTTTATCAGCTGAGTTTTCACCAGTAGGGATTGACTGCTCCCGCTGGGGCGATTTTACAAAGGCTCTCAATTGTTTTGCTTGGGTAATAAGATTTGCCAACAATTGTAAATCTCCTACTGTTAAACCTACTGTTAAACATATTGGCCCCTTGTCTTATAAAGAGCTAGAAGATGGTAAGACCAGACTAATTTATTGTATTCAGAGAGAAAAATATAACCAGGAGATCACAGCTTTAACACTTGGCAAATCCCTCTCAAAAGGTTCTGCTATCAATAAATTCAACCCCTTTTTAGATGACAATGGCCTTTTGAGAAGTAAGAGTCGGCTGGACCAGGCTGATATAAGTTATGACAATGAACATCCTTTAATTCTTCCATCAGGTCATGTAGCTAAATTACTAGTCAGTTTCCAACATAAATTTCTAAAACATGCTGGAGTTTCTACTCTAATGACAACATTAAGTAGCTGTTATTTGATTGTTGGATTAAGAAAGCTTGACAAAACAGTTTGCCGAGAGTGTATTACTTGTCGTAGACATCACTCACAAGCTTGTCTTCAACCTGTAGCTCCTCTCCCAGGATTAAGAGTCAATTCTGCCCCTCCTTTCACTGTAACAGGTGTAGATTATGCAGGACCTTTGTTTTGTGCAGATTTTCCATCTAGGAAAATGTACATTTTGCTGTTTACTTGCGGTGTTGTCCGTGCAATACACTTAGAGCTGACTGATTCTATGTCTCATGATGATTGTTTACTTGCATTTCGTAGGTTTTCTGCTAGAAGTCTTCCATCTGTCATTTACTCTGACAATGCTAAAACTTTCATTAGTATGTCTAATCAGATGCAACAGATATTTGGTGCTCTTACCCCTCAATGGAAGTTTATTGTGCCCCATGCTCCATGGTGGGGAGGTTGGTGAGAGAGATTAGTTAGGTCAGTAAAATTAGCTCCCAGGAAACTCTTGGGAAAAAATGTTTGACGAGATGTGAGCTGGAGACGACGTTACATGAGATTGAGGCATGTATAAACTCTAGGCCGTTAACGTTTCCTGGAGAGGATCCCCATTATTCTAGACCTTTAAACCCTATTCATTTTTTGATAGGATGCACAGTGGAATTTCAAATAGAGCTTGCAAATGACCAGCTTCCCATGGTGTCATCTAAAGATCTGCGTGAGCGTGAATGCTTGAGGCAACAGCTACTGGACAGATTTTGGAGGTTGTGGGTGTCAGACTATTTATTAAATTTACCCCCAACCATTACAGGTTTTGTACCCAGATGTAATTTAGAGAAAGGATCAGTTGTATTAATTTGGGATGATAAGACGCCTCATTTACAATGGCCTCTTGGGGTTGTTGTAGAGTTGTTCCCTGGTAAAGATGGTGTTGTACGGAGTGTAAATGTGAAAACATCAAAGGGAGTAGTTTGTAGGCCAGTACAAAGGCTACATAATTTGGAGATTTCATCTGCAGAAAGTGTTGCTACAGATCCTTGTGATGTCTTGCCATCAACAGATGCTTCATCTGCAGACGCACAAGCCTCTAGTGAGAGCCACTCCACAGTTCAGTCGTCACCTTATGTGTCATGTACAGGACGAACTGTGAAGCCTCCCAATAAGTTGGTTTTATGATTATTGTTTGGATTATGTGCTGATATGATGTATATTGTGCATTGGGGATTCTTTGGGTTGAAATTATAAATTCTTTGTTTAATGAAGGTGCTATTTGGATATATGTATTATGGATTATGATGTAAGAATAGGAGTCCTTAATGTTCTCCTATGGTGGGGAGAATGTTGGCAGCAGGTATTTGTACTTTGTGTGAGGAAAACGGGAAAATGGAATTCAAATTATTCATTGTATTGCTAATATCAGATGCTTTGCTCCCCACATGGGTTGTATTGTAATTGTGAAATTTTCCTGTTAATTCTGTTATGTCACTAAGGGTATGAAAGAAGTTGTATTAATTGCCACTCTGACACGTCATCACCTGTCGACACGTCAGCACCGAAAGTTTTGTGACGGGTTACTTTTAGTGAATAAATGTTTTTTCACGACTGAAGTCTTGCTGTTTGGACATTCCGCTCCTCCCTGCTCTACTACTTTGGCTTCGCCGTATTCCTCGACGTTTTATTTGAGGGAGGAATATCGGGTTACCTTTAGTGAATAAATGTTTTTTCACGACTGAAGTCTTGCTGTTTGGACGTTCCACTCCTCCCTGCTCTACTACTTTGGCTTCGCTGTATTCCTCGACATTTTATTTGAGGAAGAACCTGCAGTTCTCAACCTTCTCAATTTTGCAAAATTCAGAAAGAGAGATTTGCCGGTGTTCATGGTACCAGAGCAAGGGAGACCAACACATAACTAGTAGTCAGCTCTCTCAGTGCCAGTAGCAGCATTGAAGTCACCCAAGACAATGAGTGTGTCCCGGCAGGGCCAATAATCCAGAACAGAATCAAGTTTAGCGTAGAACATTTCTTTCCTCTCAACTCCACACAACTCGGTAGGAGCTTATACTGCAACAAGAGACATGAAGCCCCAGGTGTGCTTCAGCCTCAATCGCATTATACACTCATCATATAAAAATGTTCAAACTTTTCAAACTTCGTGTGTGGTATCTTTGGGTCTCTACGCATTCGCGTTGATGGGTTGTCAGCTGCATAACGCACCTCTTTCCAGGTAATGGCGCGTTAAAATAGCCGCGCTGCTGTCACGCCTCCTTTTCTTCTAGGCTTTCTTTTCTTTGTGTATTTTTTCGTTTTTTCGTGCAAAGAGAAAGGCCGTCAGTGAGGCAAACCGTCAGAGATCTATGAAAAGGTGGTGGTCTCTCTCGGCACCACATTCCTCCTCCACAAGCTTCTCCTTGCCACATGGCCCGCACGTGTCGTCAGCTAATTACAGGCACAGCTTGTTGCCAGAAGAGAAGAGGAAGATCCACCAAATTAGTGAGGATAGTGCTATGATAATGATATCATTGGCAAGATTACAAACATTGCTGAGTCTTGTGAAATGTGAGTGTGGCAGCAAAGTTACACCAAATCTAAAACAGGTGAATACTTTGATTGTACTGTGAGTCTTAGGTGTGAAAAGTGCAACAAAATTGTGCATCTTTCTGAACCAAGAAAATGCAAGAATACTGATTTGACAGAAGGGAATGTTATTCATGTTTACCATTCTCTGTCGGAAGGATATGGGTGACATTTGTGACCCAGCTCACCATAATTGAGCACAATTTTGGATATAAGGCTAACTCATTCCTACAGCACCTTGGCTTCTCCATGACCTCGAAGAGTGTGTTATCCAAGCAGAGGATGGATAAAAGAAAAATAACACCACAGAAAACCACAGCAACACCTGACTCTGATTACCAGCCTGGTGGCTTCTAAAGTAATTGCTTCCTCGCCACAATGAGGTGAGTTGGCTCCACCGATACCCTATGAATATGTTATTTTCATACTAGATATATATAACATATCAATAATATGTTATATAATCTAATATGATAATAACAGGGGACCAGGAGCTTTGATTTCTTTAGAGGTCTACCAGACAAGGGAGAACTCAGCTTACGGAGGGGCTATACAGGTGACATAAACGTGATGTAACATAGCCTGAAACTACCTAAACAACCACTCCCAACCTCCCAGAAATGGTCGAAGAATTATGTAAGTACATATTTGGATTTGGTGCATGTCAGAGTGATTTTCTTATGAGTATTGAAGATGTTCACAGAAAATGCATATTTCTCAACTTTTGTTTTTGGCGCATAAAATTTTGAATAACTCTGTCAGTAATTGACCAATTTAAAAAATTCTTGCAGCAAAATAATTCCTATCCTCGTCTTTACTAACCGCAGGATGATCATCCATTAATTCCTTCAAACAAATTTATGGCAGACTTTTAAAACTCGAATTTCTGATGGAAAAGAAAGTTAATATTTTGCGGTGTAATAAAATTGTTATAACTTCAGCTACGTGCACGAAAATGCAGAAGTAGCTACTTTTTTGTGTTTATTATCTGCGATCAAGAGAAAATTTCCATACTATTCATAGTTTTGATGTTATTACGTGATTTTGAATGTCTTCTGTCATCGCCAAACAGTGCATTGCACAAAAATCTACTGCAGTTTTTTATTATCATTTTACTGATATAAAAGCATTATACATTATGTAGAAGTATTATTTACTTAGATGAAAAAATAAAGGTAGGAGGACCCAAAAACCGATATCAGGGCCGAGTATCCAGATTCCCTCCTTAAGATCAAAGACAAATAAATTCCTGCGTATAATTTTGATAATGGCTTTGCCACAACTAGTCTGTCTCACCTGACGGCAGAGGGGCAGGTGGCGGGCCAGGTAGAATGGGTTATTGTAGGGCTTGTTGCACAGGTGACAATGGTGCTGCTGACGATGGTGTGCTCGGTGGCTCTCCAGTTGCTTTACAGTTCCCAGCTGTTTCCCACACACTTCACACTAGGACCATGGAAGGGAACTTATTAAATTAACTAGATTAAGTATGGCATTTTGGATCAATTCCACTTGATTTCATTCCATTAGCTATAGTTGCATTTATTTTGATTTGGATGGGTTTGGTTTGATTGGATGTTATTTTAACTGGATTAAGATGGATCTGGTTCAGTCAAACTGGAATGAATTATATTTAGTTAGTTGAAGTCATTTGAGTTGGGTATTGATTGAGCTGCATTGGTTGAGCCACGCAGGTCTAATCAAGTTTAGTTTACTCTGGTTTGCTTGTATTTCCTATTTGTATTAATCAAGAAGAGAGGAACTTGGAATAGTAAGAGGCAGGAATCAAGCTAAAAGAATACATGTACTTATATAATCTCCGATTTGCCGAAGATACCTTCCTTTCATACTACTGTCTAACCTCTTTCCTACTTATCCTTTCACACATCCATGATGCTAAGAAATATATGGATTGCTTTTCACTTCCTAAAGAAAGATATGATGAGAAAAATTTTTACTTCAATGATTTGACCAAAATTGGAATATGCATAAGTAATATGGTCCCCGCATAAGAAAAGGCATGTGTTGAAATTAGAAAGAATACAGAGAATAACAACTAAGATGGTGCCAGAATTAGAAGATCTCATATATGATGAAAGATTAAAACAAATGCAACTAAACACACTTGAAGAGAGAAGAGAGAGAAGTGACTTAATTACAATATATAAATTGATGAACAACTTGGAAGAAATAGATAAAATCTAATATTGAGAAAAAAAGGAGAGGCTGGAAATTTAATGGGACATTAGAAAAAATTGCAAAAAGAAATTTGCTTGAACGATAGAAAAAAGTATAGATACTTGGAATAGACTAAAAGAAGAGATGATAATGGCAAAGAATGTACAACAACTGAAGGAAAAACAGGACAAATGTAGATACGGAGACAGGACCACACAAGTGTAGCTGTATATTACAGGTGGGTAATGACAACTAGGTAAATACATACACACACCCTTACCTGGTAGCACTTGGTGACCTGTACAGATGGACAGGTACTCATGTGGCGTTGCAATACCTCCAGGGAGGATACCACCCAACCACATCTTACACATTTTTTTGTACCTGACAGATGAAATAGAAAGTACTCTCATTCACCACCACCCAATACTACGATCATTATTACTGTTTACATTATGATCGTCACTAAAAATCTTACCACCAGCACCATCACCACTGCTATCAACTTTCTCTACTGCATCCGCAACACCATGATGTATAACACCATTATTACCACTACAACTACCATACCAATACCTTTAAACGGTCATTAGATTAAGAATACAATTCATATAAATAAGCACTATACCATGTCCTTCACATTAACCCATTACAAGCCACCAAAACAGATTTGGTATTGCAAATATTACTGAGGTGGGTGTTATTATTATGAATATGACATCCAAATATATGTAATATGTAATTGTTAGCTATGAATAAATGTTCAAATGTTCATCAATTTATTTCTTTGCAGCAAAAAAACATCATCAAATTGAATAAAAAAATAAGCATATTTAAAATTTCTTTCTATTGTAACTTATTTGAAGCCTTGGTTGCCTAGGAGTGTCTGCTCATTGGTTGATGATAGGTATGAGTGAGTTTTATAAGAATATAATTTAATAATAATAGTACAATTCGTGAAAAGTATATACCACTAGAGCTTATACGCAAAAGTGAAAGACAAGGGAAAAATTTATATTTTTAATTATTGCACAAAAATTTGCAGAAGAAAATGTGCTCCCATCCAATAGTGTTCAAATGCACATGTATCCCATGTGTTATACAAGTGTCATATATACTTTGAAATCACATCAAACAAGCACCTGAAGCATAACAAGACTATACTGGAGACTTACTGGCCTCATCACCGTCTACTGAAAATAAATCTACCACTGCTGCCCCACAGTTCTAGGTATCACCATTGAAGGCAATCAGGTAGGAAAAAAAATCATCCAGTACCACTTGTATATTTTCCAAGTTTTCTTTTTGGAAAACATTATATAAAGAAGAAAAATCCAAAATTGGCTGGCACTGGATGCTAAGTGGGGTCAGGCTACTAAGCATATACCAACACCTACACCATCACTACTACCTATATACCGATATTTTGCCATTACTATCCTACACAGCACCTTCATCCTCAAACAAACATCACTGCCATATACTCACCATCAAGCAAGCATCACCATCACCATCACCATCATCACTTCTATCAACACACTATCCTCCCATTATAAACAAAATCAAGTCAAAATCAAAATCACAACCATTGCAAACATATTTATACATTATTGTCAACACCCAATATCACATAGAACATGGAGGTGTCAGCCATGGTCATAGAGGAGTCAAAGGGATCATGCACCAGTGTTACAGGGGTCAAATAGTGGTGTTCAATGGATCATGAAGTGGTGTTAAGAAGATGACCATCCTTTACCTTGATGCTTGAGGTGGTGCTGGTGCAGAAGGTGAGGGTTGCGGAAGGAGCGGCCACATACAGGGCAGGAAAAGCTAGCTTTCTCACCTCCTCCTGGACAGAGATGCTTGAGCAGACTCTCCTTGCGGGCAAATACCTGCATCAATACAAGAAGTTAAATCAGGAGTAGTAGTAGACAACTAGACACTTTCTGTTATGTTTGCAAAACAATCCTGAGGAGATATGTCTCAGTGGGTGAGGACTAGCTACAAGCTTGTCATCAAATCTCAGTGTGTCCTCTCTAACTTTTTACTTTCATATTGCAGTTACACTACAGAGCATTTGTATTCTGTTTTCTAAAGACAAGATCTCTTGCTTTTCACACAACACTACAAGAATTTCCCATACACACACACACACATGAACACATATATGCACACACACACACACATAAACATAAATCGATATTACAAATCTATACAATAACCTATTCTCTGCAGTTCCCATCTGAGAAGGGCATAAAAAATGTCCTCAAGTCAACCCACTCCCATAGTAAAGACATCATGAGGTGTCCCAGTATATTCTCCAAATTAATATCTATAACAATAATGGTCTAAAATATAATTCCCTCTCTATGGAACATCTCTTTTCTCCTCAAATATACTTCAACTAATTCTATGTGAAGTTACTTAAATCTAACTTCCATAGTGGAATATCGTGGAAGAGACATAATTCTAAAGGATTAAAGAAAGAGAAAAATCTGAAAAAATGTGAGAACGACAGAGGAAATAAGTTTTTTTGGGGAGTTATGGACAACAAAATAAAGAAATCGTATATAAAAAACAGATGTTAAGAAGAAAATAAAAGGAGAAGAATAAAGCATTAATAAAAGGGAGCGATGAAATAGAAGTAATATATACATGTATGCCTACATACAACTTGTTCCAAAAGAGGTAGACTGCTTCAATCCCTCAAACTACTGTCCTACTGCTTTGTTTTCTTGCCTTTCTAAAGTCTGAGTCTCTCCTTAACAGGAAGAAATAGAAGCAGAAGGTGGAGGTCCAGTTAACATTAGAGGTGTCTTGACACATCTCTTTTGAAAGAGTTCAAGTCATTGGCAGGTGGAAAAACAGACAAAGGAAAAGAGATCAATGAATTCACCATAGACTTTCTTCTCTTTTGTTAGCATTTTTTCAACTACCATCCTGAGTGAAAAGATCTGATCCACACATCCCTTACCTTCCCTAAACCCTTCCTGCTCTTCGCTATTCCTACTTCTTTGTGATCTTCTTCACCCATTCAATGACACATCTTTCCATAGATCTTGCCAGCTATGATTAAAAGATATATCTAAACAGTTCTCATATTCACTTCTACTACCTTTCCAAATGTAGACTGCAATGCTGATGGCCTTCGTCCATACCTTTGGTACCTTTCATTCTTCCCATTCTAATCAGCATGTCTTGTGACTATTTAATCATCGTCTCTCCTCCATACTTTAACATCTCAGTTGTGATCCTATCCAGTATGGCTGCCTTTTCATTTGTCAAATTTCTACTTGCTTTCATTATTTTTTCTCTTAATTCCCTGAAGTTCATGCACTCTCCTATCACCACCTATCATTTCCGTATGTTACAATTGCTTCACCTTCACTCTTAATATTCATCAACTTTTCAAAGTATTCTTTCCACCTTCCTTTCACAGCCTCTTTCTCTCTCTGCATCCTTCACTCCACATCTTTCACCTCATACCCTTCATGGCACACATTTATTCTCCTCTTTTAAACTTGATTTCTTTCCAATATTGTCTCTTAAATTTCTTTTACTTCTCACTTAGTCATTTTCTGATGTCTTCATCTGCTCTCCTTTTATTCTCTTCTATCACTTATTTTGCTCTCCTTTCATGTTGCATACATTTTCTTTCCCTTGTAATGCTCACTCGCTCTGGTACATTCCTTGTTAGTGTTTTGTTGTATGCATTTATCTCTTCCTTCACCACTTTCTCAGCCTCTTCTATCCACCATGCATTCATCCCTTTAAGGCATTTACATCAGTGGCCAAAACTTCTGGTGTCCTTAATGAACACGCTATGAGGCGTCCTATTTGGATAGAGGGAGGTGCTCATGCATGAGAACATTAGCTTGCAGCAGCAGCAGAGACAACAAATACACCGCCAGTCTCTACCAGTCCTTGACGCACTGCTAGCTAGCCGTATACCGTCTCCTGCCTGCTCTTATTCCCTTTTATTATCCTTATATAATATTTTTATGCGCTTCCTTAACAAAAGACGAACATGAGGGCGGAGCGACATCCTCTTGAATGGGCAGAGTTATAGTCTCCAGAGCCAAATCTCGTTTCCTCTTACCTCGATAAAGCATTATTGATTATTTATTATATTGCTCCTACTATATTTTCACATCCTAATTCACACGTAATAATGATGTTATCAAATTATAATGGTGTTTATAGTGTACAAAAGCTGCTATATTTTTTTCTGTCTGTAACGATACATCGATATATCCATATATCGAGGTTAATCTACCAAGCCAAATATGACATATGGTTGTTATGTACGATAATGCATCATATTTATCCTTTCTAAATATCCAATAACAGCATTTGTCTTGTCTTCTTTTACTATTAATTAAATACAGTAATATATATTATTATATTTTATGCAGTTATTCTTACCTAATAACACCTGGAATTTATTCGACAATATATCCTGATATGAAACCACACATGCCCCGCTCTCCTTGCCAAGGTTAGAGGCCAATATGTCGCTATTTACTGCAATTCCCTAATATATTTCAATCATTATGCTTGTTTTTGGTTTTCTTTTATATCAAAAGCAGCATATATAATATAAATCTTATATATTAAACCCACTGTAATGGTCTCAAACATCTTACTTTCCTCTGATTTATTAGAAATATATCCCATTGAGTGTCTTTGGTAGATGAAGTTCCTGTGCGCTGATTGGTTGAATAGCTACAGGGCAGATGGAGAAATTCGTGCCTTGAGTGTGTTTGCAAAGATCTGCAAGTCATCACAAGAAAGACCGCTCAGACTTGCTTGTCATCGCGTCAGAATGGCACTGATGTAAACGCCTTTAATCTTCACTACTTCCTCTGTTACAAACAACATTACAGGTCAGTTATGGCTGGAAAAACTCTCTTTGAGTTTTAGTGATGATCTGGTCTTGACATGAAAAGAGTTGTATATCTTTGGTATTCTATTAATGATTGGATTCCTGGCCATTCCTATACATATCCAATACCTCTCACAGCTAGCTCTAAAGCAATTTTTCATTGGTTCCAAAATTTCCATTGTTATTTACCTTTAGACATGATTGACATGTGAAGTCCCCTGAGTGCTTGCGAAGATGCCGCAGGAGGTACTGGGGCTTGCAGAAGCTTTTGGTGCAGATTTGGCAGCTGTGAGGACCTTCAATAGACTTCGTGGGAAGGGCAGAAATTTTTCTGAGGCCCTGGGGGACAAGGTGATCAGTCAATTTTCCATGTCATATGGCTAACCTACCTTATAAAAGAGCTTGGGTGTATTGATATGAATTATACATGATATACATACTGCATGCAGGGAGCACTAAGGAAATAACAACTTTTAGGTTGATGATAAGTAAACAGTTCTGAGGGAATGGATTCCTACATCTTTCAGACATAAAGGGAAATAATAGAGCAACTGGCCACGACGGCAGCCAAACCTGCTCTGGAGCAAGGGATGCTAAGAATCTCCAGTTTTAGATAAGTTGTCTTTGGAGCTTATGATGCAAATGCATACGCAAATGAAGTTTTATTTAAGGAATTAGAAGGCATCAAATGGGATATCATTAGCCTAAGTGAGGTTAGAACAACTGGATATGAATTCATAAAACTGAAGAATGGTCACATTTTTTACTACAGAGAAACACGGAGTTGGCTTTCTAGTAAATATAGAACTAGCAAGATATATTGAAAATTTCCATAGTTTAGATGAGCAATTAGCAAGCTTAATACTTAAATTAAACAACAGATAAAAAATAAAAATCATACAGGTTTATATACCAATATTAACCTACTATGATGAGGATGTAATTCTATGAAGATGTAGAAACAGCTATGGAATTGCAGAAAACTGAGTATCCTTTCAAAATCAGTGAAGGTTGGGAAAAACTGTAGGAATGATAGCACCAGGAATCTTTGGAAGAGAGCTGTTTGTGTTCCTGGTACCAGAGCCATGAGAACCAACACATAACTAGTTGCCAGCTCTTTTAGTGCTAGTGACAGCACTAATGTTACCTAAGACAATGAGTGTGTCCCGGTGGGATCACTGATCCAGAACAGAGTCAAGTTTAGCGTAGAACATCTCCTTCTCATGAGTCCCGCACATCTCAGTAGGTGTACACTATAACAAGACACATAAAGCCCAAGGTGTGCTTCATCCTCAATTGCATTATACACTCATCAACCGCAGTAACCTCAACAACAGACGGCTGCAGTCTGCTAAAGATACTTATAGCTACTCCCCTGAGATGAGCACCATTGCTCATGCTGGACCAGAAGTAGGAAAACCTCTGCAACTGATCTCACCACTGCCAGGCCTCCTCGTCTTGGGGAGTCCCACTATATCCATCCTCAGCCTACTGAGCTCATCCGATAGATGAGGCAGTCGGTGGTCCTCTGAGACACTTAGGAGCTCCACCCATAATCAGCTGATATATACCTAGGCTTTGCCTTCCTCCTTCTAGGCATCAGTGTTGAAACCACCATGGAGTCTAATAAGTATGTGTGGCTAGGTTAGGTTAAATAAGTTTAGCCTACTAAATTTTAGGCATGGACTATTTATTTCTGGGCAAAGTATGATGCTTTTTCATTTCGAGAAACCTAACCTGATCCTAATCCTAAACCTAACCCAACCCTAATCCCACCCCAACCTAACCTAACATTGCAGGGCTGTAACCAGATACTGGTCTCACCTACTGAGGCGGTGGGTATACAAAAATAAAAACAAATGTTTTTAATAGTTTCCAGAAGTTGATATATATTGCATGATATTCTGCAACCTTAATTCTATCTGACATGTAAGTATTAACCTCGGGAGAAGATGGTACACACACTTATTAGACGCCATGATGGTTTCAACACTGATGCCTAGAAAGAGGAGGGAGGCGGAGCCTAAGTACATCAGCTGATTGTGGGCGAAACATAAAGATTAATGGCTGCACCCAGACACTTCCCTTTGACTCGGAGTAACCATTGAGTGCAACTGTAAATACTGTACATACAACTTAGGTTAAGGTAAAGGTAAATCTGCATAACTACTACTCGGACGATATTGATATAAAAATGAAGTCGTATATACTATACATAAAGTACTAAACACATCTGTGAAAGTTTCAGGCGGTGCTCATTATTATTTACCTGGCAAAAGATATTTCAAGTTATGTTAGGTTAATTATGTTATGTTAGCTTATGGTTAGGTTATGGTTTGATTAGGTTTGGTTCAGATAGATTCGGTTATATAAGTTTTTTATATTTTCTGCCCAAAAGTTATGCGTTTCACCCTAGATTCTTTTTCTGGATTGCAATATTATGGTCTTTAACCAAGCAACGGATATTTTACACTAACGAACAGGGCTCCCTCCACATTAGTCCGTTAAATCGAGGGTCGACAGTACAGTACTATATTACAGTAATGTTCCAGAGAAACACGATAAGTGCAAAATGAACATTTATTTACGAGTATATATAAATTATGTTGGTAGCGAGTGTTTGTAACTGGGCAGTGACCGTTAGTCCATCAGTACCACTGGGGAAAATAGTTCATTTCCGTCACCAAGTCCTTCATTTGTTTTTTCCTTTCCTCAGCGGCTCCGTAATCAGCTGAGGTAACCTCTCTAGTCACAGCAAAATTTTTTGTACCAACCCGTTTCATAAATTTATATAGCCATCCTGTGCTTGCTGTAAATTTTATTTCCTCGATGGTCTTGCCTTGTTTTGAGGCAATATTGCTCTGAATTTTGTAGGCCTCGTTTTGCACCATAGGTCCAGTTAAGATAACTTTACGCCGTCGCATATCTTCCATCCACAACGTTAGAGCACTTTCCATCTCAGTGTAAACAACAGACTTTAAATGTGTTTAAATAGCGTTACGCAGGAAGTGGAGACAGAGCGAAGTAGCGTTTCGCGGGAAGTGGAGTGGCGGAAGAAGGTTGTTTACACTTTTTCGCGGGTGTTCGCACTAAATTGAAAAAAACAGTGTTGAACTGAAATACTATCCCTGATTTACGGTCTCGTGTTAAAAAAAAAGTGTTGAATAGATTCGTGCTAAATCGACGCTCTACTGTACAGTAAGAACGGTGTTTCGTGCTTAATTGGTACTGGACTATTGGCCGCGAGATGAAAAATCGCGAAATGAACGATATTGAAATACATGTAAATAGTATAATTGGTTCTTAGGTATGGTACATAAGCTTCTTATAACTCCCATTAACCCTCTAAGAATACAAAATATTTTGCCGAAAATTCACACATACAAGGTTATGCATAATCTGTATGATAATAAATAGGAATGAACACTTTCTGACTATTAATAAAGGTTCAAATATTATTCCACTTACGTTATGAGAGTCTGTGACTGGCTTGAATAGCCTGGCAGTGCTTGGGAGTGCTGCTACTGTTGATTCAGGACAGTTAAATTTACACATAATGTCACATGTTCTTGCACCACTGTTCATCATCTGAATCATTTCTTTCTGTTCCTGGAGTGTATATTTCCTGAGCTTCACCCCCTTGTGATAATCACGCTTCTCTCGTCCACCACGTTTTTCACCACAGTTTCCACCACTACCACTCATAGAACTTCCACTAGAACGTTTTCGCTAGAACACCAAAATAGCACAACAAAATAGCAATATTGTTGTTGATCCAGCTCTTGCCATGACACAACCGACCCAAACCAACCATTCAACTGGCGCGCTGACCCATGCGCATGCGCGAGATATTTGTTTGGAACCGCTAGATGGCAGAAGGCGGGAAATTTGAAATAGACGCGAGATGCTAAATTCGCGAGACTATATTACGCGAGATGACCGTTTTTACTGTATTTGCATTGACCAGTTGTAACTGTTATGACTGTTCGTTGAACAGGTGAGCTACAAGGGGAACGCTGGACTTCCTGTAGCACTCTGTTTGGCACTTGACAAGTGGTAACCTTCCACAGTGCCTAGTGTGCAGATGGTGATTTTTCTTAAGTTTCTGGCCAAAGCTGCAAGTGAGTTGACCTCCTGTTCTCCAGCAAGGGCATACCAAGTTTGGCGAGCGTTGCACTGTAGCTGTTGGAGTGGCCACTGAGAATGATGCAACACACCCGTTTGTGCACGCGTTCCAGGTAGGTTTGTTGTGCAGCTGTGAGGGTGGGATGCCATGCCGGGCATGCATACTCCAGCACTGGTCTGATGCACTGGCAGTACAGTTGTACCAGCTGCTCTTGCATTGCTCCAATGATTTCGCTTAGAACAGCATGAACAGCCATTTGGATGCCTTGTTGATGATATGGTCGATGTGGTCATGCTCAAGAAACTGGAGCAGGTACAGAGGAGGGCAACGAAGTTAGTTCCAGAGTTGGCAGGGTACCCCTACGAGGAAAGATTAACCCGGCTGGGCCTCACCACACTTGAAGAAAGAAGGGTTAGAGGAGCCATGATTGAGGCCTACAAGATCCTGAGGGGCTTCGATAAAGTTGGTGATGAGGGGTACCTAAAGCTGGCTCCCAAAGGGCAACACCCACAAACCAGAGGGCACAGCCTGAAGTTAGCAAAACCGCGCCACAGAACGCAGAAGAGAAGCAAGTTCTTTAACTCCAGGATTATAAACAAATGGAACAGTCTCACTGAGTATGTTGTTTCGAGTACCAGTGTAAATATGTTTAAAAATAGATAGGACCAGTATGAGACTGTGTGCAAACTGAGAAGAGGCACCCCTTATGAATTGTAGACTCTCTTGCCTCTTGTACTTTCACTAAGGTAAGCATTTCACTATTGTAAGCCAGGTGAGGCTTGAGTTGATAATTAGTCCGACCACTTTAGCTGTGTTGATGCAAGGGATGGTATTACCGTCAAGTTGTACGTCCGGGAATTCCATGTCCGGTCGCAAGAAGTTGATGTTGATCAGTTCGCATTTGTTGGGATTGGGAATCAATTTCAATTCCTTGCACTGCACATTGATGGTGGTGATGAGTTATTGGAGGGGATTCGTCTGTAGGTTGGCTGTTTTTGCCACTGTGTACACAGTGACGTCGTCCACGAACTTCATTTAACGGATGAATTTTGTAGTAGACTGTTAATAATGGCGAGGAAGATGACTGGTTCAATGCAGGTCTCCAGAGGCACTCCACAGGTGGTGGTCAGCTAGGGAGATGTTTGGCTGTTGTACTTGGTGCATTGCTGTCTTCCCGTAAGGAAGGATATTATGATAGGCAGCAGTGACGTCCAGCATCCAAAATGTTAGCTGGGTCACTGCTGTGCTGGGATCCACGTTGTTGAATGCCTTCTTAAAATCAATCAGGCACATCTGGGCCACTGTGTCGCACAGCTCTAAAGCCTTCAGGATAGCATCCAGGAAGAACACCATACAGTCAGCCCCTCAAGGGTGCGGTTAATGCAGTCCGATCCCTTTGCGCACACTTGGAAAAACGCATCCTTGGAAATTAATAACCTATGAGAAATTCACTAACGTATTCCGGGACTCTTAAGACTTATCCTTTTCTCGCCCAATAATCCTCGAAAGCACATCCGTCCCCGCACCCTTTGAATATAAGTGCCGCACCGGTACTGCCTGCACCTTGCAATTTCGCACCCTTTGGGGTCAACTGTATACAGCGTGGTGGAGCGCCCCTTCAGATTCCCGAATTAGCCTGCTCGCAGCTAGGGTCGTAGACACCTATCAGAGCTAGAATTTTTAATTTTCTACGATTCTCCGGGGCAAAGGGGTGACTTAGTTAATTTAGAAGCCAATCTGCAGAAAAAATACGACATGAATTACTGCACATGTGTATTTAAAATTAAAAACATAACCTTAATGTTATTATTCTTACTTACTGGTGCATGATAAGGCTTTGTTAATTGTATTATAAGATAAAGCTACAATTAGGTAATTATTAATTTTTCAGTAAGTATGAGCAGTAAAAATAAAAGGATGTTGATTTCGGCTTATACATTTTATCTGAGTGTGTTAAAAAATATTGGAAATCACTGTCACGTCTTATATACGAAGGTGATCAGTGAAGGAAATAAAAACAGCACCGCTGCCAGACGTACGACGTAGTATACTAAGCGTCGTTAAAAAGACTGGTATTTATCACTATGGAGACATTTTACTTCTAATAAACCCTTGCCACAGCATTTGCAGCTGACTATGCCATTAGGAGTTGCTCTGAGTAGCCTGCTAGTGTTTGTTGTGGTTTGCTGCCAGTAGCCGAGGATATAGTTGTCGTACTGGAAAAAATTAAGTCTGCGACACAAAATTATATTTTCTATACATTACATGGATTTGCCTATTGTTTGGTACATTCAAATGAAAGTATGTATCGGTATATGCCCATTGAGATTAGTAGAAAATGACAATTTGCTTGCCTTGATACAAATATAAGCTGTCTTAAGAATATCATATGAAACTATGAATAGAGGCTTAAACGATGTCATATGCCGTCGGACATCATGAGATTAATAGACTTAAATTTCATACGCATCAATGTGCAATAATACACCTGTGTAAGCTTGTAAAACTTGCCCCAAAAAGTATTTATTTTCCGGCAAAAATTACAAAATCTGGCGCTGTCTGGTATCAAAATGCTCACTGCGAACAGGCTAATTGGTAGTGGTCGATGTGTGGGTGTATGTCCACCAGAACCGATCTATGCTGGATTATTAGAAAATAGGTCTCGTGGATCTGCATTATATGTGGCATACCTAACTTCTATAAAAACTCATTTTGCTCACCTGATCCATTATGATTACATAATTCCTTCAACACACTTGAACGCCAAAACACCGGCAACCCTCATGTACAACACCTTCCCTTTTCGAGCCCCAAACACTCAACACCTCGCAACATCCATAACCAAGCCCCATCATTTTCTCACAGCCCCATAAATACACAGACTGATGCAACTCCCTTGTACCCCTGACCTGACTAACCATTCACGCTTCACTACCAGTACTAACACTCACAAGTCTGCCTCATCACCCTCTCCCAGTTACACTCCTTCATTTCCCTGTTTCAATTACCTCCTCTTCTCACCTTTCATCACCTTCCATTTCACCATTTTCCTCTCCTTCATCCCATCCCCTTTCCCCTGCTCCCTCACCATCACCACCATTTCCACATAGCCGCACTTCCCTCAGATTATTAAGTCAATTTTTGAAGCATCAAAAGCAAAATAGCCCAATTACACCACCTCACAACAACTCACAACCCAGACATAATAGTAGGACATTGACAGTAGTGAACGTTTCCCACCCGCCTTTAGTATGACAGTTTTCTGGAAGGACTCGAGACTACTAAATCCACTGATCCCAACAATATTCCCACCTTCATCCTTAAATCCTGTGCCCCATCCTTCAGGCCATATACTGTCAGCCCCCGTCGTACACGACAGTTACGTTCCTGAGCCCATCGTGCATGATAAATTTCGTGTTGGGCGAATAACAGGTTTAATAGGAAAAAATAGGTTACGTTCCCAGACCCTCATTTTTGGGGGATTTAAAAATTTTAAACTATTTTTTGGTGGCCTCATGCAGCCCAAGCTTCTTGCCAGTTGCTGTCCAGCCTTAGCCACTATCAACTGTGCCAATCACATCCATCTTCTCCGCTAGGGTCAACGCTTTCCTCCTCTTCTTCTCACTTGACCCTGGAGTAGATGGAGCCGAACGCTTGAAGGACATGGTGAGCATGAGAGCAGCATGACTACACACAACAATAACACAGGAGAGAGAGAGAGAGAGAGAGAGAGAGAGAGAGAGAGAGAGAGAGAGAGAGAGAGAGAGAGAGAGAGAGAGAGAGAGAGAGAGAGAGAGCACATGTGCGGGACTGACTGAGGCGAGACTGGGCGAATCCAGTGTGCTTGGTGGGGAAGGTCTTGATCTTGATTTGGATCTTGACTCCCAGGCTGCCCATGCCAGGATGAGCAAAGCCCACCAAAATGGCACACAACATCCGGCGGGAAACTCAAATCGTGTTATCGCGAGTCAAAGTCGTGTTCGGCAAGCCATGGGATATTTTACCTATTCGTGTAAACGCGAGTTTCATGCACGGTGAACTCGGGTTCGGCGGGGTATGACAGTATACTCAATAGCTCTCATCTACATCATTACCTACTGACTGGCTTTTGGCAAATATTAATCCTTTATTTAAGACAGGTGACCAGACTGACCTAATCAACTATCGCCCAATCTCACTAACATCGATTCCACATAAAATTTTTGAACACATACTACATAAACACATAGTTTGACACAAATAACATCGTTACTGATACACAACATGGCTTCCAATCCAACACTAATGTGAATCACAACTCATTACCACATTTCAAGACATTACATGATAACTTAATAGATGTGACATTAAACAAGTTGACGATATTAGAGATTATAACAAAAATTTCAGTTGCCACTTTCATGTATAGTAAAAAACAAGACTCACAAAGCCTCCTCACAACCCATGGTTATGGTACTCGCCATAGCAACGATCTGGACATTCTTTATCAGTCTCCTACTTAGGTCCTATGATCTGGAAGTCTGTTCCACCCCAGATTAAAGATGCACCATCCTTGAGTATATTTATGAACAAATTAAAAGGACACATACTTCCTCTTACTAACACCACCACAATTGCACACTCACTTAACACATTCTTTAATATCTCAACTAACCAACTAACATATCTACATTTTACATTATGTAACACATGTACAAGTATTTACATATTTGAACATTTTTATTGTTTTCCCTTTGTATAATTTCTTTAGTTGTACATATTTACTAGTTTATATTGTTAGCTTAATTATTATACAGATTGACCATCACTGATCCGGCAATCAGTATTCCGGTTCCATCAGTTTTCCGGTATGAATTTCAGAGTGTTGTTTCAAATTTGCCTAGTTGGCGTGCCAATGTTTTCGAGGATCGTTTGTTTTGATGGCACTGTACCCAGAGTCAGCTATATGCTCACGCTTCTGATAGCAAACAAGCATTCCTTCTCTCATTTATTTGATGTAATTATTAATACCTGCTGCTGTGTAACTCCATCATGCATTCAGTGGTTTAGGATTTCAAAAGAAAAACAGATTATACAGGAACTTCTTGCTTACGCTAAGGATGCAACTAATCCTGCTGCTAAGGAGCTTGCATCAAGAATAGATGAAGATGCTGTAATGGAATGGCTGCATGATGATATTGTGCCTACATTCATCATTACAATGATTCTGAAAGTGTATGTTTGTAAGTCCAGAGAAAAATGGCAGTGAAGAAGAAAGCAGTGATAAATTTTATGAGGAAGGTGTGAGAGAACAAATCTCTATTGATTGGTTAATTAAGAACTGTAGTAATTTTCTGTTGCAATACATACAGCATATATAAAGTGAGGGGACAAAACATCAATAATCCGGAAATTTTTAAAATCCGGCAGTCCTAAGGGTACCGGATTAGTGATGAACAATCTGTAGTTGCATTTCATTTGATTGTATGGTAGTATCTCTGTATTTATATATCTAGTTTGTCTTTCTGTACGGATTGGGTATTGACTCTCACCTCTCATATACACTCTATGCTACAACCACTTGGGCATCGACACTGTCACCACTCCCTACATTACTACTATTACTACTATTAGATCCTTTCCCTGGGGCCGATGAAAGAAAAGAAAAGAAAAGAAAAGAATAAAATAAATAGATGAACAGACTTTACTTAGTAATAAATAAGAAACGCAACTTGCTGTATTTGTGGTGGTGCTCTTATAAAACACTTATCTTACCACCCACGACACATTTCACTGCACAGACATTAATTGTCACACTCAGCATATTAATACACACATGAAAATAACTAGCTATTTCCTACCTAATTACGTGAGGGGGGCTAATGGGGAAGTAGCCAAAATACACTCACTGCAATAATGTTCAAGTGTCACTCTGTCCTTCTTGCCATCGTCCACAGCTAAAGTTAACTCCACAGGCAGCCTTAGACACTCCAGCAATAACTCCGAAGTAGAAGTGAGAAGTCAGAAGCCTCATTAAGAAGAAGACAGTCATTTGCTGGTCCTCTCGGGAGCTGTATCCGGGAGAACAGTTTTATGTTAGACTTGATGAATATTACTAAGAAGGTTTCCACGTGTTTTCACTTTTCTAGCCACACGAATCCCTTACCTGTCTGGAGCGTAGTCTGCACCGTAAAGAGACTGAGCCACGCGGCCACTCGCCTTATACATCGCTCGATTTGAGTGATGTCACGAGTTTTTATATTAGCGGCACTTCTTCCCATCATCCCTCATCTAATTGTCCCTACTCTAACATTAACAAGGTGTTTAACGGTCGAACGAGTGTGAAGAATATGAGGATTTAACCTGTGATTCCGTAAAGAAATCACAGTGAATGATAGTTTGACAGTCGCACTATGTACATTTCTTTGTATATTCTCTTTAGTTCCACCTATTTATTTGTTTATCTTATTAGCTTTGTTAGTTGTTTTTGTTTGTCTGCACATTTAATTCTATATTACACATAACAAGTACATTTTCTGTATATTTTTTTGTATTTATATATCAATTTCTATATATATTTTTCTTTTTTGCCTACAAAGCTCTGCTTAAAAAGGCTAGCTAAAATTTTTTTTTATAAAGTTTCATATAATTCATTGTTATAAACCAACACAACTGTTAGTGATGAATAAATGTTTCAATACAGAATGATTCCGTATTATAAGGGACAGGTGGTCACCCTAATCCATGATAGCCTAAATGGTTTTCAATCCATATCTAGTGGAGTATAAAATTCAAAAGCAAAGTGCAATATAAGACTAGAAAGTAAGAGGGAAAACCAGCATTATACATATATTCTACTCAGCAGCTGATGAAGAACTAAAGCTGGCAGAACGTTATCTAGAAGGAGGAAGGCGTACTTCACTGCATAATGTATGATAGTCTGTTAAACTCAAACTGTGAAGTCGTGCAAGGAGTGTTAAACCTAGTGCAAAAGTTACTTTGCCTTAGGGTTGGTGCGGTAACTTATGATGCACACTGTACATACCCCACTGTTCCATTAAACTAAGAGAAAAATCTTGAATATGCACAATGCACACTACCTTTCATGTAGCCCTTCATTGAAATAGATCAACTACCATTAGGAGGATGCAACTCACACTGTGGCTTCCCTCCTCATCAGGGTCATCAATCTCTTCCTCTTCATCATCATCTACTTCATTGGATGCTTTTGGTTTAATAGTCTTTCTTCTAGCCACACTTTTTGCAGGACCTTAAAAAAAATGAACAACATTTAACCACAAGTCACTATTAAAACTGTTTCTCTCACTATGGAAGTCAAGCAGAAAATAACGGCTGAAAAACATAATTTACTGTCATTTTCCTTTCATTTCCAAAGCTTTTTTCTAAATTATCTATCCTTTCCGTGAGTGCTACATTAAAATACGTTCTTAAATTCAATGTTATTATTGCAATGATTTTCCTTTGGACTTAATATCAAATAAACCTGCAAACATATATGCAAAATACAAAATCTCAACAGGTTTGAACAGTGCAATTTTCACTTGTTAGAGAAAGTAAGCTATCCAAAATTATCAACGATTGCAGTGACATGAAAGAATCACTTCAAAATTAATTCACGCTGTCCCTCCTTGACGATCTCAATTAAATACTCATCAAAGTTTTCAACTTCAAAATCTGAGGAGTATGTTTGGAGTAATGCATATGGACCAAGTGAGAACTGAGGAGATGTGAAGGCGAACTGATGCTACGAGAGTTAGCTGGTCAAGCAGAACAGATTGTGTTGAGGTGATTTAGACACATGGAAGGAATGGAGGAAGACTGGTTGATGAAGAGAATACTAAGATCCAATATGAAAGGTGTGAGGTTGAGAGGAAGGCCAAGAACGGGATGGATGGACGGTCTGAAAAGAGTGTTGAATGAAAGAGGAATGTCTGTGGAGCAAGGAAGGATGATTGTGCATGATAAAAGTGAATGGACAGCAGTGGTGAATGAATGATTAATGATGCAAACTTGATGACCCTTGAAAGAGGTTCTCATGCATTTGGTGTGATCCTTGGATCTTGTCAGGAGTGGGAAAGAAGAGGAGTTAAATATGAAGCAGCAGGGCAAGGACTTAGAACTGTTGTGGATACGACCCCTGCCCTCACCCCCCATTTGCATGACTGACTTGATGTGCAATGTTTGGGTAGGGTGTACTTCTCTTCTTCTATGGAGGCCTAGTGGCTAAGTGAGAGGAGTGTACATATATGTATGTGTGTCTGGATGTGTGACTGCGTAGCTTGTCTTAACTACTCTCCTTTAGGAGAATAACATTCTAGTATATAAAATAGATGATGATACCAAAATACTTCCATATTACAATTACTGTTTCAATACTATAAAAACTTGAACTGATAATAGTAATGTGGTGTGTGAAAAAAATTACAGTCAATCCCCACTTAGCGTGAGTTTATTTAACGCGAAATGCAATAAGCGTGACCTATCATCTACCAAAGAAAAAAATTAATTAGCGCAAGAACTTTAGTTAGTGTGAGCCGCCACCAGCGGTGACTTTTTAAAATTGTGCTAAGCCACCATGTGTGTTACCTGATGTGCATCTACAGGGTGGCCTGCCTCAGCCCCATCCACACTATGGCCACCACCCATAACCCTTATCTTACAAGTACACAAGTCTGAAGTATCTGTGTCATGTAAGAACATAAGAATATAAAAAATGAGGAGACTGCAGGAGGCCAGTTGATGATCTACACGAGATAGTTTCTTCTCCCCCACCCTTGCAATAATCCAATATTTAGCAATCCCACCTGTCATCCCTATCCATACTCTGATCCAACTTTCTTTTAAAGCTACCTATTGACTCAGCACTTACTACGTGTCTACCCAACCTATTCCAATCGTTCACCATTCTGTTAGTGAACCAATATCTACCTAGATCTGTCCTGAATCAAAGTTTTTCTAGTTTGTACCCATTTCTACGTGTCCTATCCTAACTACTAATTTCTATAACCTGATTAATGTTTCTCTTATTATTTCCTTTTGCCCATTTGAAAATCTCAATTATATCGCCTCTTGCCTTCCTTCTCTCTAGGGAGTGGAGATTAAGACGTTTTAACTTATCTTTGTAGGGTAATTTTCTCAACCCCTGAATTATCTTGGTCATTCTTCTCTGGACTGCCTCCAAGGAGCCTATATCCTCCCTATAATAAGGGAACCAAAATTGAGCTGCATAATCTAGGTGAGGTCTAACTAGCGCTAAATACGATTCTAGGAGCAAAGTACGTATGGAAATAGTTCGTATGCATAAAGTTCATACGCAATTGTTCGTAAGCAAATGTTTGTAAGGGATAAAGTTCGTTTGAAAAAAGTACGCACCAAAAAATTCGTACGCTAAAGTTTGTATGCAGATGTTCGTATGGTATGTATGTACCTATGTAAAATATTCATAACGACCTAACCTAACCTAACTGATCCTAACGCGTACGAACATTTTTCTAACGAACATTGGCACGACAAATATTTAACCTTACGATTTTTTTCCATTACGAACTTTTGACATGATGAACTTTATACCCTACGTACTTTAGGCAAACGAACTTTATCTTACGAATTATTGCCACATGAATTTTTTCTATACGAACTTTTGTCCGGAACCCGCTAAATACAATCTCAGAATGACTTCGGAGTTCCTATTTGTTACACACCTACTAAAAAATCCCAGTATCTTGTTGGCCCTATTTCTAGCTATAATACACTGTTCCCTAGGGTGTAAGTCACTGCTTACATGAACTTCCAAGTCCCTCACACTATATGACCTTCTTAAGGTAGTGTCATTTAATGTATAGTCCACAGGTCTATTACCTTTACCTACGCTCATAATACTACACTTGTTAACATTAAACTGCATCTGCCATTTCTCTGACCACTCGTACAGCCTATTTAAGTCATCCTGCAGCATTCTAGCATCATCTATATTTTTTAACGGTCTTCCTATCTTTGTGTCATTTGCAAATTTACTGATATCACTGTTTATTTCTGTCTCCAAGTCATTTATATAGATTATGAATAACAACGGTCCTAGTACTGATCCTTGTGGAACCCCACTAGTGACATTACCCCATTCTGATTTCTTCCCATTAATCTGTACCCAATGTTCCCTACTAGTAAGTCATCCCCTAATCCATTCTAGTACCTTCCCACCTATGCTATGAGCCTTAACTTTACTTAACAGTCTCCTATGGGGTACTCTGTCAAAGACTTTACTCAAGTCAAAATAAGCTATATTATACTCGTCCCCCTTATCTATGGTTTAAAAAACTTTCCTATAGAAGGATAATAAATTTGTCAAGCAGGACTTCCCCTTGCTAAAACCATGTTGACTAAGTCTAATTAGCTTGTGTTCATCTATTCTAAATGTTTTCTAATTGCCTTTGCTATGATAGCTTCTAACATCTTGCCTACCACTGATGTTAAACTAATTGGACGGTAGTTACTACTTTCTGCCTTATCTCCTTTCTTGAATATAGGAACTACATTTGTCTACCTCCATAACCTGGGAACTACTCCTTTGTCGAAGATTTTTCTAAAAATCATTGCAATGGGTTTAACAAGGCCTTCTCTACATTCCTTAAGAATCCTCGGAAAAATGTTGTCCGGATCTGGAAATTTAGTCTTTTTAAGTCTATCTATTTCCCTGCTAATTACTTTCCTATGCATGACTATATCGCTTAATTTACCAACCTCTTGTCCCCTAAAGATCTGTACTGGCTCCAGTTCCCTATCTGATTCTTCCTGAGAAAATATAGACAAGAAGTATTTATAAAATTCCTTACTACTTTCCTCGTCATTTATTATCAAGCTGCCATCCATTCCTTTAAGAGATCCTATTCTATCCTTTGCTTTAGCCTTGCACAGCTGATAGAATCCCTTTGGATCCTTCTGGGCATCCCTAGCTCTCCTAACTTCATAATTCCTCTTTGCGGTCCTAATATCTTTTTTAACTTTCCTAGTTACTGTCCTAATACCTGTACTTCTCCTCTTTTAATTATCCTATAAAGTCCCCTTATTAATCCAATTTCTCTTCTAATGCCACTATTCATCCATTTTGGATTATTTCTATTTGACCTAATCCTCCTCTTTGGTATATACTGTTCCTGCCCTGTAAGAATTTCCCTAACTATGCTATTATAATGCAATTCTACCTCAATGCTTTGATCCTCCTCTCTGCCTATTCCTATTCCCTCCCAATCTATATTCTGCAGGTGGTGTCTGAGGCCCTGGTAGTTTGCTTTTTTTTAAATCTGGTACTAAAGCAGTGTTTTGTTCTACCTCCCTCTTTGCATTAATCTTGAATCTAATTTCATGGGGGTCACTAACATCAAATCTAGCTCCTATCTCAATCTGACTCACCAAAGTTTCATTATTCGTGAAGATCAGATCTAAAATATTTCTTTGTCTCGTTGGTTCTCTTACAAGTTGTATGAAAAAACCATCCTGGACAACATTTAAGAATTCCTCCGAGTTCCCGTCTCCTGTCATACTATCCCAGTCTATTCTCCTATAATTAAAGTCCCCCATAATGTATACATTATTATACCTAGATGTCTTTGCAAGCTCCTGAATCAGGGATGCACTAGCTGCTTCGTCTAAATCCAGTGGCCTATATATGATCCCTACAACAAACTTTTTTCCCTCCTATAATAATGTTAATCCATAATGATTCCATATTCCTATCTGTTTTTATTGTGGTATTGACATAGCTATTTAATTTGTTTCTAGCGTACAGTGCCACACCTCCCCCTCTTCTAACTTCCCTATCCTTGTGAAAAAAAAGTGTACCCATCTATTACTACTTCAGGTAAGAAATGTTTGCCTGCAATATCTAACCAAGTTTCTGTAATATCTAACTCTTCTACACATGCGATACCTCTAAATGTCTCTTATTTATAACACTTCTACTGTTTGTATAAAAGACACTTAGTTCATGTACCTTCCTCTCTTTACCCCGTCTTTTGTCACTATTACCCTTACCTGTATTAATATCTAGTTTTCCTGATTGGACTGCCTAACTGCCCTCTCAAGACACTCACTAAGCTCTTGCAACCTCTTCCTACTAAAGTGTACACCATCCCTGGCATACAGGTCCTGTCTCCCATAGAACCTGCTCCACTCATCCATAAAACCTACCCCATTCTCTCCACATATCCTCCTCAATCTCTCGTTCAGGCCAAGGGCATGTGAGAGCTACCAGCCTCTAACCTCCTGTCTAGGGAGCACCCCTGACACTATACACCTCCTATCACTCTCCTTTACCTTCCTTAGAAGCTCCCTATATCTATCCACTAGCACCTCTGACCTTATCCTGCCTACATCGTTCACTCCCACGTGAATCACCACTAACACCTCCTCACACAGGGGAGGAAATTCCACCTCACACTCACCTCACCCTCCCTTTCCCTCCCCTACCCACAACCCTTTAACTATCTCCCCCCTGTCGCTGACCTGACGCTAACCTCCCCCCTTAACTCCTGCATATGCTGCCTCGTCTCTGCCAACAAAACTTTCACTTCCTTAATCTCCTCTTCTAAGGCTACATTTCTAGCTAACACTTCACACAACTTACAGTCAATTACCTTCCATTGTCTCTCCAAACCACAGAAACTACACCTTATCACTCCACCCTCCATACCTGTAACCCCCTCGCCTATATTAAGTACTACACATTCCGCCATCTAAATAAATTTGTCCCAAAATAACACACAAAAACACAATAAAATACTTATGGTAAAAATATAGCCTGGTATCCCTTGTGTTGACACACAAAAATACAATAAAATATCTGTTATGGATAAATACAACCTGGTATCCCTCGCGTTAGCACGAGCGAGCAGCAGCACGTCCTCCTCTGAGCAGGTCAGGCTCACAACCGTATCCCACTCGTGGCTGCTTAATCCTTAATGCAAATGGGTTAAAATAGTGCTCCAGTGAGTCGACTGTGAGAACAATAGGGAAAAAGATAAATGAAATCAAAGCGTCCGTTAAAGCATATGGAATTTCTCAGTGTGATGATCGCAATTGTGTGTAGGATGAGAAATTTATAAAAATAGAGAGATTCCTTGCTTTATGGATTGATAGGAAAGAAAAAGAAGGCAGTTCAGTAAAAACAGATCAAACAACAACTGATGTGTATTTTTGAAGTGGTTTGTGGTAAGACAAATGTTCGTTGGTGTAACTTCCATGCCTCCAGTGGATGAGTAAGTACAACCCAAAAAGTCAGAGCCAAATGATCACCAAATAATTTTTCACATTGGTTATTATGTTCAGTTAGCGAGATTTCAGTCAGCACGACCGCATTCATCCACCTAATTCTCGCACTAAATAGGGCTCAACTGTATGTAGGTAAAGGAATGGAATGTAGAGTGTGTGAGTGAACACACAGCTCCCTAAGATGGTTTAGTCACATAAAAAATAATGCCACTGTACAGTCGTCCAACGAAGTGGTGGCGCGTCTTACGGAGATTTTCGTTCAAAAATTAGATTATGGCAACCCTAACAAATGGAATGAAATATCCTTATAACTTGTCAGGAATGTCACTATATTCGCGAATTGTTACTGTAAATTAACTAAAAAAAAAATTACAATTGATATTTCATGAATACTTGTCGAAGCATTTTGACATCGAGCTTTTCGCTCACAGAGAAATTCAGTCAAAAGAAATTCTCTTTTATAAATAAAATCTATAAATGCATATGACTATTTATTCATAATGATCTTAAATATTTAGCAAAATACAGCTCTACAAAATATGTATGAATTGTTTAAACATTCTCCATTAAGAATTATGATATGAAATCTACATTTAAACTCTCGCTTGACCATGACGTCATCGGGCAGGATGTTCCTTAAGTTATTGGCAATACCCAGTGATGACGTGAGATCATTTAGATGTCACAGTGAACTCACATGACTGACATACTGGTGAGGTCACATATATTAGGTAACTGTGATCTCATCGTAATGTCACAATGGTGAGCTAACAATGTTGACATCACTATGAAATCATACTGATATCATTACAGCGATACCAAGGAAAACAAGGAAGAACATATATGTTCTTCGAAGGAAGAACATATTATGTTCTGTAAACAATAACCATACAAGGAAAACAAGGCAGAACATAATATGTTCTTCCTTCGAAGAACATACATGTTCTTCGAAAGAACAACATATATGTTCTTCGAAGGAAGAACATATTATGTTCTGCCTTGTTTTCCTTGTATGGTTGTTGTTTACAGATGTAAATCTTTGAGAATCAAGTATAGAGAACTATAGCACAAGTACAAAGATTTACATCTGTTAACAACAACCATACAAGGAAAACAAGGCAGAACATAAGATGTTCTTCATGGCGTTTAGTTCTCCTTGGTCAATATATATAGCTATATATATATATATATATATATATATATATATATATATATATATATATATATATATATATATATATATATAGCTTATATATATATATATATATATATATATATATATATATATATATATATATATTATATATATATATATATATATATATATATATATTATATATATATATATATATATATATATATATATATATATATATATATATATATATATATATATATATATATATATACAGTGGAACCTTGACTTACGAGTGCCCCAACATACGAGTTTTTTGAGACACGAGCCGTCACTCAGTCGATTTTTTGCTTTGAATTGCGAGCCAAATTTTGAGGTACGAGTCAGCGTCAGGGCTGCGTTCTTCTGTTGCAGCTGCTTTCTTTTTAACGCTAGCAGCAGTACAATTTCTGCAATATTTACGTCTGAATCCGTGTCACTGCCGCCGTTCATTTTAGTGATGGGCGCTTTGTGAACGAGTCGGTTCATAGCTTGGAGGAAGTATAACAGGAGAGGCCATGACGTCACACGAGTGAAGCCGCTATTAGCTCCGCCCACCTATGCAAGTCAACCCAAAACATTGCTCTGCTGACTAGAGCCCCGACACTCACCCACCTCAATACTTTGTCGTTATGCCGGCTTGTTCGGTCTATGGCTGCACCAGGAGAAGTGAGAATGGAGAAATATCATTTCACCGGTAAGGTGTAGAGATTTTCACGGCCAATCATTGTATGAAATGCTACAAAACTGGGTTAGATCATGAGCGCGCCAAAATTTGCGGGAAATCGTAATGACGAGTTGTCTTCATAATTTTACGCACAATTTATCTTATGTGAGATCTCCATGCAAATAAAACAAATTTAAGTAATGCATATATCTATATGTATCATCAGAAGTGCAGTGAACATATACTATTGACTATTAAAAGTCACAAATGTGATAAATCTTGCCGTGTTTGATACAAACTTCTCTGCTACAATATTCACTCTGACAGTTATGACTTACACAAGCAAATAGTAATCAAATTACTGGACTATATAGTTCCTTGTATCTTCATAATCAATATTAACACATTGTAATTACTCAAAACCTTGAAAAATTCTGCAAAAAGTCTTGGATAAGGATGTCGAGTTATGGGAGGCAATCATTGGCTCTTCTGATTCCAATACACTTTTTTGGTAAAAGTGCAGAATGAGGCCTTCTGCCCTTTCTTTTTCTCTCCTTCCCTACATACTCTACATAGTGTACTCAACCCATCTGTGAAGGTTTTAATAAGGGGGATGTAAAAAAATTTCTTGCAATCAGTAGTCAGGATAGAACAAGAAATAACGGTTACAAACTAGAATAATGTAGATTTAATAAAGAAATAGGCAGAAATTGGTTTACAAATAGGGTGATAGATGATTGGAACAGACTCAGTCAGCAGGTAGTTAGTGCACAGACAATAGGGAGTTTTAAGAGAAGACTAGACGACTTCATGGATGCGGATGAGAGGTGGATATAGGTAATAAGGGGGTTAGGATTAACAGGAACTACCTAGTGCAGGCCTCAAGGCCTTTTGTAGCGTTCTTATTTTATTATGTTCTTACGGTTTCAGGCGGGATAAATCAATATTAACCTCGCAAAACGTCTTTGAAGCTAGGTTATGTTATGTTAGGTTGGTTAAGTTAGGTTAGGTTACGGTTATGTTATGATTAGGTTAAGTTAGGTTTGGTTCAGATGTGTTGAGTATACTATGTATACTATGTAGGGAAGGAGAGTAAAAAGAAAGGGCAGAAGGCCTTATTCTGCACTTTTACCTCTATTTTTTTTTTTATTGAAACATTAGATTGCCTGACTATTTTGGTTCCTTTTTTGCATTGGGCCCTAAAATCATTCCAGGGCCTCCACTAACGTCATCTATATATATATATATATATATATATATATATATATATATATATATATATATATATATATATATATATATATATATATATCATATAGTGTTGTGTATTATATATATATATATATATATATATATATATATATATATATATATATATATATATATATATATATATATATATATATATATATATATATATATATATATATATATATATATATATATATATATATATATATATATATGTATATATATATATATATATATATATATATATATATATATATATATATATAACACTATATGATATATATATATATATATATATATATATATATATATATATATATATATATATATACATATATATATATTATATATATATATTATATATTATATATATATATATATATATATATATATATATATATATATATATATATATATATATATGTATATATATATATATATATATATATATATATATATATATATATATATATATATATACTACATACTATATGATCAGAAGGTAACATGAATAATTGGCGATCTACCGACATCCGCATAGGCGGGTTTTTTCTTTCCTCAAGACTACTGTGTACTTTTTTTCTTTTTTTATATATAGTATATCATAGAAGCTCTACATGGAAGGGTATATAAGTCAGTTTCAGAGATGATAAGTTTAGTAGATGCTCAGTATAGATGATAAACGAGCAAGATTTACAGATTATCCTTGCGAGGAGGCGTGAGTATATATTTACTTTTCATAGTGTAAAGAATAAAGGAAGACAATTTTGTTAGTTTTTTCACTCAATCCTGTAAGTTCATTTCATGCTGTATCCGTTCAAACAAATTAATAATTACTAATCACATGACATATTGAGGAATCAAGACAAAAATGAAAACTTTAACGCACGACTCTCCCTTAATCTTTCCCAATGTTTTGGGTTGAATTGTATACTCCGCCCACCAGATAGGCTCCGCCCACTCGGCTTCACTTCCCACTGTAGAGCGGTATGGGACGGGGTCTCTCCCCTTATAT
>JAXIVD010000130.1:102500-115000 GCA_036785275.1 Cancer borealis | reverse complement strand
CTCAGAAGTTTGAATATGGAGGACAATGGAAAGGCCGTTTCAAAGGTGAGCAATGATTGATTTAATTTTGTTCCTCAACGCGTATGATAAATCAATATAAAACTGTCAGGTAAATGTTAAAGGAACTCATGAGATAGGAAAAACAATCCTTCTTTATACGCACATAAGCTTATAAGCCGGTATAGAGGAGTTTTAACCCACAGCCTGCGGGGCACCCATATCTTGTCGCAACTCACATCAAGCAGTGCGAAGCACCCAGTTTTGGCCACAACTAGGTGAATGAGATACTTGGCAACTTGACCTGACTAACATATAATAGAGTCTGTACGTAGCAATTATAGCCTCAGTATGATGCAGTTTTGGTATTTCTGCATAACTACTGCTCGGATGATATCGGTGCGTACTCAACACATTTGTGAACGTTTCAGACGGTGCTCACCATTATTTACCTGGTAAAGCATCTTTTAATTTATGTTAGGAATTCAATATTATGTTAGATTTTGTTAAATCAGTGGTTCCCAATCTTTAGTTCATGGGATAAAATTTTACATCTTCACCATAATGGTGTTTGTTTACGTCTACATATCGGGATTGCCCCTCGTCCAACTCCCTACTTTTGGTCATAGAGAACATTTGATAGCTTCTATATTAATGTAACCTAACCTAACCAAACCTTAACCTACATTGACAAATAGCAGAACCTTGTTTAAACCAAACTAAACTTTATTTTTCGAAGAGAAGGTCTCACAGAAAGCATTGACTATCTTACTAATTAAGGCGCCTTCACACTAGCATTTGTGACGGAAATGTAATTAAGAAAACCTTTTCAAAATGCATTCCTTTCTTTGTTTGACAAGGACCAGACAAACACAGCAGTTATTGTGCAACTAATGCATTCCTCGTGAGTAAGTATCATTGATATTTGTAGTCTAGTCCGGCTACTTTCTAACTTTAAAGTCCGCATGATCTGTTAATCTGCATGATGTTTTAGTACTACATTGGTGAGTTTTCAAATCATGCGTGGTACATACATACATGCAATATATGTAGCTATGTATGTATTGATGCTAGTCTCAACAAATAACACTAAAAAGTAATTGTTACCAACAACAGCTACATAATCTAATAGCGATGCCAATATCAAAGTAAAAATACTACAGCATTAAATTCTACAAGTTGGATTCTATGACTATTATATATTGCTTACAATGTATTATAATGTAATAAATAATGTTTTTATATATGTATATTTTTTTATATTTCAGCAGCAATTTTATATCTGTGAATTCCCTGGTGGGGAGTTGTCTGTAGTGCCAGAGGGATGGATATTCAAAGCAGATGGGCAACTGCAGAGAAAATAAAGCGAGCATCCATTCCAAACCCGAACTGGCAAACATATAGGATCTTGAAGTTAAAGGGCAAGAGGGGTATGTATACTTAAAAATAATTTCCACAGGGACTTTTAACAATTTAAGTCCATGTTTATTGTAGCACCCAAAACACCAAAGGGTCCCCGTGATTTTATTTAGAATGTATGTATCTACATTTAGGATTCAGAGGCCATGTGCCTTGGATAGAAAAGCTATCATTCACTGAAAGCTTCTGTGCAGTTGCATGTTAATTACTGTCTCATATTCTGTGTTTTTTCATCCATGTCGGCATATAAATATTGAACAAACAAATGGATGAATTTACTTGGTACATTAATAAAAAACAAATATATAAATTGATATATATTCTGGAATTTTAGAGACCTATGAAGCTGCTGATGCACACCTTTCTGACTTGAAGTCAGACTCGGCAGCAGTCTTAGAGGATGATATTGGGGAAGAAGACCCAGTCAAGAGGCCTCTACCAAAGAAGAGAGAGACGGAAGAAATGGTGGACCTCAGACAGTTCCTTGAGTAATGACGAAGGTAATCATATTAACAAATGCAAAACTGTATATTCTAGTAAAATTGTGTGTGTGTATTTACCTAGTTGTAGTATACAGGGGCTGAGCTACACTCTTGTGGTTATGTCTCCGTATCTATATTTGTCTAGTTTTTCTTTCAGTTGATGTACATTCTTTGCCATTATCACCTCTTCCTTCAGTCCATTCCAAGTATCTATACTCTACTTCTTTGGGGAAAACTACTTTTTTGTATCTTTCAAACAAATTCCTTTAAGCAGTATTTTCTTGTGTCCCCTCAAATTATTAGCCTCTCCTTTTCTTCTTAATATTAGGTCTTTTTTATGTTTCCTCCAGGTTGTTCATCAATTTATATATTGTGATAGTCACCTCTTTCTCTTCTTTCTTTCAATGTCGTTAAAGTCACCTCTTTCTCTTCTTTCTTTCAATGTTGTTAAATGCATTCTTTTATTTTTTTCTTATATGGTAGATCTTCCGATTCTGGCACCATCTTAGTTGCAATTCTTTGTATTCTTTTTAATTTCAACACATGCTTTTTCTTGTGCGGGGACTATATCACTTCTGCATATTCCAGTTTTGGTCTGGTCATTGTAGTTATAATTTTTCTCATCATATCTTTATCTTGGAAATGAAAAGACATTCGTATATTCCTTAACATGATGAAAGTGTCACCAAATATTCTAATTATATGTTTCTCTGGTGATAAGTTGTCCTGTATTACCACTTCCAAATCTTTATTTTCTTTTGCTATTGATATAATATCTTCCCCTAACTTATACGTCCATGAGGATCTCATTGCACTTTTTTCCCATTTCCAATATGACATTTTTTTGCATTAAATTCCATTTCCCATGTCTTGCTCTATTCATATATCTTGTTTATATCATTCTGTAGCTCTTCACAATCCTTGTGGTTTCCTATCTTTCTTAGTAATTTTACATCATCTGCAAATAGACTTATGTAACTGCTTACTCCTTCTGTCATGTCATTTACATATATTAAAAACATTATTGGTGCCAAAACTGATCCATGTGGTACTCCACTTTTCACTTCTCTCCATTCAGATTTTTCATCCTCTACTACTGTTCTCATTTCTCTTCCTTTGAGATAGTGTTCCATCCAGTTCTTTAATGTTCCTTTCAATCCTCCAATGTGTTCCAACTTCCATAGTAATCTCCTGTGTGGAACCCTATCAAATGCCTTTTTTGCCCATCCATCTCTTTCTTGTGTTATATCCATTACTCTTGAATAAAAACTTAATAAATTTATAACACACGATCTTCCTGTTCTGAATCCAAATTGTCTATCTGATATTATTCCTTCTCTTTCTAAGTAATGAGTCCATTGTTTCTTCATGACTTTCTCACATATCTTGCATACTATGCTGGTCAATGACAGTGGTCTATAATGAAGTGGTTCTTCTTTGTTTCCATTCTTGTAAATAGGCATTATATCAGCTCTTTTCCATTATTTAGGGACTTTTCCTGTTTGAATAGAACACTCAATTATATCATGAATTGGTTCAGCCATTTCTTGTCTACACTCCTTCAATATGTATCCTGATACTCCATCTGGTCCTATAGCTTTTCTTTCATCCAATTCCTTCATCAATTCTTCTATCTCTTTTTTACTTATCTTGATTTCCCACATCTCGTTTTTCCTCACTTGTCCTTGTGGCTTTTTAATTAAAGTCAGATTCAGTTGTAAATACTTTCTGAAAATTCTTATTTAGCACCACTCATTTCTTTTGGGTCCTGATATACTTCAATATTTTCCTTCAGTCTAGTTATTATTTCTTTTTGTTTTATTTTTCCATTAATAAATCTATAAAACAGCTTTGGTTCTTCCTTGCATTTGTCAACTATATCTTTTCATATATCTTCTCTTCTTCCATTCTTACCCTTACATATTCATTCCTTTCTAGTTTATATTCTTCTTTCTTTTCCTTGATCGGTTTTCTTTTCATTCTCCTCCATGATTCATCTCTTCTCTTTCTAGCTCTCACATTTTCCATTAAATCAATCTTTTTTACCTTTTTCTTTTACTTTATAAAATGGAATGTATTCCTTTACTCCTTGCTCGTATATCATCAGGAAGAGATCATCCTTTAATTCCTTCATTTTCGTCCAGTCAATTTCATTGAAAAACCTCTTCATTGCAGTATAGTTTGCTTCTGCATAATTTATTCTTTTCTTTTTGTATGATTCCTCCGGTTTGTCTTTTATATCTCTCTTAATCTCAATTTCCAGGACCACATGGTCACTCCTTCACAATTAATGTCTGTTTCTAGATGTATTCCTTTAGTAAATAAAATATCTAATCTTGTGTGTGTGTGTGTGTCTGTGTCTGTGTCTGTGGCCTGTTTGTATGGATATCAGTAGATAGTTTTGAATATACATGTATTTGAACTTTATTTTAGAGAGACGTAGGAAGGGCTACAAAGGGAAGCGCAAGAGGCCAAGCAAAAGCAAGCCTCCTTGTGTGAAGTCTTCTGCTGCAGTGGCAAACCATTCCTATCTGAGTGATGGCGATGTTTCTGCGACGAAAATGCCACCAAAGCCTCCTGGGTATGGTGGCACAAGTGCAGCATATTCCCCTCCTAGATTTGGATCCATTTCTAACCAGAGCAGTAGCGATGAAATTGATGAAAATGGAGATGAGCAGGAACAGTCAAGCTTGCCTCCTATTCCGAGTTCACCAACACCTCCACCATCCACATGGCCATCAATGTCCTGTCACAGTACCACATACTGACTTCAAAAAACTATTCTGTAAGTTTTTAGGCTTCTTATCTCTTGTTATTACATGTTCTTGCTAGTGGAAAATCATGATTGTTTATAATTGAAACATATGTAAACATGTACTTGGAAATATCTTTCTGTTTGAAGTTGCATGTACCTTGAATATTCAGTAGATATACTGTCATATATAACATTACACACTAGTATCTTGTGTGAATGAGTGAATTTGAGAAGTAAGAAGGAATGCTTTTTATCCTTCTACAAGTTTTAACACACATGAACTTTTCTTCTGCTTGTAGATTTATGTCAGAATACTAACAAGACAGTGACAGAACTGCGAGAAGAAGTCAGGCTCCTTCGGGAAGAAATTATCAAAGCCAAGGTTTCCCATGCATTCCCAGAAGATGTGGCTGAGCAAAGGACTGATGAAGTCAAACTGCACACGACCAAAGAAGAATTTGAAGAGTTTTGTGGTAAACTCACGGATAGCTCAAAGAGCAAAGCATTGGTAAGTTAAGAGCATTATACATTTAATTATTGCACTGAACAGGACCTAAATTTATTGGTATCACAGCCCAATTTTAAGTAAATATTACTTTAATCCACATGATTTTTAATAATTTTACATGTATTTAACCTGGAGAAATGAAGAACTAAATATATGCAATAAATTAAATAAATAAATAAAAGAATAAATGTACCAATATAATTTGTATATGCCTATATACATGTATACTTAAATATAAGGCCCACTTAATGCCTGCTAGCTGGGTTTGGAACTGCATGATATCTTTCAATTAATGTCAAAAGGTCACATATAGATTCCACAGTTACAATATTCATATATCACTACATCTCTTTGTATGATATAATGGTGAAGCATTATTTTAATACAGCAACCATTCATATATTTCAGATTAGATACCTAGCATGTCGATTTGGGGAGCAGAATATTGGGGAGAGTGTGAGAAGTGTTCTGCGAGCCATGATGACAGACCATTTGATGCTGTCCTACAACCGGACTGGGGCGAACAATAAGTTTGTCTTCCCACAGTCACTAGAACACTGCATCCATGGTAAATTCTTTTGCTTTTCTAAACCTAACTGGGTGTTTGGGATCACCTTGAAAAATACAGCAGAGTAGTTAATTAGCGAGATCATCCTTTTAAAGTCTACAACATTCATGATATAAAATCTATCTTGCATAGTTTTGAAAGTTTTTAAGTGTTTAAATATAAGTTGATTGGGATTTTATCAAAAACTTACAAAACCTATATTTGTTCCAGCTGCAGCAAAATCCCTCCACAAAGAAAATACAGTGCAGGTTATAAGAAATGGAGCCACCATGACAGCTACAGTAAAAAATGAAGTATCGAAACAGATTGAGACATTTTTGGCAAATGCCAAAACAAGGCTTAATAGAAAATAAAAAAAATGCCACAGTTCTGCCCACAGACAGACTTAACTAAATTTTAAAACAATGTAAATAAGTAAAATTGACAAAGAAATATTACATCATTCAAAGTTTGTTTTATGTTTTTCTCACCACTATTGTGTATAATATGAAATAGTACTATACTTGCTGATTGTACTACGTACGCTATTCTATCCTAAACAGGAATGTCAGTAGCAAGTAAATTTCTCTGCAGTAGAATTTCTGGATATATTTCATGAACAATATGGGGTTCCAGATTTACAGTATTTTGCTGTCTGTAATGAACCTGCATTTTTTATCTACATGAATTTTAGCTTAAATTTAATTTTATAAACTGAAAAATGTCAATTTCATCACTAATAGTGGTGAAATTGACATCACAACGAGGTCACTGAGCTCACACTTGTGAGCCTGTGACATCACACTTGTGAGCCTGATGTGAGCTCACCATGACCTCAAATTGAAGCCTTACCACAAGCTCAGTGACATCATACAGTGATGTCATAAATATGATGTCACTGTGAACTTGTGGTGAGGCTTCAATTTGAGGTCATGGTGAGCTCACACCGGGCTCACAGTATGATGTCACAGGCTCACAAGTATGAGCTCACAGTGACCTCGCAGTGATGTCAATTTTACCACTGGGTAGGCTATTTAAGATATAATTATTACTCACAGTCACACATAACGGTCAGTAATAGGCAATAATTAGTATATTTTAAAATACCTTGCAATGTTATGATTAATATATCTTTGAATAATGATAATAATAATATAATTAATATATCTTTATATAATGACAATAATAATGTTATAATCAATATATCCCTAAATAATGGAAATACTGGTAATAAGTTATAATCTATATAGCTTCAAATAATAATAATATGCTGTAATTAATATATTGTCTTTAAATTATGATATAATGTTCAACCGTTTGTGCACGATGACATCATCAAATACTGGTAACATCAAATACAGTGGAACCTTGACTTACGAGTTTAATTCGTTCCGTGACTGAGCTCGTAACTCAATTTGCTCATATATCAAATCAATTTTCCCCATTGAAATTAATTGAAATGCCATTAATCCGTTCCAGCCCCAAAAATACCACCCAATTTTTTGTTACGTGTTTTTAAATAAGAAAAATGTATTTATAAATAACAAATATTGTATAAAAACAATAAAAGATAATGTAAAGCAAATCAGCATGAATGGCTCGTGCCTTCTCGCAGGTGATACCCTCCGTCACGGTATCTCCCGCAAGCTCCTTCTCTCTCACCCACATCAATAGCATATTCTCCATCTTTTCATGGACAGAGGTCCGGAGCTTAGAAATTATTTTAACGCCCTTGGCTGGTGTTATAGCCTTTATCGACTCCTGCTTCAATATGGTACATATCGTAGAAGTACTGCGCTCGTATTGCCTCGCCAAGTCGGTTACTGGCACACCTTGCTCGTGTTTTTCTATGATTTCACGCTTTATTTCGATAGACATCATCCTTTTCTTCTTTGCACCGCTGTCCTTTCCTCTCACTTTCTTAGCACCCATGGTTACAAACAAGAAATTTGGTAAAATAAATGCACAAAAGCACAGAACGCGAGCACAACAGAGATCCTTACGCGGCTAGGTAAACACAAGCAGAGAACGAATTTTGCACGAGAGCTGGGCGGGCGTATGGCTGTATTTACTAAGACAATACTGCACGCTCCGTATTGCTCGGTGACAAGATTAGAGATTTGTAATATTTCGTTTAATTATAATAAATAAGCATTTCATGGTAACAAACTATATTTTATATGTTGGCACTAAGCTCCTGTAGGTTTGCTACTGTAGCGTGCAGTATTGTCTAGTGAACGCAGTCCTGAACATGACTCGTACCTCAAAATTTGGCTCGCAATTCAAAGCAAAAAATCGACCGAGTGACGGCTCGTGTCTCAAAAAACTCGTATGTTGAGGCACTCGTAAGTCAAGGTTCCACTGTACTGCTAACATTATTGTCGTCTTTACATACGAGCTGTATTGTCCTAATACTATTTTAGAACAATTATTTGCATTATGGTGAATGAAAATGGGTTTTAATGAATTATGAAGAATTTATCATCATAATCTAAAAAAATATCAGTTATAGCAATAAATTCTTCATATTTTTAAAAATTTTCTTTAAAGACGAAAAACTAAAAACAATTTTTAAGGATGGCTTAAGTAAAATGATACTGAATCTTTAAAAAAATTGAAAATACAAGTTTTATTTCGTTCTAGAATATTTTAGGTGAAAAGAAATACTTTTTGCCAACAATACAAATATGATGTATGCAATTTTAAGACATATTGCTGTCAAATGATGTGTAAAATTAGATGATATCAATTAATGTCGAAAACATGAAGGTCTCTGTTATAGTTCTTTTTTTTTGCACAAACAAATGAAAATAATTAATAAGGGCGATCAAACAATCTATAAATTGGTAAGTAATCGTTTTATGATGCCGACGTACCACTCAGAGTGCGTTAATAGTGTAATTATAAGGAAATGTCGTTTATGATATTGGCCTAAATTAAACATAACATGGCGGCGTATATATTGAGATCACTGGATGCAGTTGCCAGATGTCGCCAGAACGAAACAATCTGAAGTGTGCGCCATCACTTCTTTGGACGGCTGTACATGAGTATGGTAGTTACAGTGGATGCAAGAGGATGAACCCCAATATAATGGGAGAATAAAGTGCTACAGTATGTGAAAGAAAGGCGAAAGACAAAATTCAAATAATTAGAGTATGTAAGGAGGGAATGTAAGGCCATTACAAAATCAAAATTTTTACTGTGGCTTTTTTCCTGGCAGGAATTCTTAGGAACAGGTGTCAGCCGGATAGATAGATCATCCCACAACTCCCATGCAGAATGAGAATCCTAAAAACCTTCCTCCAATACCTTTCTACATTGGTGACAAAAAGTACTAACCTTTATCATAGCCAGGGTGAGCTGCTTGCTGGTGCCGCTGCAGCTGTTCTGTACTGGACAAGGAAATACCACACTCTGGACACACGTAACATCGTCCGACTAACCATAGTAAGTGTGCCTGTCAAGAAAACAGAAAAATCAATTAGGTACAAAAAATTTTAATCAATCAATCATTGGGGACATATGCCGAGGGACGCGTCACTTGGCTACCCTTCAACGCCAATCCTAGCGATCACCCTGCCTAAATCTCCATGCAGGGCCCCTTGTCATACCAAATAACTCCCTATAGGAATCATTGACTTTCCCCACTCACAAACTTTATGGGCGTCCTCTTATCTTCCTCCAAGCTAGGTTATCCCTTTCAGAAACAACCTGACAAGACGAATCAGCTTTTGGGTAACATGCCACATGCCCATACAGGCAGAGTTGACATTGGCGGACTATGGTGGTAATAGGCTTTGATTCAATCACTGATATGACACAAAGTATTTCCAGTGATACGCCATGATTATGCAAAGGCACTTATTACCAAAGACATCAATTCGTCTCCTTAGGTTGGTGTTCAGTGTCCATGTCACACAGCCTTACAGTAAGACAGGGATCACCAGCGACTTCAGGATCCAAATCTTTGTTTATCTGCACAGGAACCGACAAAGCCAAATACTCATGCTAAGCTAGTCCATAACACCATTGGCCAGGTCAATAAGCTGTAAGACTTCTTGATGTAACTCACCAATGTTATGAACCACACTACCAAGGTATGTGAAGCTTCCCAAGATATCAATGTCCTCGCCGCATACATGGAGAGACTGAACTGCTTCCTCTAGTAGGTCATTAAACACCTGAACCTTAGTCTTGCATTAGGAAGCCTCAAGTCCTAAAGGTTTCATACAGTGCGACCAGAACCTCCAGTGACTCAACGAAGATTACTGCATTGTCAGCAAATACATAATCAGCGACATTGGTACTATTGCCGAAAGATGCTCCACAGTGACTTTGGTCCACAACTCTGCCCAGTACCCAGTCCATAGTGGTGTTGAAAAGTGATTGAGAAAGAACGAATCCTCGCTTCACTCCAGTATTCACAGGAAAGAAACTGAACATGCCTCCCCACACTTTACAGCACTCTCTGTCCCAGAGTATTGGCTTGTTAATAGACCAATAATCTTTGTAGGAATACTGCGAAGGTGCAGAAGATCCCAGAATGCCTTGTAATGCCCTGATTCAAAAGCCTTCTTGAAATCGACATAGGCTGAAAGCATCCACTGTTGAAACTCATGTTGGCTCTCCAACAGTATGCCAAGCTGTCAATTGTTGACTTACCAGGTGTGAACCTTGACCGTTCTGGTCTCTGATATTTCAGCAAGTGACTGTGAATTCACATCAGTAGCAGATGGGTGAGCATCTTGCCCAGTACGCTGAGCAGCGTTATCCCGCGGTAGTTGTTACAACCTGACAGTCCCCTTTACCTTTCCAGATAGAAATAACCAAATCTTTTTCTAGTCAGGAGGAATGGTACCTGAATGCCATACAGCAGTCAAGACAGCTTGCAACCTATAGATCGTGATCTTGCCTCCAGTTTTGAGCAACTCCGCACTAATGTTACAAATGCCAGCTGCTTTTCAACCCTTCAACCTTGCCACATCCTCTTTGACTTCATTAGTAGAGGGTGCAGTTTCATTAATGGGTGGACCAGCATCCACCAATTGTAACCCAGTGGTTTGAAGCAGTCCGCTTGGAGAGTTGACTGTGAATAGCTGCTCAAACTACTCAGCTCAATGAGCCATTTGCCCATCTACATCTGACATGAGGCAACCATCTGCTGTTCAAATAACCATCACGCGAGATGTAGACATGGAACGGAGCTCCTTCTGGGCTTGATAGGCAGGTCGGTAGTATTCAAATGACCTCAACATCCTCCGTGCTTATACTGTTCAGAGTATCTGCTGAAGCGAAGCCACTCTGTGACCTTTGGCGCTCCCCAATGCACCCCTTGGCTGACTCAAGAATTTTGTGTTTGAAGGCATCCCACAATTGTACCGGGTCATCAAGGACGTCGAGCACTTCAAACTGATTTGAAACTGTCACTGCATACTCATGAGCACATGACGAGTCCTTCAGTTTCTCCTGATGAAACACATTGTGATCACATCTTGATATGCTTTTGGACTTGACATAAACCTTGGGTGTTACAACAACAAGCCTGTAATCAATTGCAAAGAACTTGGCACTCTAGAATACCTTGCAGTTCTGGAGGATCCTCCAACAAGTACTAACGAGGATGTGATCAATCTCCTTCACTATCCCTTCAGCATTGATATACCAAGTCCAGCAGTGCAGCTCTGGTCTCTGATATCCAGAACCTGCAATTCTCAACCTTCTGAATTTTGTAAAATTCAGGAGAGAGCTATTGATGTTCCTGGTACCAGAGCCGGTGGCACAGAAGCAGCATCGAAGTCGCCCAAGACAATGAGTGCATCCCAATGGGGGCACAAGTCCAGTACGGAGTCAAATTTTGCATGGAACATCTCCTCATCAGCTTCACATATCTCAGTAAGAGTGTACACTGCAACAAGAGACATAAAGCCCAGGTTGTACTTCAGCCTCTTTCGCATTATACGCATCATCACTGCTACGCGTTATATGCATCGTCACTCCTACGCATTATACGCATCATCACTCCTAGGCATTAGTATGCGCATCATCACTGAGTCAATCCCATCTCTTTTCTACATGGCCAAACTAAAGGAAATGGCTTCTATAGTAAAGTCAGGCTGTAAGTATTGCTAGTATACAAAAAACGAATTACAAACAACAAATTTTCAAGACATTTTCAGCATAAAAATTTGATATTCCAAGTACGTACTTGTCAATAAAATCTAGATTTATCAAAAAGGTATGGTAAAGTTACGAGATGGCTGTGCTGGTGTCATGGCTCAGAAAAAGCTAGATCATAAGTAGTCAAAACATTAACTGTACATGTACAAATAATGAAAACATACATTGGGTTGGGTTGGGTTAATATAGTCCCTTCCATTAGAAGGTTAAGGTGAGATAATGTTAGGTTAAGCATAGGTTATGGTTAGTTAACAACACTGACAATATAATTATGATGGCAGATTTCAACAGCAAAAAAGTTTGCTGAGAAGATTGGTATACTGGAGAAGGAGAAGAATCCTGGGTTGTTTAATTGTTGGATTTGTAATGAATAACATCATTAATCAGTGGATTAAAGAGAGCACAAGATTTAGAGGTAATGAAGAATCATCAAGATTAATACTATTGACAAAGGAACTGGAAGTAATTAGAAAAGTAAATTATCAATGCCCACTAGGAAAGAGTGACCATGTACTTATTGAGTTTGAAGTGGATGATAGCATAACAGAGGGGAGAAGAGAGGAACACAAGAATGAATGATACAACTATGCTTTTGGTAAAACAGACTTTGAA
>JAXIVD010000130.1:0-97500 GCA_036785275.1 Cancer borealis | reverse complement strand
GTGACCAAAGTATAAGTTGATTAACAGAACACGAAAACGTTGCAATAACGAGCAACGAAATTTATATCCTTTTATATCTTTTTATGTGGTAACCAAATCACTGTCTCATATTCTAACTTTGGCCGAGTCACTGATGTTATCAATTTGTTAATCATCTCTTCATCCAGATATTTGAAAGCCATTCTTATATTTCTCAGCAGCTGATATGTATCTCCTGTGATTTTACTAATATATGTTTCTTTGGTGACAAATTATCTGTAATCCACACTATCAAATTTTTTCAATATTTGTTTTGTTTATCCATTCATTTTCTATCGAATACTTTCTTCTTTGTCTCATTTTACTACAGCCTATTTCCAGCATTTTACACTTTTTGGCATTAAAATCCATTTCCCAAAGTTTACTCCATCTGTGAATTTTATCTAGATCCTTTTATAAATGCTCACAGTCCTCTTTACTGGACTTATTTTTCTAAGTAATTTGGCATCATCTGCAAATAGACTCATATAACTATTCACTCTCTCTGTCATATCATTTACATAGACCAGAAACATCACTGGGACCAATACTGACCCTTGAGGAATTCCACTTTTCACACTGCATTATTCTGACTGGTGTGTGTGTGTGTGTGTGTGTGTGTGTGTGTGTGTGTGTGTGTGTGTGTGTGTGTGTGTGTGTGTATGTGTGTGTGTGTGTGTGTGTGTGTGTGTGTGTGTGTGTGTGTGTGTGTGTGTGTGTGTGTGTGTGTATTTACCTAGTTGTATTTACATAGTTGTAATTTACAGGGTTCGAGCAAAGTTCATTATGTCCTGTCTCCATAACTATATTTATCCAACTTTTCCTTAAATGTATGCACACTGATTGCTGTGACAACTTCTTCACTTAAGCCATTCCACATATCCACCGTTCTATGAGGAAAACTGTACTTCCTGATATCCCTCAAACACTGACTCTTCACAATCTTCTTAGAATGCCCTCTTGTTCTTCTGTCCACACCTCCAGTTACCGTCACCAAATCCTGTCTGTCAATCTTCTCTATGTGATTTACCATTTTGAACATCGTAATCATATCTCCTCTTTCTCTTCTCTCCTGCAATGTTGGCAAATTCATTTCTCTCAATCTCTCTTCATAGGTTAGATCTTTCAATTCCGGCAACATCTTTGTAGCTGTTCTCTGAATCCTTTCCAACTTCCTCATATCTTTCTTCATATGTGGTGACCACACCACCGCTGCATATTCCAACTTGGGCCTTATCATGGTGGTTATAATTTTCTTCATCATACTTGTATCTAGATAGTGAAACGCCACCCTAATATTTTGTTAGCAACCCATACGTTGAGCCAAATATCCCATTTATATGCCTTTCCGGGGACAGGGTGTCTTGAATAATCACTCCCAGATCCCTTTCTTCTTTACTTTTTGTTATTAAATTGTACCCCAATTTGTAATCTCATGTGGGTCTTCTTTTACTCTTCCCCATCTCCAACACATGACACTTTTTAGCATTAAATTCCAATTTCCACCTCAGGCTCCATTCATGAATCTTATCCACATTTGTCTGCAACTCTTTACAATCTTCCTTACTCTTTACTACCCTCATCAGCTTTGCATCATCTGCAAACAGGTTTATATAGCTACTCAAGCCTTTCTGCATATCATTCACATATATCTGGAACATGATGGGTGCCAGCACTGATCCCTGTGGTACTCAGCTTGTTACTACACTCCATTCTGAATTTGTGTCTCTAATCACAGTTCTCATTTCTCTATCCTTTAGATAATCTGTCATCCAATCCAGCACTACTCTCTTCACTCCTCCCATATGGTTCATCTTCCACAACAGTCTTTTGTGTGGGACTCTGTCAAATGCTTTCCTGATGTCCAAGTACACTGCATCCACCCAGCCTTCCCTGTCTTGCACTTCATTGATCACTCTCGTATAAAAACTCAGCAAGTTCGTCACACAAGATCTATCTTTTCTAAATACGAATTGGCTCTCATTTATCACCTTGTTCTCCTCCAAATAGCTTATCCATCTTTCCTTGATAACCGTTTCACACAACTTGCCCACAACACTAGTCAACGACACAAGTCTATAATTCAGTGGCTCCGTCTTTTTCCCTCCTTTATAAATCGGCACAATATTAGCTCGTTTCCATTCTCTTGGTACTTTTCCTTCCTTCAAGGAGCTGCTAATCACATCCCAGATTGGTTCCACCAATTGCTCCCTACATTCTCTTAAGGTCCAACCCAATACTCCATCCAGTCCCATTGCTTTTCTCACATCCAACTTTTCCAATAGTTTTCCAATTTCCTGTCTTTCCACCCTTACCTCCTGCAGTCCCTCCTGCCTCTCTTCTATAATCGATTCTATAAATTCCTCTGCCACATTAAACACGGATTTAAAACTCTCGTTCATAAGTTCACTCGTCTCTCTTGCTGTTTCATAAATCCGAACTTCTCTCTCCAGTTTATCAATGGTCTCCCTGCTCTTCATCTTTCCATTAATGTATCTGTAAAACAACTTAGGTTCTTTCTCACATTTCTGTACTATATCCCTTTCAAAACTTCTCTCTTCCTCTCTCCTTATTCTAACATATTCGTTTCTTTCATTTCTATACTGCTCTCTGTTGATATCGTTTCGGTTCTTCATCCACTTCTTCCATGCTTTGTCCTTCCTTTTCTTAGCTTCCACACATCTTCCATTAAACCAACTATATTTACTTTCTCTCACCCTGTACACAGGTACATACTTTTGCACTCCCTCGTCATACTTTTTCCAGAAATAATTCATACTTCTCCTGTACTGTCAAGTCTTTCATCACATTCTTCCAATCTATATTCCCAAAAAACTTTCTTAATTCTTCAAAATTTGCTCTCGCATGGTTCAACCTTCCATTTTTATGATCTTCCTTCCATTTCATCGCCTTCATGTCCTGCATTTCCACTTCCAGTACCACATGATCACTCTTTCCAATTGGACTTGTATATTCAATAATCGGTTTGACTTCAGGTCTCTTCGTAAACACCAGATCAAGCACTGATGGTTCTTCTTCTCCTCTATACCTTGTGGCTTCTTCCACCCATTGTTCCATCGTATTCACCAGTGCCAGTTGCAACAGCTTCTCACTTTACACCCCTTCACCTCCTTTCACTTCCATTTCCTCCCAGTTTACCCCCTTGCAATTAAAGTCCCCCACTAATAGTACTTTTTTATTTCTCCTTATCATATCGTCTAAGCACTGCCAAACTTCCTCTTGCATCCTTCTATGCTCCTCTTGCCTCCATGCATTCGTTTTAGGTGATACATACGTTAATATGACTCTCCTCCTCTCCCCTTTACTATTTTTAATCACAACGCTTATCACCTCAGCCATGTCCTTCCCATACTGCACATCCTCTACATATATGTCTTTTTTAACCATAATTAGCACTCCCCCCACCTCCTTTGTCTTTTCTGTCCCTCCTCCAGATATTGTAACCCTCATTCTTAAAGTTCAGTTGAACTTCTTGCTTGAGTTTCGTTTCTGCTAAGCATACCACTTCAGGTCTGTTAACTTCTAGGTAATCTTTCAATTCCAGCACTCCCGAGAGTAAATCATCAATGTTTGTACACATCACTTTCAACGCCCCATTTTCCACATTAACTTTTCTTCCTTCTACTACTGTTGTTCTCCCTCCTCTTGTGCTCCCACCACCTCTCTGTACCATTACCATAGTTTCATGTCCATCACCCTCCAGTAAAATTCCTCTTTCTCGTTCCCTGTCCTCTGGTCGTTTTTTTCCTTGGCTTCTCTTCTCAAGTCCTTCTCTCTTTCTCTTTCTTCCACATTCATGTCACGTTTTATCCAGACGTTCTTGTACTCTACTCTCTCAGCTAATTTCCCTGTTCTTGCCAAGATCCCTCCTGTCGCCACTTGTGATCTCATTCTTACTTTTAATGGTCTCTTTCCTCCCTCCTTATATTTACCAAGTCTAAACACTTCTTCTATTTGAATGGCACCCTCATACTCATTACATTTGACTTTCAAAGCCTCATTTTGATTCCTTAATCCATCCACAACAGTCTCACATTCTTCACACCTTCTCTTCAAATCCCCGTTTTCTTTACTGAGTTGGTCTTGTCTCTGCAATACTCCATCCAAAATACCTTTCATTAACCGTAATTCCCTTTCAACACTCCTCAACCTCTCACTGTCATCTTTCTCATCTTCAAATCCAGAAAATTCCCCTTCATCACCTGAATCCATCGGTTAAACTGGAGAATAGGTCCGTGTCACGTACAAACACGAAACTCACATATCAGTAAGAAGACTCGGTAGTGGTTCCAGAAACGTAAAAAAAAGGATTTCATGATATCTATAGAATTCAACTCATCAATCGTGGTGCCGCCCGTCAGTGCTATTCGTGCCGCTACCAATCACAGCCTTCCACACTAGGCTCAGTTACGCTTTTGTTTTGTTTTAGGGACAAGTCAGGTGTATCGATACAGATTCATTGTCACTTGTTGACATGGCGTCCAGTGGATTACACCTTGAAGGTGAAGGGTTACTAAAACTGTTAATGAGACAGTGGAGGGAGTTAAAAAGGAAAGTGCCAGCGTTTGGGAGAAGGAAAAGACACTTTGTAGGTTATTTAGCAACTGCAATGTTCAAAATGAGCTATGCAGATATGAAGAAGAGTTTTCACGTGTTTATCAACGAAGCCATGAAACTCTACCCACCTCCATCGCCTTAACAATAACCACACCACACCGGTAAGTCATAACGGTATAATTTTGGAGGTCCTTTGTTATATTAAGCTAGTGTCCTACGGGGATTTCAGGGGGGGTGCAGCTCCTTCTGCTAAGTTAGGTTAGGTTAATGTCCTAGCGGGGGGAGTCCCTGGTTAGGTTAGGTTAGGTTAGATTCAGGTTAGATTAGGTTAGCAGTGGGGGGGGTGCGGCCACCCCTGCTAGATTGTTAGGTTAGGAAATATCAATTTTTTTTTTCTCGAAGTTTTTTCCATTTTGAACACCCATATTTCGGTTAATTTTCATCCCCCCCCAAAACCCCCGATTCCCCAGGCTCCCCCAAGCTTGTTGGAAGGGATAGGGGGGGTTGGTGGGGAATCGGGGTGACAGACTTATTCTCCAGAATTACCAATCCATCTTTCTAGCTGCTGGTATAGGAGACTCGTATGATAACGCTTTCTCTCTAACACTGCCACTGACTACCGATGGTTTGTTTACATTTGAGGAAGGCACGTTCACCCTCTTTTTTTCCATATTTCAATTTAAGTACTGATATTTTGGAGACAGGACTCTAGAAACCCCATTCTCCCCCTGCAATATACATATCTAGGCTTTGGCACGTCCTCTCTGCAGAATTCAGCAAAATTCGCGGAGCACTCCAACACACGTGCGTCTACTCTAGAGTGTGTGTGTGTGTGTGTGATTCTCTGTGTGAATGGAAAGTGTGTGATCGTGTCATAATCTCAGTAATTCGCTTGCTTCCCAGATATATATACTTGAGTGGTTTGGGGATAAAAATGTCTTGATGATGAAAATGCTTGAATCCTAACAGACGCCCAATCCAACAAGAATTAAATGACTCAAGGCGAGATGCTATAGGACGCTTAACTTCTGATTTTTCACTAGTTTCTGATTGGGGCAGAGCAAACATTGTTTTTTTTGTTCAATGCCTCAAAAACTCAATTTCTACAACTATCTACTCAACATAACCTTCCAGATAACTATTCCCTCTTCTTCAACTCAACTTCCCCTCTCCTCCACATTAAACACACTCGGTCTATCCTTTACTAAAAATGTAAACTGGCAATTTCATATCTCTACTCTTGCTAAATCAGCTTTCAAGAAGTTAGGTGTCCTATGGCGTCTGCATCCATTTTTCTCTCCCTCTCAGCTGCTTGCTCTGTACAGGGGCCTTATCCATCCATGTATGGAGTATGGCTCTCATGTCTGGGGGGGCTCAACTCATACAGCTCTTTTAAACAGGATGGAGTCTAAAGCTTTTCGCCTAATCAAATCTCCTCCTCTAACTGACTGTCTTGATTCTTTAAGTCACTGCCGCAATGTTGCATCTTTATCTATCTTCTACCGCTATTTTCATGCTGACTGCTCTTCTAAACTTAATAACTGTATGCCTCCACCCTCCCACGGCCTCACTGCACAAGACATTCTACTTCTTCTCATCCTTATTCTGTCCATCTACCTAATGCAAGAGTTAACCAGTATCTTCACTCTTTCATCCTTTACAATGGTAAACTCTGGAACTCTCTTCCTTTATCTCTTTTTCCAGCTGCCAATGACTTACTCTTTCAAAAGAGGAGTGTCAAGACACCTCTCACACTAAATTGGACTTCCCCCCCATGTCTATATTTCTCCTACTATCCCCTTTATAGGGTCTGGCGACAAGTGGGATTTTTTTTATACTTAATTTATTTTTCCCTTAGCCAGTACCCTTTAAATGTTTTTTTTTTTTAAATGGTGTGGCGCAGGAAAGTAATGAGTACTTAATACTCTGGTGCCACAATGGCTTGGTAATGACCTATCTTGACTACCAAACGCCTGAGTATCAAATGACATGTAACCCTTATTAGCAAGAGAGGCTTATTAGCACCCAAGGATGGGAGGGGAGATAAGGTGAGAGATCACAAGCTTCAATTCATCAGTAGCCACATCAGTCTTAACTTAATGCCCATTGTGCTTCTTCATTTCAAGTCATACTGCTGTCAGCTGCTTGTTTGGGTAAATTGATGTGCACAGAAGGGATGACATTTTATATGATTGTGATATTTTCTTTTGTTTTCAGCTATTTTGTGTAATTTTTTGACCATCAGAAGGATGGTATTAATTATACATAGATTTTACATTTTAATGAGTCTTTGTTCCCTAATGCCCGTGAATGTTGGAGGAAGAATGTAATAACAAACAGTGCTTTAGCTAGTATTAATAGATTTTCTTTTTAGTTACATCAAAATCCTTGCCAGTGGTAGTTCCACAAAGCTGCTCTAACATACCTTGAGGTGTCTGGTAAAGGTGAGAAGGCAAGTGTAGGGCTGACTACAGTACGTGCAATTCCAGGGTCGTGAATCCCGTGCACCCAGTGCCCTGGGCGCCAGCTGCTTGATCATGTTTGATCCTGCTATACACACTCCTGTAACAACCACACATTAGGAACATTCAGGAAGTAGCACTGACAGGTCCTCTGAAAAGCTGATTATTTCAATACAATTAATTTGACAACTTTATGATTCAGCAATAAACAATGTAAATATTACAAATACAAAACACAGATTGGAGTCACATTAAGAAAGGCAAAATAAGTAAGCCCAAAAAATCCCTTGTTAAATCTAAATAGATAGTCAATCTTACTACTAAGGCCCCAAGGAAGATCTAGTAACAATACACTTAACATAGGATCAGTGTACGTGGCTTAGTGTAAGGGTGGCTTCTACTTGTTGCTGCCTGTGAGTTGAAAGCTGCAATACCCTTACTGGCTACAGGACTGATGGGAAACATACACAAATTGGACAGTCTGTGATTATAACACCAACTAGCATTATAGTAACACTTGTCCTGGCACATAAGCACGCTGACAATTTCATCCAGCCGTGGTCTCACATAGTCCTCTCACTCATGTCTCACCCCAACTCTATTTTCCTACTATTATAAGATGTTACCTCCGCTAGTACGTTCTGTCTGTCCCATGGCCTGGCATTCTTCCTTCTGACCTGGGAAAACAGCTTCTCTCATCCTAATATAGCACTCACCATAAGCTAGCAGCTATGGTATTGCATATATGCTTTCCCGCCCAACTGTGGTGTCTCTCTTGCTCCCACCTCAAGATTACATTATACTAACAGTTTCAGCTCTGCAAATACACTCATCCCACTGCAATCCCGCTTTCTGATATTGTGTTTTACTGCTTTCACCCACATATCAAAAGCTAGCACATTCCTGCTAAAGTGCGGTCAATCCTGTTATCACACGCCAAATATGATTTGAAAAACCCGGGTTGTAATGCACGTGATTGGTTTGATGTCACGGAACCTCTCTTCCTATCACCTTTCCCACCACCTCCCTAACAATGAAGCAGGAGCTCCCACATTAATTTTGTTGTTACTTGTCTTATCTGCATTGGCCCATTTTTACCAGCAATAGGCTAGATGATAATGGTCACGTACAATAACTCGTAGATAGTAAGATAGAAGATGAGGTTGAGGCCACAGAGACATGGTGACAGAAAGATGGAGACAGGTGACAGGAAGGTGCTGAGGAGAGGATGAAATGGAGACGTGTAACAGGAAGGGAATTTTAATACGAAAAAAGGAATCCTGTGTTGACACAGGTGGCCACTATGCCACGTTGCCCACAAGCCTCAGAATCCCACCACCCATCCAAGCCTTCGTTACTCTTTTTAAAAGTAAGTTTGACAGTCATTTGTTTTCTGTGTTTATTTTTTATGATGTTCTTATTGATATATTATTGCTTTATTTCATCTTGTCGGCAACATTGACACAAAATTGTGGGTAATTAGTTAACAAATTATCAGAAATTGGCCGCTGATAAAGCATATATAATTAATTCCCTTTGTCATTAAGTTCTGTTATCATACTTTCTCATATCACACACATCTGCATTCACCTATTAGGCCCTAACGAAAAACAACTTCCCCCATCCATATATAGCACCCGCCAAAAACTGTTGGATACAGGATTGTATATCTGCTTTCCTGCCAAGCTGTGGTATCTCTCTTTCTCCCACGTCAGTATTGTCATGCTAACAGCTACCAACAGAGGCAGCGTGGGGGATTGACCCATGGTACGTAGCACTATAAACAAAGTTTTCAATTAAATCATGCCTTTGTTTAATTTCATTGCTTCTTTTAACAAAACCATAAAGTGAAGATGAGAAATGTAACCTTAACATCAACCACCAACAAAACAAATCGTCACCACCACCTCTGTTGCCACCATCGCTACAATTGCTGCCACTGTAATCACCATTAACACCATCACCACTGATACAACCATCATCCTTTAATTTCACCATTTATTCCACCATGCACGAGGGGGATTTCAGACATGAGTATATACAGGTTGTCCATCACTAATCCGGCAACCACGGGACCTTAGGACTGCCGGATTATCAAAATTTTTGGATTATTGAGTTTCCTGCATATATTGTAACAAAATTATTACACCTCTTAATTAACTTATCAAAATAGATTATTCATTCTCTCACATTTTCCTCATTTTCATCACTGCTTTTTTTCTTCACTGCCATTTTTTTCACGACCTACAAACATATGTACAATTTCAGAATCACATTATCACATTATCATTGGCATTCAGCCATTCTGTTACAACATCTTCATTAATCCTTGATGGAAGGTCCTTGGCAAACAGGATTAATTACATCCTTAGTGTAACAAAGAAGTTCCTGTATAAACGGTTTGTCTTTTGAAACCCTAAACCACTGAATCCACGCATGATTTTAACAATTAAGTCGAAAAATGAGAAGGAATGCCTGGTTGCTATCAGAAGTATGAGCATATAGCTGATTCTGGGTACAGCGCCATCAAAACTTAAACGGTGCCTTCCAAAAAGTGACATGCTAACTCAGGAAATTCGAAACTGCGCTCCAAAATTCATGCTGGAAAACTGATGGAACTGGAATGTTGATTGCCAGATTAATGATGGTCAACCTGTACATAAGTCAAAGAGGAAAAGATAACCTAGTGAAAAGGGAGGGCAACTTTCAGCTTCTTATATAATCCAGGCAAATGTGTCCCTAAACTTGAATTATAATATTTATATGCTTATAATATTATATGCTTAAGTACACAACACTTAAGCAGTCCAGCCATAATGATTATGAACACCCAAGTGGATTTTGCTCGGCCTTGACTGTCCTGTCATTACAGAATAAAACCAGTCAATTAAGTAAGTAAACACAAAAACATATATTTTAAGCTTGCATGGAACATTCACAACACTGTACTTTAACTCAATTTCTTTAGACTTTGAGCCAGTGGTGGTTAGAAATTCTTTATACCATGGCAAAGAACCAGCTGTGACATCTGGGCAATCATACTTTTAACCATATTTTCTTAAGTGCCATTGTATTAATTACTCAAAAGGAAACATGAAAACTAAAACTAGGCCGACTGCTTACCAACTACCCAGTCTAAACTAAAATTGAAACCTGCAGAATCTTCATACCACATGATATATGCCTAACTAAAGCAATATGGACTTGAGGCACAATCCTAAACATTTCAAAGTCAGTGCAACTCTACCTGATCTATGTCCATTCAGCTGTCTGTATCTCCTCCTATGGCGCGATGCTGTACTGGGATGAATTTTCCTGGTTCCCTCAGCTTCATTGGGAGGAGGCGGTGGCATCTCCTCAGTAGTATCTTCCCCCATCAAACCATATTCCTCACCAGCCTCAGATGCAGCTGTGATGGTGAGCCTCACTACACACTCTGGCCCTGGAGAATCTTCCCTGACTGGGGCCAGCTGGATACTTGGCCCAGAACTCACTTGACCAGTATAAAATTGAATGATTTTCTTCCCATTAGAGAATTTTTTTGGTGGTACTAAGCCTTCAAGTATAACAGTGGAAAGTTCTGCTGCTGCAGCATGCCTGACAGTCATCATATTGGTGGCACACTTGTCTTTCATGTCAGTCAGTTCATGAGTTAAGTGACTATCAGTCTCCGACTGTTGCACACTGTGGTGAGTGAAGGTCACCTCACCCCGTCCCACCACAATCCTAGCTAGGGAAGGAGCTACCACCAAGGGCTTTCTTGCTGTAGGCTGCCCACTTCGAATGACCTTCTGAGTGACCGCTGCAGCTCCCACAAGGCTGTGAGGGCTGCCCACCTCCTCCAATTCTTTCTGTATTTTCGGCTGATAGAATGGAGCATACCACACCAATAGCTCAGCCCCAGCATGGATATTTTCAGTTGATACATAGTAAATCAGGTCATCAATCTGGAACACATTAAAAGATTAACAATACATTGCTCTAAAAAGGTTCATTCCTAATCTCTGGATCCATACTCTTCAAGAATTTTCTATAAATCTCATTATATGCATCTTAATACAATGCAGACGGTTATATGACAAGTCTATTTCTACTAATATCTCTTTATATGGATCCAAAATTCACACTTTTGTGAATGTTAGTCAACTAGAGCATGAACAATAAACTTCACACTGTTCACACTGTTGGGGATCGCGGATATAGCCTTTGTAACAGCATCCTTTCACACCTTGCTGAGGCAAGTGCCAGGTCATCACCCTGGAAGACAGGTCACAACCACTGGCTAACATTCAGTACCCATTCACTGCTGGGTGGATAGGGGCATGGGTGTAAGGAGACTGCCCAACTTTTTTGGCTCCGTCCGGAGATCAGACCCGGAACCTCTCGGTTGTGAGCTGAACGTGCTAACCACTGCACTACAGAGTACCCTTTATTGATCTTGATCTTGATATGCACAGGAGAATGTAGATCCTTTTAATACAGGGAGCAAACGGAACAATACGCACAGCGGCGCAGCAAGGAGGAAGCTTGAATTGCTGGTTAGGAATTAAACATAACATAAAGAATACAAGAAATAATATCCTACATCTTCCTCCCCCTTTCACAATCAAAACCTGTGGGTTCTTGAGCGTTCCTTTTGGCTTTGATACGAGGCCTTGACCGCCATCACCTTCACATGCAATTAAATTGTTTTGGTTATGTTAATGGAAAAATGATAGGTGGGCATAAAGTAAATGTTTTTTATCTTTGACACTGCACTCATAACCTCGTCTTCAGCCTTCAGTTCTAACTTCTAATATAATATTATAGACCTAAACTCATCCCAAAGCCCTGACTGCCGTCATCTGATTCTCCCACGCTCACAATAAGGGTATATCGTGAAATCAGCGTCTAAACACGAGACAATCACACTGGTCCATCTCAAAAAAGGGTCTTGGCGGCCTCAGTTGTGCATACACGTTTGCAGTACACTGGCATGTGCGTGCAACAGATGGCACTGCTAGCGTCTCCGCCAACAAACCCGTCCAGAGTAAAGTTTTTTGCCATCGAACGTAAAGATTGTGCAGAGGTCGACTTTGTGTCCAAAGATAAAACATCCAAAAAAAAAATTGTGGAAGATGAGAGCCCACTGTATAAACCCAAATAATTCTATATTTATAGCTGTAATGAAGGGGTCTCTTGTAAAAATACAGGGACTTCTTAATTCATACGAGAATTGTGTTCCTAGAGCGCTTGCATATTTCAAATTTTGTGTAATGAATACACAATTTTCCCATATAGTGTAAATACATGTAAAATCTATTCCATCATGTTATTCTAAGGAAATTGTGTAATTAAAGCAAAAAATTTTAGCTTTTTGACATCGTGTTAAACCAAAAAAATAGAAGTGTTTAAAATATTTAAATAATTTGATAAACATCAATGTAAAAAATTACTTCACAGTCAATTAAACAAAACAAGAAGACAGAACAGTTTTAAGATAATCAGTAAAACATTCTTGACAAATAAAGCTCAACACTTCTTCTCCAATTGGGTTGTTCATGTCCGGAATTCTCTGCCTTCCAACGTTGTTGACAGTACAGCACTCACATGTTTCAAGAACAGACTAGACAAATACTTTGACTCCAATCTTCAACAGAGATATTATTTGTTAGCATAAATAAATTTGTTCTAGTTATGAAAATATATTTATGAAGTATCACTTTTTGGATTTTATTGCTGGTGGTCTGGCACTGCATGTTATTGCCTGGATAGAAATTGTAGAAGTGATAATCCTTATCTCATTCCTAGAAAAGAAATTCCATGTTAGTTATATTATTTTCATGCTGTATGTTTTTTCTTTTTCTTCCCTTTCTGCCATCCTTGGGTGGAGGGAACGGTGGGTGAGGAGGAGCCATCACCTTTATTGCCTTGTGAAAATTATCTTAAACAGCCATGTAAGGGCCAACAGGTCTGATGCTGTTTTTCTTTTTATCTTCCTCCTCCTCCTCCTCCTCCTAATCACAATCCTCTTTTTCCTCATAATTCTAATATTAATCTTCCTCACCTGGCACACCAGCAAATTATGATTGGAGGGTGATCCAACAGCAACGAGGCTCAGCCAGTTGCAGAGCCACTTCCGTGATAGGTCCAAAAAGGTGTGGCCGCCTCCCTTGTGGCAAATCTGAGGACATCATCAAGCATGAATACAACACATTTATCATCACTATCATTAATATCAAAAACCACCCTGAATCACAAAACATTACATCACCCCCATTATCATCATTGCTTCCACCTTCATAAGTGAACCAGCTGTCCAAATGATGCATTATGCCATTATCACTAAAGGACAACATCAATATCAAACCTACTATATCATTATGAAGATGGTGACTGCTGGAAAAAAATATTCTATTATCATGAATTATTTCAAACAATACATAGTGCATCTTCGAATCATGATAAAATGAGAGGAGTGCTATAGTGTCCCTCAGAAAGGAACAAGGAATTCCAGTCTTTAAAACACAAGATACCCACATGCTCCACTCTAAAGGCTTATGCTCCCCAACTTCCCACATTTGTGACCATCGACGCAAGTAATAAAGGATCGGTGCAGTCCTATTATAGAAGGACTGCTCAGGAGTGGAACATGCCGCTTCATTTACATCAAATAAGCAGAAATATTCTGTTACAGAGAAGTGCTGGCATTAGTTAGTGCTGTTGAGCAGTGGAAATCATACTTGTAGGGCAGATTTTTCAAGTTAAGAACCGACCATTCTGGACTAACTAAGATCCTTTCTCAGAGTTATTCTGGCAGTGCCGGCATCAGGATTGCGTGATGGCAAGCTCAGCTAATGCCATACTATTATGTGGTTGAGTTTATTCCAGGGAACCAGCTGGCTGGTGGTGATGCTCTGTCATGCCTCCCTATGACAGAGAACGTCGGTAAGAAAGATGTAATTATAGCATTCCTGGAGGACCAGTCTTCTATCACAGTGCAAGAAATCAAAGAGGCAACACCATGCGACAAAGAAATAATAACACTTAACCCCTTCCCGGCGGCAGGCCAGATGTATGTACTACCAAATAAAAAATCGTCTATTTATAGACTCTGCCGACTTTCATCCATACGTCTATATATAGTTTCCCCGCAATTGGGCATTCACGATTGACGTCTATACATAGACTCTGCCGCAAAACTGAACAAACAATTGAATCTATATATAGATGTTATTTATGTTTGACTGGTTATAATGCATATTAATATATTTATATGAATGTTTGGAGTCACTCACACCCATTGCAAAGGCAATGTCCAGGACTTGTGACCTAGATGTGGTTTACTTCAGGCTCTGATTCTGTATCACTGGAAGCACTCAGAGTAGATGAGTCAAAATCATCAAAATCATCCAAGAAATCATCATCTATATCCTCAACTACCAAAGCCGTCATTTCTTCCGGTTCAAGAGGTCTCTTTCTCCTTGACATGATAGACTAATAATAAAAGAAAGTAGAAAAAATGCAAAAATTCCCAGTATTAGCTTATGTGCGTAGCACATCCGCCACCGACAGAACACATGCGGTGACTGTCCTTGAGAGCCAATGTCGGCGACTCGGCAAGTGTCTGGGAGTTTGAGATGCCAAATACCAATTTATTGTATTAATTTTGTTACTAGTTAGGAATCGTCTATATATAGAACATGCTACAACTTAGTGTGGTCAAATGAGAGCAAACGTCTATATATAGACTCGCCGACAAAAAGTCCCAGTTTCGAAACGTCTATATATAGATCCTCCGCCGGGAAGGGGTTAAACAGCACCTGCTATGTGGGTTTCCGGAGTCAGTTAAGCAGTGCCCCTCATGCATCTGACACTATTTTTAGTTTCGTCATGAGCTGAGTGAGATCGACATGTCATTCTATGTGGCAGTTAACAGCTGCCAGTCAACATTGCGCGGCTGGTACTTGCAATGCGGCCACAATGCTCACGATGGCATAGTAAGAACCAAACAGGTTCTACCCAGCCTGGCTTGGTGGGCAGGAATGGACTGGGATGTGGAAAATCTTATTTGAAACTGTGGCGAGTGTCAGGTTAGCGACAAGGTGTTATCCCAACAGACGACGATGTTACCTCTACAACCCGTAGGGCTGCCGGAATGGTGCTGGGCAAAACTAGGAATTGAAGTGGTTGGGCCAATTGACGGAGCTCCTACATCGTTGTGAAAGCCATCACTATGGATGACTACAGATATAAGTAGGTCTGGTAAACAGTGTATCCATAATTGAAATTATATCTTTCCTCAGCACAGTGTGGTCGAGAGAAGGTTACCCAGACGAGATCATGTCAGACAATGGCCCATAGTTCACCAGTGCAGCATTTAGGGCATATCTGCCACGTCATAGTTTAGGCATACACGCTTAAACGCTTATTGGTCGAGGAGGAATGGAGTGATAGAACAACTTAACCGGACTCTTAAATCATGGATTTCAGGCTTGCAGTCTGAGGCTAAGTTCCGGGACCATGTGAGACAACGCTTGGCCCACTACCGCACCACACCCTATTGCACCACTGGGGTGTCCCCCGTCGTGGTGCCGCATGGACGACTGATGTGGCTTGAGTTGTCTTGAATGGCCTTGAGTGGCTTGAATTGCCCTGTGGAGCAGAGACTAATCCAACGGATGAAGGGGCAACAGGAACTGAATCAAAGGCATTACGATAAGCGTCACAGCGTGAAGATGCCCGTCTTCAGAATGGGACTTACATTCAGGTAAGGCGACAGGGTCACATTCCCAAGATGACACCCTACTACTCTGCCCCAGTGCAAGTCGAAAGGCAGGTGGGACAGTCGTCCTACCGCCTTGCTGAGGGATCAATTCAGAATGCCGCTCACCTCGGTCCACCACATGTTCAAGTGAGGAACACCACTTCGGACGGCCTATGGATGCTTCAGCATGACCAGTTTCACCGAATACCCAGGCGAAGGATCCGGGGTCATCTGAGGCTTCGTCACACCAAGTTCCCAAACTCCAAGCTCAAGAATCACCCAGGAAGGATCGAGAGCTGCTGCCTATGAGTAGTGACCACAGGAGATGGCAGCCTGACAGGCTGATAAGTTCTTAAGTTGTAATGTGTATGTAAATGTTAGAGTTGCAAACAGACACACTTAATTCATTTCCCTCCCCTGCACACTCGGCTCCCTTTCACCACCGTCGGCTAACTCAAGTATGTGTGTTATGCACCAACACTGGTGCCCTGCTCATTATGAATCAGAATCAGAATCAGAAAAGCTACCCCTATTTTAGGGATATGACGACCTTATATATAGATATAGATCAAGGTAAAATTTTCATTAAGGAATAACTTAATACAGTGCAAAAATCATCAACTAAGAAACAATTTAAGATTGCAAACTCAGGTAAGAAACGACAAGTAAAATATATATATATATATATATATATATATATATATATATATATATATATATATATATATATATATATATATATATATATATATATACCAATGTAACATACCATGCAGTTTTAAAGACATTTTCGAATCTGAAAACTCAGGACATAACTACCATCTGTAAAGGATCTAATATCTATTCATAAATCCTAGCTAATTTCCATTAAAGGATATTAAAGAGTACAAAGGAAGAACAAACATCAACAGTCCCACTGGAACTAACAAGGATGTAAGTGTTGATACACTACTACTATACTACTACTATATGGGTAGGCGGTAGTAGAGTTGTTAGCGTTCAGGCATGCAATCCTAGGTCTGGATTCACTCCAGGTACCCCTCTGTACTCCAAGTACCCCTCTGTACTCCAAGTAACTGTCTGCACTCCAAGTACCCCTCTGTACTCCAGGTACCCGTCTGTACTCCAAGTACCCCTCTGTACTCCAAGTACCCCTCTGTACTCCAAGTACCCCTCTGTACTCCAAGTACCCCTCTGTACCCCAAGTACCCCTCTGTACTCCAAGTACCCCTCTGTACTCCAAGTAACTGTCTGCACTCCAAGTACCCCTCTGTACTCCAGGTACCCGTCTGTACTCTAAGTACCCCTCTGTACTCCAAGTACCCCTCTGTACTCCAAGTATCCCTCTGTACTCCAAGTACCCCTCTGTACTCCAAGTACCCCTCTGTACTCCAAGTACCCCTCTATACTCCAAGTATCCCTCTGTACTCCAAGTACCCATCTATACTCCAAGTATCCCTCTGTACTCCAAGTACCCATCTGTACTCCAAGTATCCCTCTGTACTCCAAGTACCCCTCTGTACTCCAAGTACCCCTCTATACTCCAAGTATCCCTCTGTACTCCAAGTACCCATCTATACTCCAAGTATCCCTCTGTACTCCAAGTACCCATCTGTACTCCAAGTATCCCTCTGTACTCCAAGTACCCCTCTATACTCCAAGTACCCCTCTGTACTCCAAGTACCCCTCTGTACTCCAAGTACCCATCTGTACTCCAAGTACCCGTCTGTACTCCAGGTACCCCTCTGTACTCCAAGTACCCCTCTATACTCCAAGTATCCCTCTGTACTCCAAGTACCCCTCTGTACTCCAAGTACCCCTCTGTACTCCAATTACCCCTCTGTACTCCAAGTACCCATCTGTACTCCAAGTACCCCTCTGTACTCCAAGTACCCCTCTGTCCTCCAAGTACCTCTCTGTACTCCAATTACCCCTCTGTACTCCAAGTACCCCTCTGTACTCCAAGTACCCCTCTGTACTCCAAGTACCCCTCTGTACCCCAAGTACCCCTCTATACTCCAAGTACCCCTCTGTACTCCAAGTACCCCTCTGTACTCCAAGTACCCCTCTATACTCCAAGTACCCGTCTGTACTCCAGGTACCCCTCTGTACTCCAAGTACCCATCTGTACTCCAAGTACCCCTCTGTACTCCAAGTACCCCTCTATACTCCAAGTATCCCTCTGTACTCCAAGTACCCATCTATACTCCAAGTATCCCTCTGTACTCCAAGTACCCATCTGTACTCCAAGTATCCCTCTGTACTCCAAGTACCCCTCTGTACTCCAAGTACCCCTCTGTACTCCAAGTACCCCTCTATACTCCAAGTACCCCTCTATACTCCAAGTATCCCTCTGTACTCCAAGTACCCCTCTGTACTCCAAGTACCCCTCTGTACTCCAAGTACCCCTCTGTACTCCAAGTACCCCTCTGTACTCCAAGTACCCCTCTGTACTCCAAGTACCCATCTGTACTCCAAGTATCCATCTGTACTCCAAGTACCCCTCTGTACTCCAAGTACCCCTCTGTACTCCAAGTACCCGTCTGTACTCCAAGTACCCCTCTGTACTCCAAGTACCCATCTGTACTCCAAGTACCCCTCTGTACTCCAAGTACCCATCTGTACTCCAAGTATCCCTCTGTATTCCAAGTATCCCTCTGTACTCCAAGTATCCCTCTGTACTCCAAGTACCCCTCTATACTCCAAGTACCCCTCTATACTCCAAGTACCCATCTGTACTCCAAGTACCCATCTGTACTCCAAGTATCCCTCTGTACTCCAAGTATACCTCTGTACTCCAAGTATCCCTCTGTACTCCAAGTACCCATCTGTACTCCAAGTATCCCTCTGTACTCCAATTACCCCTCTGTACTCCAAGTACCCATCTGTACTCCAAGTACCCCTCTGTACTCCAAGTACCCCTCTGTACTCCAGGTACCCGTCTGTACTCCAAGTACCCTTCTGTACTCCAAGTACCCCTCTGTACTCCAAGTACCCCTCTGTACTCCAAGTACCCCTCTGTACTCCAAGTACCCCTCTGTACTCCAAGTACCCCTCTGTACTCCAAGTATCCCTCTGTACTCCAAGTACCCATCTGTACTCCAAGTACCCATCTGTACTGCAAGTACCCCTCTGTACTCCAAATACCCCTCTGTACTCCAGGTACCCGTCTGTACTCCAAGTACCCCTCTGTACTCCAAGTACCCATCTGTACTCCAAGTATCCCTCTGTACTCCAATTACCCCTCTGTACTCCAAGTACCCCTCTGTACTCCAAGTACCCCTCTGTACTCCAAGTACCCCTCTGTACTCCAAGTATCCCTCTGTACTCCAAGTACCCCTCTGTACTCCAAGTACCCCTCTGTACCCCAAGTACCCCTCTGTACTCCAAGTATCCCTCTGTACTCCAAGTACCCCTCTGTACTCCAAGTATCCCTCTGTACTCCAAGTACGCGTCTGTACTCCAAGTACCCCTCTGTACTCCAAGTACCCCTCTGTACTCCAAGTACCCATCTGTACTCCAAGTACCCCTCTGTACTCCAAGTATCCCTCTGTACTCCAAGTACGCGTCTGTACTCCAAGTACCCCTCTGTACTCCAAGTACCCCTCTGTACTCCAAGTACCCATCTGTACTCCAAGTACCCCTCTGTACTCCAAGTATCCCTCTGTACTCCAAGTACCCCTCTGTACTCCAAGTACCCCTCTGTACTCCAAGTACCCGTCTGTACTCCAAGTACCCCTCTGTACTCCAAGTACCCCTCTATACTCCAAGTACCCCTCTGTACTCCAAGTACCCCTCTGTACTCCAAGTACCCGTCTGTACTCCAAGTACCCCTCTGTACTCCAAGTACCCCTCTGTACTCCAAGTACCCATCTGTACTCCAAGTACCCCTCTGTACTCCAAGTACTCCTCTATACTCCAAGTACCCGTCTGTACTCCAAGTATCCCTCTGTACTCCAAGTACCCTTCTGTACTCCAAGTACCCGTCTGTACTCCAAGTACCCCTCTGTACTCCAAGTACCCCTCTGTACTCCAAGTACCCCTCTGTACTCCAAGTACCCCTCTGTACTCCAAGTACCCCTCTGTACTCCAAGTGCCCATCTGTACTCCAAGTACCCATCTCTACTCCAAGTACCCCTCTGTACTCCAAGTACCCATCTGTACTCCAAGTACCCATCTGTACTCCAAGTACCCCTTTGTACTCCAAGTACCCGTCTGTACTCCAAGTACCCCTCTGTACTCCAAGTACCCATCTGTACTCCAAGTACCCATCTGTACTCCAAGTACCCCTCTGTACTCCAAGTACCCCTCTGTACTCCAAGTACCCGTCTGTACTCCAAGTACCCCTCTGTACTCCAAGTACCCGTCTGTACTCCAAGTACCCCGCTGTACTCCAAGTATCCCTCTGTACTCCAAGTATCCCTCTGTACTCCAAGTACCCATCTGTACTCCAAGTACCCGTCTGTACTCCAAGTACCCCTCTGTACTCCAAGTACCCCTCTGTACTCCAAGTACCCGTCTGTACTCCAAGTACCCCTCTGTACTCCAAGTATCCCTCTGTACTCCAAGTATCCCTCTGTACTCCAAGTACCCATCTGTACTCCAAGTACCCGTCTGTACTCCAAGTACCCCTCTGTACTCCAAGTACCCCTCTGTACTCCAAGTACCCCTCTGTACTCCAAGTACCCGTCTGTACTCCAAGTACCCGTCTGTACTCCAAGTACCCATCTGTACTCCAAGTACCCATCTGTACTCCAAGTACCCCTCTGTACTCCAAGTACCCCTCTGTACTCCAAGTGCCCGTCTGTACTCCAAGTACCCCTCTGTACTCCAAGTACCCATCTGTACTTCAAGTACCCCTCTGTACTCCAAGTACCCATCTGTACTCCAAGTATCCCTCTGTACTCCAAGTATCCCTCTGTACTCCAAGTACCCATCTGTACTCCAAGTACCCCTCTGTACTCCAAGTACCCATCTGTACTCCAAGTACCCCTCTGTACTCCAAGTACCCGTCTGTACTCCAAGTACCCCTCTATACTCCAAGTATCCCTCTATACTCCAAGTATCCCTCTGTACTCCAAGTACCCATCTGTACTCCAAGTACCCATCTGTACTCCAAGTACCCATCTGTACTCCAAGTACCCCTCTGTACTCCAAGTACCCCTCTGTACTCCAAGTACCCGTCTGTACTCCAAGTACCCCTCTGTACTCCAAGTACCCCTCTGTACTCCAAGTACCCATCTGTACTCCAAGTATCCCTCTGTACTCCAAGTATCCCTCTGTACTCCAAGTACCCATCTGTACTCCAAGTACCCCTCTGTACTCCAAGTACCCGTCTGTACTCCAAGTACCCCTCTGTACTCCAAGTACCCCTCTGTACTCCAAGTACCCCTCTATACTCCAAGTATCCCTCTGTACTCCAAGTATCCCTCTGTACTCCAAGTACCCATCTGTACTCCAAGTACCCCTCTGTACTCCAAGTACCCCTCTGTACTCCAAGTACCCGTCTGTACTCCAAGTACCCCTCTGTACTCCAAGTACCCCTCTGTACTCCAAGTAACCCTCTGTACTCCAAGTACCCCTCTGTACTCCAAGTACCCATCTGTACTCCAAGTACCCCTCTGTACTCCAAGTACCCGTCTGTACTCCAAGTACCCCTCTATACTCCAAGTATCCATCTGTACTCCAAGTATCCCTCTGTACTCCAAGTACCCATCTGTACTCCAAGTACCCATCTGTACTCCAAGCACCCATCTGTACTCCAAGTACCCCTCTGTACTCCAAGGACCCCTCTGTACTCCAAGTACCCGTCTGTACTCCAAGTACCCCTCTGTACTCGAAGTACCCCTCTGTACTCCAAGTACCCGTCTGTACTCCAAGTACCCGTCTGTACTCCAAGTACCCCTCTGTACTCCAAGTACCCCTCTGTACTCCAAGTACCCCTCTGTACTCCAAGTACCCATCTGTACTCAGAGTACCCATCTGTACTCCAAGTACCCATCTGTACTCCAAGTACCCCTCTGTACTTCAAGTACCCCTCTGTACTCCAAGTACCCCTCTGTACTCCAAGTACCCGTCTGTACTCCAAGTACCCCTCTGTACTCCAAGTACCCCACTATACTCCAAGTATCCCTCTGTACTCCAAGTACCCATCTGTACTCCAAGTATCCCTCTGTACTCCAATTATCCCTCTGTACTCCAAGTACCCCTCTGTACTCCAGGTACCCGTCTGTACTCCAAGTACCCCTCTGTACTCCAAGTACCCGTCTGTACTCCAAGTACCCCTCTGTACTCCAAGTACTCCTCTGTACTCCAAGTACCCATCTGTACTCCAAGTACCCCACTGTACTCCAAGTACCCGTCTGTACTCCAAGTACCCCTCTGTACTCCAAGTACCCCTCTGTACTCCAAGTACCCCTCTGTACCCCAAGTACCCCTCTGTACTCCAAGTACCCCTTTGTACTCCAAGTACCCCTCTGTACTCCAAGTACCCCTCTATACTGCAAGTACCCCTCTATACTCCAAGTACCCGTCTGTACTCCAAGTACCCATCTGTACTCCAAGTACCCCTCTGTACTCCAAGTTCCCCTCTGTACTCCAAGTACCCGTCTGTACTCCAAGTACCCCTCTGTACTCCAAGTACCCCTCTGTACTCCAAGTACCCCTCTGTACTCCAAGTACCCCTCTGTACTCCAAGTACCCCTCTATACTCCAAGTACCCCTCTGTACTCCAAGTACCCCTCTGTACTCCAAGTACCCGTCTGTACTCCAAGTACTCCTCTGTACTCCAAGTACCCCTCTGTACTCCAAGTACCCCTCTGTACTCCAAGTACCCCTCTGTACTCCAAGTACCGGTCTGTACTCCAGGTACCCCTCTGTACTCCAAGTACCCATCTGTACTCCAAGTACCCCTCTGTACTCCAAGTACCCCTCTGTACTCCAAGTACCCCTCTGTACTCCAAGTACCCGTCTGTACTCCAGGTACCCCTCTGTACTCCAAGTACCCATCTGTACTCTAAGTACCCCTCTGTACTCCAAGTACCCCTCTATACTCCAAGTACCCGTCTGTACTCCAAGTACCCCTCTGTACTCCAAGTACCCCTCTGTACTCCAGGTACCCCTCTGTACTCCAAGTACCCCTCTGTACTCCAAGTACCCCTCTGTACTCCAAGTACCCCTCTGTACTCCAAGTACCAATCTGTACTCTAAGTACCCCTCTGTACTCCAAGTACCCCTCTGTACTCCAAGTACCCATCTGTACTCCAAGTACCCCTCTGTACTCCAAGTACCCCTCTGTACTCCAAGTACCCCTCTGTACTCCAAGTACCCCTCTGTACTCCAAGTACCCCTCTATACTCCAAGTATCCCTCTGTACTCCAAGTACCCCTCTGTACTCCAAGTACCCGTCTGTACTCCAAGTACCCCTCTGTACTCCAAGTACCCCTCTGTACTCCAAGTACCCATCTGTACTCCAAGTACCCCTCTGTACTCCAAGTACCCCTCTATACTCCAAGTACCCGTCTGTACTCCAAGTACCCCTGTGTACTCCAAGTACCCGTCTGTACTCCAAGTACCCGTCTGTACTCCAAGTACCCCTCTGTACTCCAAGTACCCCTCTGTACTCCAAGTACCCCTCTGTACTCCAAGTACCCCTCTGTACTCCAAGTACCCCTCTGTACTCCAAGTACCCATCTGTACTCCAAGTACCCATCTGTACTCCAAGTACCCCTCTGTACTCCAAGTATCCATCTGTACTCCAAGTACCCATCTGTACTCCAAGTACCCCTCTGTATTCCAAGTACCCGTCTGTACTCCAAGTACCCCTCTGTACTCCAAGTACCCATCTGTACTCCAAGTACCCATCTGTACTCCAAGTACCCCTCTGTACTCCAAGTACCCCTCTGTACTCCAAGTACCCGTCTGTACTCCAAGTACCCCTCTGTACTCCAAGTACCCGTCTGTACTCCAAGTACCCCTCTGTACTCCAAGTATCCCTCTGTACTCCAAGTATCCCTCTGTACTCCAAGTACCCATCTGTACTCTAAGTACCCGTCTGTACTCCAAGTACCCCTCTGTACTCCAAGTACCCCTCTGTACTCCAAGTACCCGTCTGTACTCTAAGTACCCCTCTGTACTCCAAGTATCCCTCTGTACTCCAAGTATCCCTCTGTACTCCAAGTACCCATCTGTACTCCAAGTACCCGTCTGTACTCCAAGTACCCCTCTGTACTCCAAGTATCCCTCTGTACTCCAAGTACCCCTCTGTACTCCAAGTACCCATCTGTACTCCAAGTACCCCTCTGTACACCAAGTACCCGTCTGTACTCCAAGTACCCGTCTGTACTCCAAGTACCCATCTGTACTCCAAGTACCCATCTGTACTCCAAGTACCCCTCTGTACTCCAAGTACCCCTCTGTACTCCAAGTACCCGTCTGTACTCCAAGTACCCCTCTGTACTCCAAGTACCCATCTGTACTCCAAGTACCCCTCTGTACTCCAAGTATCCATCTGTACTCCAAGTATCCCTCTGTACTCCAAGTATCCCTCTGTACTCCAAGTACCCATCTGTACTCCAAGTACCCCTCTGTACTCCAAGTACCCATCTGTACTCCAAGTACCCCTCTGTACTCCAAGTACCCGTCTGTACTCCAAGTACCCCTCTATACTCCAAGTATCCCTCTGTACTCCAAGTATCCCTCTGTACTCCAAGTACCCATCTGTACTCTAAGTACCCATCTGTACTCCAAGTACCCATCTGTACTCCAAGTACCCCTCTGTACTCCAAGTACCCCTCTGTACTCCAAGTACCCGTCTGTACTCCAAGTACCCCTCTGTACTCCAAGTACCCCTCTGTACTCCAAGTACCCATCTGTACTCCAAGTATCCCTCTGTACTCCAAGTATCCCTCTGTACTCCAAGTACCCATCTGTACTCCAAGTACCCCTCTGTACTCCAAGTACCCGTCTGTACTCCAAGTACCCCTCTGTACTCCAAGTACCCCTCTATACTCCAAGTATCCCTCTGTACTCCAAGTATCCCTCTGTACTCCAAGTACCCATCTGTACTCCAAGTACCCCTCTGTACTCCAAGTACCCCTCTGCACTCCAAGTACCCCTCTGCACTCCAAGTACACGTCTGTACTCCAAGTACCCCTCTGTACTCCAAGTACCCCTCTGTACTCCAAGTACCCCTCTGTACTCCAAGTACCCATCTGTACTCCAAGTATCCCTCTGTACTCCAAGTACCCCTCTGTACTCCAGGTACCCGTCTGTACTCCAAGTACCCCTCTGTACTCCAAGTACCCATCTGTACTCCAAGTACCCATCTGTACTCCAAGTACCCCTCTGTACTCCAAGTACCCCTCTGTACTCCAAGTACCCGTCTGTACTCCAAGTACCCCTCTGTACTCCAAGTACCCCTCTGTACTCCAAGTACCCGTCTGTACTCCAAGTACCCCTCTGTACTCCAAGTACCCCTCTGTACTCCAAGTACCCGTCTGTACTCCAAGTACCGCTCTGTACTCCAAGTACCCCTCTGTACTCCAAGTACCCCTCTGTACTCCAAGTACCCATCTGTACTCCAAGTACCCCTCTGTACTCCAAGTACCCATCTGTACTCCAAGTACCCCTCTGTACTCCAAGTACCCCTCTGTACTCCAAGTATCCGTCTGTACTCCAAGTACCCCTCTGTACTCCAAGTACCCCACTATACTCCAAGTATCCCTCTGTACTCCAAGTACCCATCTGTACTCCAAGTATCCCTCTGTACTCCAATTACCCCTCTGTACTCCAAGTACCCCTCTGTACTCCAGGTACCCGTCTGTACTCCAAGTACCCCTCTGTACTCCAAGTACCCGTCTGTACTCCAAGTACCCCTCTGTACTCCAAGTACCCCTCTGTACTCCAAGTACCCATCTGTACTCCAAGTACCCCTCTGTACTCCAAGTTCCCGTCTGTACTCCAAGTACCCCTCTGTACTCCAAGTACCCCTCTGTACTCCAAGTACCCATCTGTACTCCAAGTACCCCTCTGTACTCCAAGTACCCATCTGTACTCCAAGTACCCCTCTGTACTCCAAGTATCCCTCTGTACTCCAAGTACCCCTCTATACTCCAAGTACCCCTCTATACTCCAAGTACCCGTCTGTACTCCAAGCACCCATCTGTACTCCAAGTACCCCTCTGTACTCCAAGTACCCCTCTGTACTTCAAGTACCCGTCTGTACTCCAAGTACCCCTCTGTACTCCAAGTACCCCTCTGTACTCCAAGTACCCCTCTGTACTCCAAGTACCTCTCTGTACTCCAAGTACCCCTCTGTACTCCAAGTACTCCTCTGTACTCCAAGTACCCCTCTGTACTCCAAGTACCTGTCTGTACTCCAAGTACCCCTCTGTACTCCAAGTACCCCTCTGTACTCCAAGTACCCCTCTGTACTCCAAGTACCCCTCTGTACTCCAAGTACCCGTCTGTACTCCAGGTATCCCTCTGTACTCCAAGTACCCATCTGTACTCCAAGTACCCCTCTGTACTCCAAGTACCCCTCTGTACTCCAAGTACCCCTCTGTACTCCAAGTACCCGTCTGTACTCCAGGTACCCCTCTGTACTCCAAGTACCCATCTGTACTCTAAGTACCCCTCTGTACTCCAAGTACCCCTCTATACTCCAAGTACCCGTCTGTACTCCAAGTACCCCTCTGTACTCCAAGTACCCCTCTGTACTCCAGGTACCCCTCTGTACTCCAAGTACCCCTCTGTACTCCAAGTACCCCTCTGTACTCCAAGTACCCCTCTGTATTCCAAGTACCCATCTGTACTCCAGGTACCCCTCTGTACTCCAACTACCCCTCTGTACTCCAAGTACCCATCTGTACTCCAAGTACCCCTTTGTACTCCAAATACCCCTCTGTACTCCAAGTACCCCTCTGTACTCCAAGTACCCCTCTGTACTCCAAGTACCCCTCTGTACTCCAAGTACCCCTCTGTACTCCAAGTACCCCTCTGTACTCCAAGTACCTCTCTGTACTCCAAGTATCCCTCTGTACTCCAAGTACCCCTCTGTACTCCAAGTACCCATCTGTACTCCAAGTACCCCTCTGTACTCCAAGTACCCCTCTGTACTCCAAGTACCCCTCTGTACTCCAAGTACCCCTCTGTACTCCAAGTACCCCTCTGTACTCCAAGTACCCCTCTGTACTCCAAGTACCCCTCTGTACTCCAAGTACCCCTCTGTACTCCAAGTACCTCTCTGTACTCCAAGTATCCCTCTGTACTCCAAGTACCCCTCTGTACTCCAAGTACCCATCTGTACTCCAAGTACCCATCTGTACTCCAAGTACCCCTCTGTACTCCAAGTACCCATCTGTACTCCTAGTACCCATCTGTACTCCAAGTACCTCTCTGTACTCCAGGTACCCGTCTGTACTCCAAGTACCCCTCTGTACTCCAAGTACCCCTCTGTACTCCAGGTACCCGTCTGTACTCCAATTACCGGTCTGTACTCCAGGTACCCGTCTGTACTCCAAGTACCCCTCTGTACTCCAAGTACCCCTCTGTACTCCAAGTACCCGTCTGTACTCCAGGTATCCCTCTGTACTCCAAGTATCTGTCTGTACTCCAAGTACCCCTCTGTACTCCAAGTACCCGTCTGTACTCCAAGTAACCATCTGCACTCCAAGTACCCCTCTGTACTCCAAGTACCCCTTTGTACTCCAAGTACCCCTCTGTACTCCAAGTACCCCTCTGTACTCCAAGTACCCCTCTGCACTCCAAGTACCCGTATGTACTCTAAGTACCCCTCTGTACTCCAAATACCCATCTGTACTCCAAGTACCCGTCTGTACTCCAATCCGTCTGCATTCCGAGTACTCCTCTGCATTCCAAGTACCTATCTGTACTCCAAGTATACTTCTGTACTCCAAGTACCCATCTGTACTCCAAGTACCCCTCTGTACTCCAAGTACCCATCTGTACTCCAGATACCCCTCTGTACTCCAAGTACCCCTCTGTACTCCAAGTACCCGTCTGTACTCCAAGTACCGCTCTGTACTCCAAGTACCCCTCTGTACTCCAAGTACCCCTCTGTACTCCAAGTACCCGTCTGTACTCCAAGTACCCGTCTGTACTCCAAGTACCCGTCTGTACTCCAAGTACCCGTCTGTACTCCAAGTACCCGTCTGTACTCCAAGTACCGCTCTGTACTCCAAGTATCCCTCTGTACTCCAAGTACCCGTCTGTACTCCAAGTACCCTTCTGTACTCCAAGTACCCGTCTGTACTCCAAGTACCCCTCTGTACTCCAAGTACCCCTCTGTACTCCAAGTACCCCTCTGTACTCCAAGTATCCCTCTGTACTCCAAGTACCCCTCTGTACTCCAAGTACCCCTCTGTACTCCGAGTACCCGTCTGTACTCCAAGTACCCCTCTGTACTCCAAGTACCCCTCTGTACTCCGAGTACCCGTCTGTACTCCAAGTACCCCTCTGTACTCCAAGTACCCCTCTGTACTCCAAGTATCCCTCTGTACTCTAAGTACCCCTCTGTACTCCAAGTACCCCTCTGTACTCCAAGTACCCCTCTGTACTCCGAGTACCCGTCTGTACTCCAAGTACCCCTCTGTACTCCAAGTACCCCTCTGTACTCAAAGTACCCCTCTGTACTCCAAGTACCTCTCTGTACTCCAAGTACCCCTTTATACTCCAAGTACCCATCTGTACTCCAAGTACCCCTCTGTACTCCAAGTACTCCTCTGTACTCCAAGTACCCCTCAGTACTCCAAGTATCCCTCTGTACTCCAAGTACCCCTTTGTACTCCAAGTACCCCTCTGTACTCCAAGTATCTCTCTGTACTCCAAGTACCTCTTTGTACTCCAACTATCCCTCTGTACTCCAAGTACCCATCTGTACTCCAAGTACCCCTCTGTACTCGAAATACCCCTTTGTACTCCAAGTATCCCTCTGTACTCCAAGTACCCATCTGTACTCCAAATATCCCTCTGTACTCCAAGTACCCATCTGTACTCCAAGTATCCCTCTGTACTCCAAGTATCCCTCTGTACTCCAAGTACCCATCTGCACTCCAAGTACCCCTCTGTACTCCAAGTATCTTTCTGTACTCCAAGTACCCATCTGTACTCCAAGTACCCCTCTGTACTCCAAGTACCCATCTGCACTCCAAGTACCCCTCTGTACTCCAAGTACCCGTCTGTACTCCAAGTACCCGTCTGTACTCCAAGTACCCGTCTGTACTCCAAGTACTCGTCTGTACTCCAAGTACCCCTCTGTACTCCAAGTACCCCTCTGTATTCCAGGTACCCGTCTGTACTCCAAGTACCCGTCTGTACTCCAAGTACCCCTCTGTATGGACGAGAGCAGCAATGACATCATAGTCTCTCCGTGTAATGCCACCACTGAGCCAAATAATAATGTCACAGCTGATCCAATTACTAACGTCACCACTGATCCTAATATTATTGACGCTACTGATCCAAATAGTAAAGTTTGTTGTGTAAATGCTCGCAGCATCAGAAATAAATTCACAGATCTTGAAGCTCTCGCCGCAATGGATCAGTACCATATCATAGGAGTCACAGAATCATGGTTAGACACGTCGAACAGAGATTACATTGCAGAATTTCAGTTATCCGGTTATACAATTTTTAGCTGAAAGAGAGAACAAAATTGGCAGTGGTGTAATCCTATATATTCACAGCTCGCTCCATCCGATCTCCATTAAAACAGAATCCATCAACGGAGTGGACACAGTTTTTATCGAATTAAAGAGTAACTCGAGTAGAAAAATACTTGGATTGATTTACAGACTACCAGGAAGACCCGCTGAAATTGACCGTTTGCTTTTCGAATCAATCTCCGAAACAATTAGTTAATGTGAGACAATCATTATGGGCGATTTTAACTTGCCAGTAACGAGATGGGGAAATCCGTTAAGATTACATACAGGGCACGACCTGTACACGAATTTATTAGAGAGCGAATTACATCAACACGTTCATGAACCGACGCGCGATTTAAATACCCTTGATCTCATTCTTTCAACAAGTAAAGAGATAGTCAGCAACGTAAATGTTGGCCCAGTTTTCAGCTCAAGCGACCATCGGATAATTACGTTCAGCTTGAAAATGAAGGAAATAAAAGTAGATGCCAGTAAGGAGAGGGTACCAAATTACCAAAGGGCAAATTTCACCAGAATGCGAATAATTCTAGAAGACACTGACTGGAGTGAACTGTTGTCAGAGTCAGAATCAGATATTGATAAGTCATGGGAGGCCTTTAGCACAAAGCTGAACGAAACTACAAGAGTATGTGTACCGTATCGTTACAGACGTTCAGCAAGGAAGAACAAACCATAATGATGGAACGATGAGATAAAAAACAGCCTCTTTCTCAAAAAACACACGTACGATAATTATATATCACCTAAAAACCAAGATGACAAAGTAGAGTTTGACAGAGTTCGTCGTGAAACTAAGAGACTGATAAAGCGCAGCAAGAAAAACCTTGAAGAATATATAGCGGAATCATGTAAATCTAATCCTAAAGAATTTTATAGTTTTGTTAAGGGTAAAAAAGCCCTTACCTGTAATATCGGTCCACTTACTAAAGGACAAGGAAATCACACAAACGACGAAAACGAAATGGCTACAATCCTTAATAACTTTTTTGCATCCTTATTTACAGAAGAGGATTGTTCATCGTTTCAACCACTCGAGACTAGAAGAACCGAAAACTTCTTAAATGATTTACTCATCGTAGAAAATGACGTTGTACAAAAAATCGATAAGATGAAAACTAATAAAACCCCTGGACCAGATAAAATTTCCCCGAGAATCTTGAAAGAGGTCAAGCATCAGATCAGTAAACCGCTTGCAATCATATTCAATAAATCCTTAAGGAATGGTAAAGTTCCATCAGATTGGAAACGTGGTAATGTAACCCCAATCTTCAAAAAGGGGGACAAGTCACAATTCGGAAATTATAGGCCAATCAGTCTGACGCCAGTAGTATGTAAATTAATGGAGACAATCATTCGTGACAATATGGTGAAATTCCTTGAAGACAACGATATAATAAAAGCCTCACAACATGGTTTTCGTAATAAACGTTCATGTCTAACTAACTTATTAGACTTCTTTCACAATGTTTTTGACACGTACGATGAAAGCAGAGCAGTAGATATCATATATCTGGATTTTCAAAAGGCCTTTGATAAAGTTCCCCATCAACGATTGCTTAATAAACTAAAGACTCACGGTATCTCTGGTAGCATCTACAATTGGCTTCAGGACTGGCTCTCTGAACGTAAACAGAGAGTAGTCTTAAACGGTGTCTCCTCTCAATGGTTAAACGTAAAAAGTGGCGTACCACAGGGTTCAGTACTTGGCCCTATTTTGTTCCTGATATATGTTAATGACATAGATGATGGGATCTCATGCAAAATATCAAAATTCGCTGACGATACGAAAATTGCCAGTAAAGTAACTACGACAAGTGACAGAGAAGTCTTACAATCAGACCTTGATTGACTAACGTCTTGGGCCAATAAATGGCAAATGAAATTTAACGTAGATAAATGTAAGGTACTACACATCGGAAAAAATAATGATCACGTTCAGTACTCAATGAATGGAAAACTACTTTCTGCAGTGAACAAGGAAAAATATCTAGGAATCACAAAATCAAACGATTTAAAACCCAGTCAGCATTGCTCAGAGGTAGTTAAAACCGCTAACAGATTGGTCGGCTTTATTGGGCGTACTTTCGAAAATAAATCAGAAAAAGTCATATCAAAACTGCATAATTCACTAGTACGAACTCATCTTGAGTATTACGTACAGTTCTGGTATGGTATATTACAGAAAGGACATTGACAAACTGGAAAGAGTCCATCGTAGAATAACGATAATTATTCCAAGGCTGAGAAATAAACCTCATGAAGAAAGACTTAAAAAATTTAATTTATTCAGCCTCGAGAAACGAAAGATGAGAGGAGATTTAATTGAAATGTTCAAGATAATTAAAGGATTTGATAATATCAATGCAGAAGATTACATTACTTTTGATCAATCAAATATGACAAGAAGACATCATACTTTTAAGATTACTGGTAAAAGATTCACATCAAACGAAGCCAAACATTTCTTTTTCAATCGGATCGTTAACGTTTGGAACTCCCTGCCCACCAATGTCGTCGACAGTAAAACAATTAATACATTCAAAAATAGACTGGACAAATATTTAGAAGCCAATCCGCAACTAAAACATTATTCGTCAACATAGTAAACTTTGAGCAAGTTCCTTCTAATGTACTGTAATTACAAAATCTCGATTCGGAAGGACGTCGCTAGGGGCCTGACATTGCTTGCCAGGAAGTAGTGTTAGTGACAGTAGTAAAAGTCTAGTCTAATCTAATTCCACGCATTTATTTATTTATTTATATTTATATTGCATGGTTGGTCTTCATCTCCTACCAGTCGTGGCTGGTGGGAGAATCCCTCACCCTTACTATCCTGTATCCTTCACCCCAGATTAGATAGTGTAGTCTAATCTCTATCACAAACAGCCTCGTAAGGGCCAGTAGGCCTGTTGCTGTTTGTTCTTCCTATGTGTTCCTATGTGTACTCCAATTATCCTTCTGTACTCCAAGTACCCCTCTGCACTCCAAGTACCCGTCTGTACTCCAAATATCCCTCTGTACTCCAAGTACCCGTCTGTACTCCAAGTACCCCTCTGCACTCCAAGTACCCGTCTGTACTCCAAGTACCCGTCTGCATTCCAAGTACCCTTCTCTACTCCAAGTACCACTCTGCACTGCAAATACCTGTCTGTACTCCATGTACCCTTCTGTACTCCAAGTACCCTTCTGTACTCCAAGTACCCCTCTGTACTCCAAGTACCCCTCTGTACTCCAAGTACCCGTCTGTACTCCAAGTACCCCTCTGTACTCCAAGTACCCGTCTGCATTCCAAGTACCCTTCTCTACTCCAAGTACCCCTCTGCACTGCAAGTACCTGTCTGCACTCCAAGTACCCGTCTGTACTCCAAGTACCTGTCTGCACTCCAAATACCCCTCTGAACTCCAAGTACCCCTCTGTACTCCAAGTACCCCTCTGTACTCCAAGTACCCATCTGCACTCCAAGTACCCCTCTGTACTCCAAGTACCCGTCTGTGCTCCAAGTACCCATCTGTACTCCAAGTACCCCTCTGTACTCCAGGTACCCATCTGCACTCCAGGTACCTCTCTGTACTCCAAGTACCCCTCTGTATTCCAGGTACCTCTCTGTACTCCAAGTACCTGTCTGCACTCCAAGTACCCATCTACAATCCAAGTATCCGTCTGTACTCCAAGTACCCTCTGCACTCCAAGTATCCGTCTACACTCCAAGTACCCATCTGCACTCCAAGTACCCGTCTGTACTCCAAGTATCCGTCTGCACTCCAAGTATCTGTCTACACTCCAAGTACCCGTCTGCATTCCAGGTACCCCTCTGTACTCCAGGTACCCCTCTGTACTCCAAGTACCCCTCTGTACTCCAAGTACCCCTCTGTACTCTAAGTACCCCTCTGTACTCCAAGTACCCATCTGTACTCCAAGTACCCCTCTGTACTCTAAGTACCCCTCTGTACTCCAAGTACCCCTCTGCACTCCAAGTACTTGTCTACACTCCAGGTATTCCTTTGTACACTAAGTACCCATCTGCACTCCAAGTATCCCTCTGCACTGCAAGTACCCCTCTGCACTCCAAGTACCTGTCTACCTTCCAGGTACCCCTTTGTATTTCAAGTACCCATCTGTACTCTAAGTACCCCTCTGTACTCAAGTACCCATCTGTACTCCAATTACCCCTCTGTACTCCAAGTATACCTCTGCACTCCAAGTACTTGTCTACACTCCAGGTATTCCTTTGTACACTAAGTACCCATCTGCACTCCAAGTACCCCTCTGCACTCCAAGTACCTGTCTACCTTCCAGGTACCCCTCTGTACTTCAAGTACCCATCTGTACTCCAAGTACCCCTCTGCACTCAAGGTCCACCTCCCTCTGCGCATGTGCGGGAGGTGAACTTGCACTTGCCACCTGCACGACTAAAAAATCGGAAACACAACACAGTCACACTACTGCTCTCTCTCTCTCTCTCTCTCTCTCTCTCTCTCTCTCTCTCTCTCTCTCTCTCTCTCTCTCTCTCTCTCTCTCTCTCTCTCTCTCTCTAACCTAACCATAACATAACATAACATAACTAACCCAATATAACTTGCAAGATTCTTTGAGAGGTAACTAATGATGAGCCTGAAACCTTGACATTATTTTTTTAGTACACTATGTATAGTATGTACGACTTCATATTCATTATGTCTTTCTCTCACGCTACCCCGCCAGTTCGTGACGAACGAGAGAGAGAGAGAGAGAGAGAGAGAGAGAGAGAGAGAGAGAGAGAGAGAGAGAGAGAGAGAGAGATGGGAGAGCGAAGCAGGGGACACAGAGCATTGGACCAGTAGTGTGACTGTGTTGTGCCTACAATTTTTTAATCCCGCTCAGAAGACTGAGTCATGTGGCTGGCAGCAAACTCGCCTCCCGCGCATGAGCAGAGAGAGGGGCACCTGGAGTGCAGAAGGATACTTGGAGTGAACCCACACCGGGTTTGATTTTTTGGTATTAACGCCGTGGCAAAAGATTACCCAAAATTGCTGCCTCAAACGAGACTTGCAATGTTATATTCATTCGTGGCAGTACAGTAATAGCCTGCCAGTCTCTCTCTCTCTCTCTCTCTCTCTCTCTCTCTCTCTCTCTCTCTCTCTCTCTCTCTCTCTCTCTCTCTCTCTCTCTCTCTCTCTCTCTCTCTCTCAAAATTAGAGAAAACGTGAGAAAATTGAGGCGTCAATATAAAAAATATAAACGTGAGCCACTAACAGGCAGAGATTAAAAAAAAAAATGCCTTCATAAATGCCTAGGTATATAATGTAAAAAATATATATATAAATAAATAAATAAATAATATCTACTTGATAGAGACAAAGGGACAGCAAAGTGGAAAGCTTCTCCCCATCCATTCCTTCCTCCAGCCGAAGCTGGCCAGAACAGGAAGAGGTAGTAGCCAAGACAAGATATTTATTTAGGGCTCGGAGAGATATTACTATCCCCTCCACATCTGTACAGTCGCCCAAATATATGATGTCGCGTCTTACGGAGATTTTCGTTCAAAAATTAGATTATGGCAACCCTTACAAATGGAATTAATTATCCTTATAACTTGTCAGGAATGTCATTATATTCACGAATTGTTAGTGTAAATTAACTAAAAATAAGTTACAATTGATAATTAAGTCTAGTTTATGAGAAACAACCATCTAATCATGATATTTCATGAATACTTGTCGAAGCATTTTGACATCGAGCTTTTCGCTCAAAGAGAAATTCAGTCAAATGAAATTCTCTTTTATAAATAAAATTTATGCATACATACGACTATTTATTCATAATGATCTTAAATATTGAGCTAAATACATATTAAAAAAATATGTATTAATTGTTTAAACATTCTCCATTAAGAATTATGATGATATGAAATCTACATTTAAACTCTCGCTTGACCATGACGTCATCGGGCAGGACGATCCTTTAGTTAAATGGCAATAGGCTATTAACATAATATGATATAATTATTAGTCATAGTCACACATAACGGTTAGTAATAGGCAATAATTAGTATATTTTAAAATATCTTGCAATATGTTATGATTAATATATTTTTGAATAATGATAATAATATTATAATTAATATATCTTTATATAATAAGAACATAAGAACATAAGAAATTAGGAGACTGCAAGAGGCCAGTTAATGACCTACACGAGGCAGTTCCTTGTCCCCCACCTTTGGAATAATCCAATATTTAGCCATCCCACCTGTCATCCCTATCCATACTCTGATCCAGCCGTCTTTTAAAGCTACCTATTGACTCAGCACTTACTACGTGTCTATCCAGCCTATTCCAATCATTCACGACTCTGTTTGTGAACCAATATCTACCTATGTCTGTCCTGAATCTAAGTTTTTCTAGCTTGTACCCATTTCCACGTGTCCTATCCTGGCTACTAAATTCTAAAACCTGATCAATGTTTCCCTTATTAATTCCTTTTACCCATTTGAAAACCTCAATCATATCCCCTCTTGCCCTCCTTCTCTCTAGGGAGTGGAGATTAAGACGTTTTAACCTATCTTTGTAGGGTAAATTTCTCAGCCCCTGAATCATCTTGGTCATTCTTCTCTGAACTGCCTCCAAGGAGCCTATATCCTTCCTATAATAAGGGGACCAAAATTGAGCTGCATAATCTAGATGGGGTCTAACTAGCGCTAAATACAACCTCAGAATGACCTCAGAACTCCTATTTGTCACACACCTACTAATAAATCCCAGTATCTTGTTGCCTCTATTTCTAGCTATAATACACTGTTCCCTGGGGCGCAAGTCACTGCTTATTTGAACTCCTAAATCCCTCACACTATATGACCTTCCTAAGGTAATGTCATTTAATGTGTAGTCTACAGACCCATTTCCTTTACCTACGCTCATAATGCTACACTTGTTAACATTAAACTGCATCTGCCATTTCTCTGACCACTCGTACAGCCTATTTAAGTCATCCTGCAGCATCCCAGCATCGTCTAAATTCTTTACCTGTCTTCCTATCTTTGTGTCATCGGCAAATTTACTGATATCACTATTTATTCCCGTCTCTAAGTCATTTATATAAATTATGAATAACAATGGTCCTAGTACTGATCCCTGGGGTACCCCACTAGTGACATTACCCCATTCTGATTTCTTCCCATTAATTTGTACCCTCTGTTCCCTACCAGTAAGCCATCCCCTAATCTACTCTAGTACCTTCCCACCTATGCCGTGAGCCTTAACTTTACTTAATAGTCTCCTATGGGGTACTCTGTCAAAGGCTTTACTGAAGTCCAAATAAACTATATCATACTCGTCCCCCTTATCTATTGTTCTATTGTTATTCTAATGACAATAATAATGTTATAATCAATGTATCCTTATATAATGGAAATACTGTTAATAGGTCATAATCTATATAGCTTCAAATAATAATAGGCTGTAATTAATATATTGTCTTTAAATTATGATATAATGTTCAACCGTTTGCGCACGATGACGTCATCAAATACTAGTAACATCAAATACTGCTAACAAAGCTATTATTGTCGTCGTTATATACCGGCTGTATTGTCCTAATACTATTTTTGAACAATTATTTGCATTATTATGGTGAATGAAAAATAGATTTTGATGAAGAATTATGAAGAATTTATCGCTATAATCTAAAAAAATATTTGTTATACCGATAAATTTTTCATATTTTTTTCATTTTCTTTGAAGACGAAAAACTAAAAAACAATTTTTAAGGATGGCTTAAGTAAAAAGATACTGAATCTTAAAAAAAATTGAAAATACAATAGTTTTATTTCATTCTAAAATATTTTAGATGAAAAGAAATACTTTTTGCCACGAACACAAATATAATGTATGCAATTTTAAGACATATTGCTGTCAAATTATGTGTAAAATTAGATGATATCAATTAATGCCGAAAAATTGAAGGCCTCTGTTATAGTTCTTTTTTTTTTTTGCACAAACGAATGAATATAATTAAAAAGGGCGATCAAAAATTCTATAAATTGGTAAATAATAGTTTTATAACGCCGACATACGACGCAGAGTGCGTTAATAGTGTAATTGTAAGGAAATGTCGGTTATGATATTGCCCTAAATTAAACAAAACATGGCGGCGTATATATTGAGATCCCTGGATACAGTTGCCAGATGTCGCCAGAACGAAACAATCTGAATTATGCGCCATCATTTATTTGGGCGACTGTACCTTGTCTATTTGTACGAGAATACATAAGAGGGCTTTTCAGATCCCTCACTCCATCCCTTTTGGTTGCCTTATATGACCTGCAGGGAATACGGTGGTAGTATTCTTGCAGGCATCCCACACAAACTATAATACCACAACAGCTACTCCATATCTTTTTACAATATTAGAGCAGGAAATATAGTTTGAAGATGGTGATTATTTCTCTACAAGACTACAAAATCATGCAGAAAAAGCTAATTGTTGTCCCTAAAAAGGGAACTTAATAAAGTTTTCCCATTCTGATATGTATTCATTTAAAAATCTTGCTTTATTCTATAATGTGGTTGGACAGAATTTCACACATAATTCTTAATGGCCACTTGTGGGTCTCATTATCAGCTGGTGTGTAACAAGATGTCTTACATGAGAATATCTCATTGATATATGCATATCATCTTTTAATGACAAAGACCACTGAGAAATCTAATACTTATAAATGGAGATTTTTAGAAGACGACCCACAGTGAAACAGGAAGACAGAGTACTAGAGTGCATAAGATAAAGGAAAGAAAGGAGAATGAGAGGTATAGAGCATGTATAGAAGAAATGCAGGGAGGAGAATAAATGGAGGCTCTTATGCCATGAGAAGACGGTAGTACAGTGGTCAGCATTTGGGCACGCGAACCTAGGGTCCCAGGTTTAAGTCCCGATATGCGCTGGCCACTTTTCTTTCTTTGGTGTTACTGCCGAGTGGCTAAATATTACCCAAAGTGCTGCCATACTGTCCTTAGACGGGACTTACAATGTTATATACATTTGAGGCTATAGCAGCAATAGCCTCTCTCGTTCTCAACATATTCAACAGAGAACGCAAACATTCGAGGCGTCATTATAAAAAATCTAAAAATCTACACCAAATAACAGGCAAGAGGCAAGTCCATCTTAGCCTCCATAAAGCCTACTGATGCCAACGGTTTGTGTGGGAAAAAAAAAATGGTCACTCTCTATACTGTATTTTATGGCTTATAAGACATACTTTTTCCCTAAAAAATACCATGAAAAATACCCATGCGTATTCCGAGACCAATGTTGTAGGTGTGCTTTTCCATGATTCTAGCAGTAATTAGTTCTTGGGATTTGAAGGTGAATAAAATTCCCTTGATTGTTTGATATTTATGACGTACATGGTTGTTTACTTTTTAATAAATTTTTATGGAAATAAAACCTCCTTTAAACAATGAAAGATGTGTAGAATACTTAGTTATCATTTACAATTCAATCTATACCATGTCTTTAAGTAAACTTTAATAAAAATAATGGCTGATGAGCAGTGCTGAATGAAGATAATGAATAATGAGTGTGTTCTTGTGTGAAAAATTACTGTATATCGGGCAACAGTCTTGGTGCCTGGTGGTCTGTTTGTTTGTTTGTTTTTTTCCTTAGAAAATTATTTTCTCCAAAATCAGGGTGCATCTTTCAAGATGCAGCATCTTATAAGCCGTAAAATATGGTAGGTTGTACTCAGGAACAGGTATCAAATAGATATCAGATAGATGACTAAGGAGAAAGTGGACAAATTAAATTCAGATGGATTCTGCTTTAGGTAGAAATAAATATGATGCATTATTTATGATCATACAGCTCCATGGGGAGTTTTTGAGGTGAGAAAACAGTTGTATATTGTGTTTGTTATGAATTATATATACTTGACTCTCAATTGAACAGACTTTGATTTGATACATTTCATATTTAACAGACGCTATCCGCTAGAGAACAAGCGGACAGGATCATTAAAAAATTCTGTTGCTGATATAATGCCTATTTAAAGAAATTGAAGCAAAGAAGAACCACTAAATTATCAACCAGTTTCATTTACCAGCATAGTGTGTAAGGTATGTGAGAAAGTTACCAAGAAACAATGGACAGAATACTTAGAAAGAAAAGGTAGATAATAAATAGACAATTTGAATTCAGAACAGGAAGGTCATGTGTCATCTACCAAATTATTAAGTTTTATTCAAGAGTGATAAATATAATACAAGAAGGAGATGGGTGGATGGATTGCATATAATGACATAAAAAAGTATTCGATAAGGCTCCGCACAAGAGATTACTATGAAAGTTGGAATCTCGTCATACTGAATGATCCTCTCAGATAATCAATTTCCAAACATGCACTTCTTGACTGCTGTACCTTATTCCATGTCCAAGACTCTGATCTATATGTCGGTGTTAGCAGGAGAATACTGTTTCTCAATCCTCTCTTTACCTTCATGGATACATTCCTTCCTCTTATAATCAATGCAAATGATCCTAGGACACATCTGCCTTTCAACATCCTCTCTCATATTTCCCCTTCCATCCCTCCATGCTTGCCTAGCTAGCACTGTTCCCAAATACTTACACTCTTTCACTTCCTGCATTTTCTCTCCGCCAAGAACTATCTTACACCTTCCTACTGTTGGCACACTCACTTTAAAGAATATATTAATATCAATCTCCTCCACTTGCCTTCTTTCAAAGACCATCACCTTACTTTTCCCAACATTCACCTTTAGCTTTCTTCTCGTACATATACTAAGAAATTTATTCACAATTTTCTGAAGTTCCTTTTCACTCTCTGCAAACAACACGGCGTCATCTGCAAACAGGCATTCCACCACTGCCCATCCATTTCACATTTTTTGCACCTCCATTTTAACTTTAATTTCTCTCATATACCATCCTTATCTCTACCTGAGTCCTATAGGAAAACTCACTTAGTTCTCCCTCCACCCTTACTTGCCTCCCTATAAAATGCCTTTACTCCTAGATACCCTTGCTGATAGAGGGGGAGAGAATGAACTAGCAAGGATGGTCTGGATAGAGAAAGGTGGATGCACTTCTACCTGCACTAATCACGGGCACTATATAATATACTGAATCCCTACACCTGCCATGTATAGATTATGAGAAAGCCTTGTAGAGATTGAAAGAGCTGGTGCTCGGGAGTGTTTGTGTAGCTAGTTGGTCGACTGGAGAGAGGAAAGTCCAGTTGAGGTTGTTTATTATCAAAAATATAGAACATAAACAAAATAACAGACAGAGCGTGACAAGTTGAATATGTGTGCTGATCTGCAGTGCAACATAATACATAATAATATAAACAAAAGAAAAACATAAATAAAGATATATAATGAATACAAAATTAACATGAATATTAAAAAAACATAATGGAAAAATAAAAATAAAAAATAGTTTGGGCTGCAACTGCATATTTTCCTTGCAGCGGGAGAAAAGAATGTGTGCTCGTGCTAAGGGGCACTCTGCTACAATACTCCCCCCTGGTGACGAGGAAGGAGGAAAGAAATCTTGGTGGTGCGGTGCTACTGTTGTTGTGCTGCCAATTTAATGGTAGAGATGTCTGGGGCCAACAGATATGCCGGCTTGACTCGGTCGATGGCCACTGCGTCTTGAGCGCCGTTCCTGTCAATGGTGACAGTCTTCCTGGTCCGTCTCAGGACGAGGTAGGGTCCTTGGTAAGACTGCGTGAGAGGACGGCGGATGGCATCCACGCGTATGAAGACGTGGGTGCAGGTATTGAGGCCCTGGCTCACAAAGATCCTCATCGGGGAAGAACGAGGCTGCACTGGATGAAGGTTTCTCATATCTCCTTTGAGGCGGGAGGCAAAGTCTTGGGTGCTGCAGGGTGCAGGGTCGGGTGTTTTAACCAGTAGTTCGCCTGGGAGCCTAAGGTTGGTGCCGTAAACCAGCTCAGCCAAGGAGTGATGCAGGTCTTCCTTCAAGCAGGACCTGATGCCGAGGATAACAATGGGGAGAGCCAGGGACCAAATCTCTCATTGGGTGGAGGCTATGAGGGAAGACATCAGTTGGCGATGGAACCATTCGACCATGCCGTTGGCCTGAGGGTGGTAGCTGGAAGTCTTGTAGCGGCGGATGCTGAGCAGGGTCATGACCTTGTTCCACACGTTGGCCTTGAACTGGCGGCCATGGTCTGAGGTGAGGCTGTGAGGGACACCGAACCTGGAGATCCAAGTAGCGATGAAAGCGTGGGCGACGGTGTCCGTTGTGACGTCAGCGATGGGGGCGGCTTCGGCCCAACGTGTAAAACAATCCACACAGGTGAAGATGTAGCAATGACCGGCAGGGCCAATGACAATGACAATGACCAGGTCAATGTGGATGTGGTCGAATCTCTCCGTGACGGGTGTGAAAGTGCAGGGCAGAGAATGAGTGTGTCGAGTCACCTTGGAGGCTTGACAGTTGGTGCAGGTACGAGTCCAGAGTCTGATGTCCTTGTTGATATCCTCCCAGATGAAATGAGACATCATCAAGTGTTGTGTGAGAGAGGTCGCGAAGCTGATGGAAGGCCTGGTAGCGATGTTGCTGTGGCAGGTAGGGACGGACAGCGTCTGTGGAGACGTCAGCGTAGAGAGCGACCTTGGTGCCTGGGAGCGTGAGTTTCTTCATTTTGAGCGCCGGATTTTGCAGTAGCTTGTCCAGTTCGGCGTTGCCGGACTGGTTAGCAGCTATGGCGGCGTAATCAAGAGAAGAAGACGTCACAACAGTAATGTTGCGGGAGAGGGCGTCTGCTGGAGCGGTCTACACCTTTGATGTACCTAATGTCGATGATGAATTGAGAAATGTAGTCCATGTGGCGGAACTGCCATGGAGTGTAGGAATCCTTGTTTCTCAGGAAAGCAGTAGTAAGCGGTTTGTGGTCGGTGTACACATGGAAGCGACGGCCTTCAATAAAGTAGCGGAAACGCTTGACAGCCTTGAAAATGGCGAGAAGTTCTTGGTCGTATGCGCTGAACTTGGTTTCAGCCATGTTGAGCTTCTGTGAGAAGAAGGTAATCGGCTTCCAGGCACTGTCGACGAGTTGTTGGAGGACGGCACCAGTCCCAGTGTCGGAGGTGTCTGTCACTATGGAAGTCTCCGCGTCAGGAGATTTGGAAAGACAGCATGACTGTGTCGCTGAGGGATTTCTTAGCTGCGAGGAAAGCAGCATCAGCCTCTGGAATCCAATTGAGTGACAGACTGGCCACGCTTACAGGGCTTAACCATGGCGTAGAGTGGCTGAAGCAGGAGAGAGCAGTGTGGGATGAAGCGATTGAAGTAGTTAATCATACCTAGGAATTCTTTGAGCTTGAGTCTGGGCCACATTCATGAGTCTAAAGAGCATCCTGACATACTCAAACAGACCGAAGGGCGTGATGATGGCGGTCTTTGGTATGTTGTCAGGGTGTACTAGAATCTTATGAAAGGCCTTGACGAGGTCTATACATGAGAAGATGGCGGAGCCAGCGAGCTGGGACAAGAGCTCCTGGATGTTTGCACAGGGTATATATCCATCTGGGTGTGAGAGTTGAGGGCACGGTAATCTCCACAGGGCCATATGTCGCTGTTTTTCTTGGGGACGACATGGAGGGCTGATGACCAGTTGCTACTGCTTGGCCGCACAATACCTTGGCGCATCAGAGACTCGAACTCGGCCTTGGCTTGTCGGTAGCGTTCTGGAGCTAAACGATGGGCCTTGGCGTGTACTGGTGGTCCTGTTGTCTCGATGTGATGCATGACGTGGTGTTTGAAAGGCAAGCTGGCTGAGTAAGGCTGAGTCAGCGTAGGGAAAGACTTAAGCAGGTCAGCAAACTGGTAGTCCTTTTGGATGACAGCGAGTTGCGTGCTATTACCTGGCGCTGGTCATGCTGTGGAGAAAATGGAGGTGAGTGGGTCAACCAACTTTTGACCTTTGACGTCCACCAAGAGATTGAAGTGCCTTAGGAAGTCTGCTCCGAGGATTGCCTGCGAGACGTTCCCGACGTAGAAGGTCCATTCGAAGGAACGTCGGAGGTAGAAGTTCAGTTGCAAGGTGCGCCGTGTGTAGACCGGTATCTTGGTCCCGTTAGCGGCGAAGAGATGCAAGATGGGAGCTAGGGTTCGTAGATAATACTGACGTCAGCGCCGGTATCAATCAGGAACCTTATGTTAGAGCAACTGTCGTGAAGGTGGAGCAGCGCTGAGGATTGGCGAGCAGCGCGCTGCACTAATACTCGCCCTTTTTGTTTGACACCTTGTATGTGCATGGGGCGGCAAACTTCGAGGCTCTGTCGCCGTAGTTACTGTGGTACCAGCAAAGTCCTGGACTTCTCGAGCGGGGACGGTGCTGGCGGTGTTGAGGAGTGGGGGAGTGGGACCATTGGCGGTCCTGGAACTGCCTCTTGAGGGAAGTGACCTCAGTCGTTAACTGGGATACCAGCTTGTGAGCTGAGCGAGCTGAGTGTTGTCCTAAGTCGTAACTGAGGACACTGAAGAAGCCTGTGGTGTAAGGATGGTTGTCATAAAGTCGTCTGTCAATTTAGCGATGGCATCAAGGTCTAGGCTGTCCTTGATGCTGAAAAGGGTAAGTTGTGTAGCGGGAGACAGGCATTGATAAAACTGCTGTTTGAACAACTCGGGATCAAAGGTGTCGTATTTTTCTCCGAGTAGTTGTTTCATGCGACGTAGTAGGTCTGTAGGCTTCTCATCACCCAACTCCTCCTTGGCGAATAGCTCTTTGAGGCGGGTGGAAGACTGAAGTGTTAAGAGAAGAGCAGTCTTCAGGTCTTCATAAGAAGTGGTGGAGGTGGAAGCTTTTGATATGACGTCGGAGACTTATGGAAGGACGTCAGGAGGCTAGCAGCATGGGTGAACTGGATGAGGCTATTGGAGATTCTGGATGCCTTAAATCCGCACTCCAAAATAGCGAACCACATAGACGGGTTCTGAGGGCAGAAAGGTGATGATCTGAGTGCCACGGCTGCTGCAATGTGGAGCTCATCGTTGCCAGACATGGTGAAGTCGATTGTTGAACCGAGTGGCAGAGGCGCTGGCGTGAACGGGCTACAGTGGCTCAGGGAACAAATCAGGTAACACTAGTGACACTGGTGTATAAACAAGTCCCATGTAGGGCACCTTGGTGGACACTAAGGCACTGAGTGTCCGGGAAGGCACTGTAATGTAATACTGCAACACACTGAATAATGTTGTGGCATTGTAACTACACCGGGGACTCACTGAACACAGATGGGAGCATTATGCACTGTAGGTAAGTAATCCATGGGAGATAGAGTAATCCACAGGGCGATGAGTAATCCACAGGGCGATGAGTAATACACAGGGCGGTGAGTGGCGATGGTGGAGTTGATCACTTTAGTGCCACGAGGCGGAGGGGCAGGGATTGGACATAATTTTGCACTGAAGGCGCAAAGGGATGAGTTGAAGACACATAAGGCCGCTCTGTGGGCTTGCACTGGAGCTATGCTGAGGATGCTGGGGCCGAGCAGAAATGCTCATGGGGCCGTACCAATGATGTAGAGAGGGCGTCAAAGGTTGTAGGGGCCGCGCAAAGGGCGCTTGAGGCCATTGGAGACGCAGAAAAGGCGTCTAAGGGGGCACAGAAGGTGCCAGGGTGGGTGGGAGGAGATAACCTCATAAGTGGCAATTACACAGAAGTGTAATGTTCTCCTGACCTAAGACTCAACCCTGCAAACCCCATGATGGAGGCAAGGCTTTTTGCCAAAGGAGTGATCAAGCGACTGAATCTACAAGACTCAGGCCATCACACTGGGAGAAATGTGCTCTTTGATCAGCACAGGCTATATGGCACTTATGACCATAGCTAACACTCTACGGTCACCAATTGAAAGAGCTGGTACTCAGGAGTGTTTGTGTAGCTAGTTGGTCGACTGGAGATAGGAAAACTCAAGTCCAGTTGAGGTTGTTTATTATAAAAAATATAGAACATATAAACAAAATAAAAATTCAAACAACAATTATTGTTTTATAAATATGCGCACTGTCTAAAGACAGAGCGAATATGCGTGCTGATCTGCAGCGCAATATAATACATAATAATATAAACAAAAGAAAAACATAAATAAAGATATATAATGAATACAAAATTAACATGAATATTAAAAAAAATAATGGAAAAATAAAAATTAAAAATAGTTTGGGTTGCAACTGCATATTTTCCTTGCAGCGGAAGAAAAAAATGTGTGCCCGCGCTAAGGGGCACTCTGCTACAAGATAATCAAGATATATGGCTAGAAGAACAGACAAGAGAAGGAGAAAACAGGTCTTAATAGATAGTACGTGCAGTATAGGCAGGTCAGACAGTATTATAACTTTACTGGTTATTATACCGTCAATGTATCAGTCAGCATCTTAAAACCTGATAATCATCAATTTGAATAACAGTTTAACACTGTATGTACCTTGAGAGGAAAGGTGGTGTGGGGTGGGAGATGAGGTGTGTGAGGAGCCACTAGGGGACCCAGCCGTGTCAGGTGAGACACCTGCTCCCTCACCATCACCTGCTGGCCCACAGTTCCTTCCTGCACTTCCACCCAGGATGGCAGACTTTGGTATGCCAGCTGAGTCTCATGATGCTTCAAGGAATAGCTCTAGGGCAGAAAAGAAAAATGCATGTTAGATACTTCATCATCACACAGATAATCAATTGAGGAATAAATGACAGGTCGAATCACTCAGTGTTTGACAATACAAAATCATATCAAGAAATCCCTTCAAAAATATGTACATATAAACCTCCACAACCTCACAAAATAGGTGAAAAAATGGTAAATATAAAACATTTTATATAACAGGACTATCAATTTTGTTGATCAGAGACTCACTTGCCTTTAATACAATCACCTGCATGAATCAATCTCTTGCATTTTTCTTTATGTAATAAGTTACATTTTTGAAAGAGGAAACGAAATGGGCTAAGCTAAAAACACTGCAACTAAGAGCATGAAGTTAGTCAGTATGAGATACAAAAATTAGGGATTCTACCCAGGAGTGTCCAGGAGCAAGCATCTTGCCCATACCAGTTTGACCAAGAATTTTTTTATTTCCTGTTTGCTTATTTGTAACTGTTATGAAAACCTCCATCAAAGTTATCATAAGAACTCATCTCATCCAGATCACTATCATCATCATTAGAAATACATTATTTTTTTTTTTTTACCCATGGCGCCGGTAGGCTTCTTGGAGACCTTAGATTAGTGGTTCCCAAACTGGGGGTAATTTACCCCCTGGGGGTAATTTAACAATTTTTCGGGGGTAATGGAGAGGTGACAGAAAAAAAGTTAAGAATTCTGAAAATCAAGAAAACATTGCAGTACCTGGCATTAGGATTAATGTTAACTTAGTCTTAGTATGCAAAGTTGTAAAGTAAACCTATTATAAATAATTAATAAAGTTAAACCGATTAACAATAAACATCAAAAACTAATATACAGTTTAAGAAAAGAAGAAATATGTATCTAAGTGTGTGGCAACCCAAAAGTATTTTGACAGGTATGCTTCAGGACACAAGTCACTCAGTAACCCTGATGACTCATCGACGTGTCCAGTACGCGTCACTCACTGCCTGAGACTGACTCTATTCAGCGTTGCCAGACATGCGATAATTATCGCAAAATAGGATAATTTGGCCTTCCGTGCGATAGGCGATAGCATGCATGCGATAAGATAATGCAATAATTTTCGTAAATATGTGATATGTTGGTCAATAGTAAGATCGTTTCTAATTATGGCAAAAATGCGATAATTTAGGTTTGAGAATCTGGCACCGCTTCAAGCTGCGGTCGAAGCATCCTACTTTGTTGCATATAAAGTTGCCGAACAACAGAAATACCACACCATTGCAGAGAATCTGATTATGCCTTGTGCGTACGAGATGGTAAGCAAGGTATGTGGGGAGGATCAAGCGAAAAAACTGAGTGCCATATCTCTATCAAACAACACAATCCGCTGACGAGTCGATGACATGGCATCAGATATCCCGTCCCAAGTTACAACAGAGATTAAGGAAAGCTCATATAGCAAATTATCCTTGCAATTTGATGAATCATGTGAAGTAGCCAGTTGTGCTGTTCTCTTTGGATTTGTCCGTTGCGTGCACCAGGACAAGATCAAAGAAGAGTTCCTATTATGCGAGGATCTGCTGACAACCACGAAGGGAGAAGATGTTTTCAATATCATCAACAGTTTCTTTACCAAGAATTAATTGGATTGGAACAGCGTTCAACAGGTAGGGAGAGATTTTTATATAAAGCCTAAATTAGTATAAATACAATGAATTACATGGCATATAATCATATACAGTTTTATTTATTGTACAAATAGCTGTAGTGTAGCTAATATTTTGTACATGAGTCACAAAAAATATAGCTAGTGCCTGTCGTACTGAAATACTTAAGTACCAAAATAAATTAAATTAATTAAAACCATATAATTATAACGTAAAAATACGTAAGAATGACTAACTGAAACAATCTATAATAATTTTTCTTTTTAATCCAGGTTTCCGTCGATGGAGCACCGTCGATGATGGGTGGTCATCGTGGATTATAGGGCCTCATACAAGCTGTGAATCCAGAAATTTCTGTAGATCATTACATCATTCATCGGTACTCTCTTGGATCGAAAAGCCTGCCTGGTAATCTAAAGTTAGTGTTTGAAGATGTGTTGAAAATCATCAACTTCATCAAGTCCAGGGATTTGAATTCGTGCATATTCAAGGATCTGTACAAGGAAATGGGAGAGCAGTATCAAGTTCTGCTCTACCACACCGATGTTCGCTGGTTATCACGAGGCAAGGTTTTACGTCGAGTCATTGAGCTCCGAAAGGCTATTCAGGAATTCCTGGAACAAAAAGGATCTCCTTTTGCTACCAAGTTCACTGATAAGGAGTGGCTTGCTCGACTTTGTTACGTGGCTGACATATTTGCGGAGCTGAACAGTGGTAATCTGCAACTCCAGGGGCGAAACACGACTGTCATTGATGCCCATCAAACTGTGACTGCATTTCTGGGGAAACTGAGATTCTGGATTCAGCGCTTGGAGAAAGGAGTGATAGCCCAGTAGTTCCCCACCCTAAACCAGTTTGTTGAGGAGAATAGTCATGATACTGGATTCTGCAGACCATCAACAAAGAGATGAGCGACCATTTGAAGGGGCTTGAAACAAGCATGCATCACTATTTTCCAGAGTGACCAAGAAACAGCCAGTCCTCAGTGGATCATTCATCCATTCTCTGTACCTGATGAGGCCATTCATGATAATGATTTCCCTGCAAAGAAGGAGTGGATCACAATGCGAGCCAATGAAGCCTTGAAAATCGAATTCCAAAACCAAAATGCAGATTCCTTTTAGATTTCACGACTAGCTGACTCACCAACTCTGTCCAAGAGAGCCTTGAAGTTGTTGGTATCATTTTCAACAACGTATCTCTGCGAGAAGGAGTTCTCAACTGTGCTAGGGATGAAAACAAAAAAGAGGACTTGCTTGAATGTTGCAAACGATGCCAGGCTGGCGCTTTCAACCATGAAGCCAAGAATTCCTCAACTAGCTTCAAACATACAACTCCATCCATCCCACTAATGTTCTTGACATCTTTGGCAATAGTCATTAGAGATGCACAATGTTCAAATACAATAAATAAAAGAAAATATCTCTAGTGTTTTAATTTAACCATATATATCAATGTTGACAACATTTTGTATAAGGGGTAATATGCTTAGTGTGGCATGTTAAATTGAGTAACAAACTGAAAAAGTTTGGGAACCACTGCCTTAGATGGTTGGCCTCCGCCCGTTCGTAGCGCGGATTAGATTTTTTAAGTGACGCCTTTTTCTTCTTGATAGGCTCATGCTGCCAGCGGAAGTCCTCGCGCATATAACGTTGCAGTCCTGGCGAGGATGACGTTATGGCAGCATGTGGGTGATCTTAGGCCACTCGGCGGTAATAACGTAGAAAAGTGGCCAGCCCGTGCCGAGGCACGAACGCGGGACCCTGAGCTGCTATGCCCGACCGCTAGCCACTAGACCACCGCCTCCCTGTTATGAAAGGTGATGCGATTCGTCTTCTATGTGTCGTAAAGACGGAGGGAGAGAACGAGAGAGCCGCCTCCATACCAGAGATTGAGAAGAAAGCAAGACAAAGAGAATGAGAGCAGAGATTGACAGAGGAAGCAGACGTCGCAGCTACGTGCCAGAAAAAGATGAGTGGGTCTATAGTAATTTGACAGCTTAAAAGAAGCTGAGTGAAAGGGCAGCATTATATATACTTATATTGAGGGCAAAGATGAATAATCAGTGTGTTTCCCTTCAATCCTGAAGGACACTTCTTTCCCCCTCACAGGTAACCATGAGATGAAGCTGCCCTCCTGCTGAGTACCACACCCGAACCTGTAGTAAGTATTTTGTTACTTGTTTGCTCTTCCCTAGGGCCAGTGGCAGCTCTCTAGCTCCATGGGTAAGGAATGTGCCCACACGTGTAAGAAGTAAGAGACGTAGCAACTGATGTCAGGAGTGGGATAAGCGAACCAAGAAAATGGAATCTCAAGGATCCTAGCAAAGTGATTATGGTGGACATAACAGTCATGTTGACAAGACAATCTGAGGAAAACAGCAAGCAGGCCGAGACAGCTAGGGAAGCATACAGTGAAATGCGGTAAGGGCTTGATGCTCAATTCAGCTCAGCTCACAGCTCAGTCTTAGAGGAAAGCTTTTCCTGGATGTATCACGAAATATCGAGTTCCTCAGTGAAAGTGTTGGAAGTGGCAAAATTTCATAGCGTGGAGAACTACAAACAAGTGAGCCGAGTGTAACTATGTGATAAGTGAAGTGAAGGAATATTATGTCTAGAGAAAAAACAGATGGCATCATGCATTTTACTTATTTCAGGTGCAAGCTACAGAGTACGAGAAAAAATGTAACCAGGATGGCGACCATTGTTAGACTGGCTTCCCAGCACGTATTGGTGGCTCACGACGACTCTGGTTTGTACCACTCAGCCGATGCTAAGCTACCGCTTCCTCGTTTGGGTATCACTGACCCACCTCGCACAAGATTTGGAGCACATGGTGAGGAGGTTTACCCAGAGGCGAGTCAGGGTATGATAACGGTCCTCCTGCATGACCAATTTGTGGCTGCAATTGACCATACACAAATCAGGATCTACATCAAGCATTTCCATGTAAAGGTCGGTAGAGGTGTGAAAGAATTACCACTCTTTGTAACAGACTGGGCGAGAACCTGTTAGGCCTAGATTACCTTCAGCAGAGTGAGGTGGTACTGGACTTTGGTGACATGACCATGAAGATCAAGGGATGTGAGGTACCATTTTATGGTGGTAGTGATGACCTGCTGGTGTTGGCAGCTAAAGCCACCTGCATTCCCCCTTTGTATGAAGTCAGTCTCTGCTGCCACTTGAGCTGAGAAGAACAAGATGTTGTTGCTGCAGCCAGCAACAAAGATGAAGGACGGGGCAACCTTCCAAGCAATGGCGTGGACAACGAAAGTGCTGGGATGGTTCTCTTGGAAAAAAGCAGTCTATTTCCAGTGATACAAAGGAAACTTTTCAGCAGTCAGCGGTGGCGTGACTTCCCCGACTTCCCTGTGCGACAGCTGATGAGGAAGGAAGTGACTCACAGCAGCCAGCTGGGTGTGGAGGAACCAGACCAAAGAGGAACAGCAGACCACTGCAGTACTTATGCATTTTGCTATTTCTTTTGTCTGCTGCCACTAATTAGTTGCAAGCGGGACGCTCTCTTTTGTAGGGGAAGATAGTGTTGCAAAAGATGACACACTTCATCTTCTGCCTGTCGTGGACAAAGGATGAAATAATCTTGCCAGCCAGCCAGCTGCCAGCAAGGACAGACATACTCTACTGAGCTGCTCCAGCCTACAATCCTGATAGCTGCAGCATCTAGCTTGTAATAAGGTGGGAGCTTTGCACAAAATGTTTGTCTCGTCTCATTAGCATGAGTAAACATTCGAAAAGAATGGAAAGCATACGAGAAGGTAAAATTAGCAGACGACAGAACAAAAATTGCTTTGTTTACACCCGAGGAACACAAAATGGAAACACAAGACATGATTTTTCAGGATTCAAGTATGATGAACATTCAACAAGAGAAAATATGTTGCGTAAAAGAGTGACAGAATTCGAAGGTTTAATGAAGGAACTGCTGGATACGGTAAAAACTGTGGAACATAATCAGGAAGTGATGAAAGTGGAAAATGAAGTCTTGAGGAAGGACTGTGATGACCTAAGGAGGAAAATTTGTACTAATGAACAGAAGATGGAAGTAAATGAAGTCAAGGTAAAGGAACTAAATGAAAATCAAAATCAGTGGAAGAAAGATTGTGAACAAGAACAGGTTGATTTTAAGAAGATAATGAAGGACACGGTAAGAGAGAAAGAACACAACGTTGCTAAAATAACATTTTTTTCACTTACCTGTTCTTCCTAGCCTAGGCATAAATCTACAATGCTAATCCGCCACTTCCAGCCACCAAAACAAACCATCACCCTTACGCAGTAGAGATGCGCCTCTGGGACCTGTCCCCGTCCAGCCTCCATTTCTCAATTCCTACTTAGCGTCAGACTCCTGAAGGAGAGGCATCGTGTGGATGTTTAAACGAAGACCTGTCCATGCTTGAACGGAGTGCTGAGCAGAAAGTGAAGATCCATGTCCACAACCAGGGGGCATTGTGCTGATTGTCCTCTTTACTTGGCAGTTGCAAGCTTAGAGATGTCCTGCAAGACCTGATTCATAGAGAGGTCGAATCCTTCCCTAAAAACACTGTTAAGCTTAGCCTTGTAGCCTTTCACCATAGAGGCCGACAGATGGCAATACTGATGCAGATAGAGGAGAAAGTCTGTTAACTTTTGACTCAATGGTTTTAAAAACAGTATGACCCTTCACTCTGCACCACCTACGGTAAACACCCCATTTCGACTGGTAGTCATAATGGTTGAATGTCTTCTAGCTCCCTCCAAGAACTTCGCCACTCCTCCCATATAATCCCGGTAACAGAGGATTACTTAATAGTCTTCACGCGGAACCGAAGAACGTGGAGACCGTTGTGGAACCGGGGAAGGTGAGGCTGACGCAGCAGGTCCTTGCACGTCCGAAGGAGGCGGGAAGCATCGATGGAGAAAAGTAGCAGGTCAGGGAACCACTCCTTGCGTGGCCAGAACGGAGCTATAAAGGAGAGGACCGTCTCTTGTGACGCCTGCAGCTTGACGAGATTTTCTTGATTCTGAGAAGGGCGAAAATGATCCCCATTGAAGAGGAAAGCATCCGTCGCGATAGCCCTGGTATCCTTGAACAGGAAGACGTAATTCTGAATCCTGTAGTTCTGACTGGTGGCGAACAGGTCTATGAGAGGCATGTCCCACAGTTTCTGCAGGCCCAACACACCTCTGAACGAAGAGTCCATTCTGAAAAAATAACCTGGTGCCTCCTGCTGAAGGAATCTGCCACCACGTAGAAAATGCCCCTGATTAACTGAGTCCTTAAGGTGGTGGGCTTGTCCTTCATCCCACGCAGAATCTGCTGCACCTCGTAGTTGAGGGATGAGGAATGAGTCCCTTCTGATGTGCCAGGTAAGCAAGAACTGTGGTATTGTCTGCGAACACCACCACTGTCTTGCCCCGTAGAAGGTACTCAAAACGGAGAAGAGCCAGCCTGACGGCCCTCAACTCCAAGAGGTTGAAGTGAGAAGCCGCTTCTTCCTCGGACCGCAACCCGCCTACAGAGTGATGCAGGAGAGAGCAGCCGCATCCCTCTGTCGAAGCATCTGTGTATCACAGGAAATCTGAAGATCCCTCTCGGAGAGCCTGACCGGCGAGAGGGTAGTGTTCCTGTGCCCACAGCTGGAGATCTTGGAGAAGGTCGGGGGTCCACGCTACACAAGCGGTGTCTTCTTGGATTGTGCTGGACCAATGAGAGTGAAGATTAAGTTGTAGGCTTCTCATGCATAAGCGGGCTCCTGGCACCAGATGGATAAGCGAAGCCATGTGCCCCAGCAAGGTCATCCACTCCATTGAGGTAGGGCTCTGAGAAGCCATGAAAACTCCCAGAAGAGCAAGAAGATTGTCCACTCAAGCTTGCAACGGAAAAGCTTTCAAACAAGAAGACAGAATGTCCACTCCCAGGAAGACCATCCTCTGGCCTGGTTGCAGGCTGGACTTCTCCATATTAATGCGCACTCTTAGCGTACGCACAGTCAAAGCAGAGTCTGTGCCGAGTCTAATGCTTTCTGTTGTGGCTCTGCTAGTAGAAGCCAGTCATCTAGGTACTGGAGAAGGCGAATGCCCCTCCTGTGTAGAACTGACGAGATGGGCGCCATGATCCTGGTAAACACCTGGGGAGCTGTAGAAAAGTCAAAACACAGCCCCCTAAACTGGAGCGCCCGACCCCTCCATCCGAACTGAAGGTATCGGCAGCTTAGAGGAAGTATTGGCACTTGTAAGTAGAAATCCTTCAGGTCGACTGACACCACCCGTCCTCACCGTTTTCATCCGAAACTTGTGTAAGGACGTGCTTATTAAGATAAGGTCGATGACCAGGCGAAAGGCCCCTGACATCTTGAGAACCACAAACAACCCGCAGTGGAACCCCGGTGAAGAAGGGATCTCCTCCACCACACACTTGTCTAGAGAGCCGTAACCTCCAACTCCAAGGCTTTGCCTCGCTCGGAATCTGCTGAGTAGGAGACCAAGTGCGGAAGAACATCTGACAATGGAGGGAAGGATGGTTTCCATGCTGGGAATCGAACCCGGGCCTCCTGGGAAAAAGCCAGGTATCCTTGCCACTAGACCCCATGGGAGTGGAAGGGAATCTTGTATCCCTCATGGAGGGATCCTGCGAAGAACCAGCACGAGGACGAGAAACGTAAGAGGTCGAAGGGCGCAGGTGCTTCTCAACAAGTGGAGTACCTGACATCCGCCTTAGCTTGACGAGTGACTTGCAGCTGCCTCTGTGAACAAGACCGAAGCTGCTTTCTCAGCCTGAGCTATGGCCTTGTCCACACCACTCCTCCAAGAGAAATTCCGAGTCCATAACCAACCCATGCAGGTTTGCCTTGGAGGTGGAGCTAAAGCGTGGTGGTAGGCAGGAGAGGAAAGATTCCCTCCTCGCTGCCCTTGTATTGGCAATAGCCGCAGCCATCAACCGTGCTTGGTCCAGCATTGCCCTTGGATACTTTGAAGATGATCTGACATAACTCTGTACGGAGACAAAGCTGTCTCTGACAGGAAGGGAAACAAAGATTCACATCAGCCAAAACAGGAAACTCTGCATCCCTTGGATGGAGAGCAGCCAACAACATCTGGTGTTCCCAAGCGGTCACCAATCCAAGTACTATCCAGATCCAATGTTGATTCACTTCACTGATCAGACGAGAAGTGATGCATTCAACGTGGTTTGGTCATTGGCCTGCTCCAGTCTAGAGATCTCTCCTTGTGAAAAACTGACTCTTGATCGTCTTGGCTGACCAAGAGATGAGCCAAGTCTGGGTAAATCTTGGCAGCCTTGCTCCTACCCTCATTATCGCTTATCTTATAGGCTCTGTAATACCTGGTGCAGGGTAGTAGAGAAACGAGGGCTTGGTAGACTCGTTGATGTGAGCGAGATACAAGGAAGCCTGTTGCATCATGAAGTTACAGCCTGTGTCCTCTTCAACTGAGGGGCGAAGGGAAGAACCTCCTTCTGTAGGCCCAGTATAAGTGGAGCAGAGACCTGGGTCAAAGGAGCATGAGCCTCCTGGAACCTCTGACACACGAACTCCATCATCTCCGTAAAGTAAGGAAAAGAGTCTGGAGAATAAGTGCCATCTCCCGACGAAACCTCTTCTCCCTCCTCTCCCTTCTCTACTTGATATCACTCATGGGACGTAGAGGGACGATGCTCTTGAGAGGGAGGAAGGAGAGGGATGATGAACGAGGTGCCGAACCATCCTTGCAAGACAAAACAGGAAGGAAGGTGGCAGAAGAAGCTATCCTCCACCCACGTGACTAGGCAAGAAACGACAAACTAAACCGTGCTTCTCTCTTCCAGGTGTCGGCGCATCGTGCGCCATGTTGAGGGAGGGAAGGAGCAAGAAACCGCTCTCCGCCTTTTTCTCTCCCACCGACAACGACACTTCTCCCTCCCGTCGTGAGAATCGGTGCGGTGGTGGTGGAACGACACACAGGGCTGGCTTTGTGTCACTAGCTCTGCTCTCATGCGTTTGATGGACGAGGGAAAGGGGCATGGATATAAGCTCTTCCGTACCCCTTCTCTCTTTGACCGAGTGGTAGGAGACACACCTCGTCCTGTTGGTAAACCACAAACGGTCGGACCCTCACTCTTGGGTCATAGATGGGCTAGCGGGCCTACAACCTCGCTTAGATCCACATCTGAGTCCCGAGACGAGGGAAGATCCAAGGAATCAGACAATGGGCTTCCCTCCACCTCGTGTCGGGACGAAGGTGTGTTCAATGAAGCTACCGACTGGGCGGCGCACGCCGGACAAACACTTGTTGGCTTGATCCCCAAGCTAACCTCCCGTGACACCTCGGCTGGGAGTGCCTGTTGCACTCTCGCTGCAGTCTTTGGGAGGCTCGGTCTGTCATTTATCAGACTCTCAGCTTGAGGCGACGACCATGCTAGAAAGGGATACATATGGAAAGGCAAGTATACAGCTGACTATCACCTGGAGAACATAACCTGCACAGACGGGCTACTTGTCAGGAATGAGGCAAGCTGGTAGGAAGCCCTGAGTCTGACTTGGAAGCAGAGTCATGGGCAGCAACAGAACTTATAGTAGACAGTGACTCCGCCTGCTTATACTCCGCACAAAGCCTTTGCTACTCTCCTGGCTACCTGGTGAGGGAGCCCATAAAAGGCTGCATCACACTTGAGCTGATAAACCAGACCCCCTCCACCATCCCTGAATCCCAACTCACACTCCTGACATCTTGAGTTCTGGGCACAGTAACCACGCATGTAATACATACAGTGCAGGTCCTTTTCCCAGCGCCGGTCAGACCGTGGGCCCGGGAACAGCTAGTGGTGAAGATGGGCGGCGCGTGCCGGCCCACAAAGTAGTTCCTTCCTGGGAACCAGATCCGCTATGCTTTTCTAACTCTGGTAGCACCTGCAGAGACCCTTCCCGGTCTGCTGTGTTCAGAGAGAAGGAGCTCCTAGCGGCCATGACGAAAAAACAAACACCCAAAAGACGGGAAGCTTCAGTTGCTTACACTGTAAGCTTCCAGCTAGGAATGGAATAACGCAGGCAGGATGGGGACAGATCCCAGAGGTGCATCTCTACTGCGCAAGGGTGGCTGGAAGCGGCCGATTAACACCGTAGACTTACACCTAGGCTAGGAGGAATAGGTAATAATGTGAAACAAACTGGGGTTAAAGTAATTAAGGAGAAGGAGAATTTGCTTAAAGACACTGTTGAGAAAAAGAAATGTATGATTGTTCTGGGTTTGAAAGAAGAAGTACTACCTATAAGACATGAAAGAGAAGAGCATGAGAAATAGTTAGCTGAGTCTGTTATGATGGCGGTGCAGGATGAAGAGGATGGAGGAAGGAGACTCAGTAATTAGATTGAGGAAGTTATCAGACTTGGGAAATATATAGAGGGAAAAACCCACACCATAAAGATTAGATGAAAATCGCAAGCTTCTGCAGAGGAAACCTTGGCAGCATCTTGGAGGTTGGCAAGATAGGAGAGATTCAAGAAACGTCATGAGGGAATAAATTACTGCAATTGGCAATGGACAATATCTTAACACAGTGGGTGGAAGATATAAAATATAGAGAAAATGAAGAACCATCACGACTAGACCTAGTGTTCACTAAGGAACCTGAGATATTAGAAAACCTAGTGTACAAGAGCCCACTAAGGAAAAGTGATCACGTGCTAAATGAATCCAATTTGAAGGAAGAAGCGGAGGAGGCAAGGAGAGAGGATTATATAGAAGGAAGATACAATTACAGTAAAGCAAGTTGTGCAGAACTGAAGAGACACTTTGAACAAGCAGGCTTGACCACCTTTTACAGGACAGAGAAAACAGAAGGCAAGTGGAGACTCCTACTTGAAAAGTATAATGAAGGAATAAGGAAACATGTGCCAAAAAAGAGAATGAATAAGTCTGGGAATAATGAATGGTTCAATAGAAGATGTGAGTTGGCAAGGATGGAGAGAGAAAAAGTACGGAATGGATGGAGAAGAAATAGAAGACACAATCTTTGGATGATGTATGTAAATAAAAGGAATGATTCGGAGAGAGGAATTAAGAAATTACGAGAAAGACATAGTAAACAAATGTAAAGACCACCCAAAAGTGTTTTACAGATATGTAAATGGCAAATTGAAAAACAAAGGAAAAATAAGCAAGCTGAAGATTAATGATGAGATTTATGAAGATGCAGAAGAGATGACTGAAGTGATGAACAACTGCTTCCAGTCAGTTTTCACATGAGAGAATGACTTCCAGTGTCAGAGAGCAATGGAAACTAACGAGGTCAGTTTGTGTGAAATTCAAGTGACAATTAATGAAGTAAGAAAAATAATGGAAGAGCAAAATGTGAGAAAAGCTTCAGGTCCTGATAGAGTGTCCAATTGGATTGTAAGAGTACAGTCAACAGTTGGCAGACAAAACTCAGTGTCATCATGAGTTCATTGGCAGAGGATAAGGTTCCAATAGATTGGAAGAGAGCTGACATTGTGCCAATATTTAAAGGAGAAAACAAAGAAGACCCCATTGAACTATAGACCAGTGTGTTTGACCAGTGTTGTGGCCAAGATATGTGAAAGGCTTATAAAGGACAGGTGGATAAAACATATTGGTGAAAATAAAGTGTTGACGGATAGACAGTTTGGTTTCTGAGAAGGAAGATCTTGTGTTACCAATTTGATAAACTTTTATTCAAGAGTGACAGACATTGTGCAAGCTAGAGACGGCTGGATGGACTGTATTTACTTAGATCTAAGGAAGACATTCGATAACGTTTGTGGAAATTAGAAACTATTGAAGGACTAAAGGGGAGGGGGACTTCTAAGATGGATGGATGATTTTTTGAAAGATAGAGAAATGAAAACTAATAAGAGATAAGAAATCTGTCTGAAAGTGTTTTGAGTGGAGTTCGCAAGGATCAGTATTGGCCCCGACCATGTTTGCAGTGTACTTAATGATATGCCAGAGAGAATAGACATTTACATCCACAGATGCAGATGACGCCAAACTGTTAAGAAGGGTGCAGAAAAATGAAGATTGTGAAACACTGCAACAGGACTTGGACAAAATATTTGAGTGGTGCTGTACATGGAAAATGTAATTTAATTTAAAAAAAAATGCAGTGTAATGGAATTTGGGAAGAGCAAGAAAAGGCATAGGGGCGTTTATTAAATGAAGAAGAACGTTAATAAAAAGAGAGGAAAAATACCTAGGAGTAACCAGTATAGATAATATGTCTCCTGAGAAACACATGAATAATATTACTGATGAAACCTATAATCTACTGAGGAATATATGGGTGGCTTTTACTTATGTAGATGAAGATATGATTAAGAAATTGATAACGATTTTGGTACACTTAAGATAAGAATATACAGCAAAAGTATGGTTACCAAGCAAAATAAACAACATAAGAAAACTAGAGAGAATGCAGAGAGCAGCAACAGAGGTTTCCCAAAATTTGAGAAAACTGTCATACAAAGAGCAAGGCTGGGTCTTACAACATTGGAGCAGAGGAGGGAAAGAGGAGCTCTAATAGCAGTGAACCTGATCTTTATTCTGGCTTTAAGCCCTTCATACCCGTTACTGCCCATCTGGGATGAGTCTCGCTAGTAAAGCTGTGCTGTGGATTATGTAACCCTACACTGCTCTCATGAAGATACTGAGCAGTTTAAGGGAAGTCACAGAGCAGCTGAATGAAACTTTAAACCAGTTGGAGAAGGCCCTATTGATGAATACTACTAATTCTGGAAATTATTCCTCTCTTGCATACATAGTTGACTTATTTGAACAACACCACCAACCTTGCCTTAGAAAACTATAACAGCCTTGATGTAACTAACTGCACAAAATGGGGACGCATTGATGGTATTGTAAAGATTACTCACATGTTCAGAACCACTATGAATGGAGATGTAGTAAATAATCAAATAATCTCCATAGCTTCCTCCAATAATAAAGCTATTCACTTAAACTATATTCACATTGCTTAGCTTGAAAAGCATGTATAAGATCTTGTCACTTAAAGTTACAAGCTGAGGTCTTCCCTAAATAGTGTACGAAACAAGCCTAAATGGTATGTAATATTTTCATGGTAATGGATCAAGCATTACCTACTTTAGAGAACACAGTTAACTCTTCTGCATGCAAATAAATTAATAATACAGAACATAGTAGATGCAGCACGTGGAAAGATGACTTTCTCTCTCTACCCTGTCAAAGATATATTTGAAGATCATCAGTTTGAACTGTTTCCTTTTGCCATGAATGTAATAATCATGACCAGACTTAGCTCCATCGCTAGTTTTGATTTCTAAAGATATTTCATTGTATGTGATTGGTCTTGTGTCTGACCTACAAAAATGTAAGACTCAGTAAGATGTCAGTCTGTGTCTTAGTCCAACATACCTTCTTGCCCATAAACAAGGTGGGAGTTTGTGCTGACTCGGAAAGATGATTCTAAGGTCTTGTCTTTGTGGTTTTATGATCAACTGGCATCCAAACTACTGTTTCAGCGGTCATTCTTCAATTATCACTATTTGCTTTTCAAAGAAACATACTTTGCGTCCATAGTGTGTCCTGAAGGTTCATTGTACAAAGTTTCAGGTAATTTCGCAGTTCTTACATGTGTACCGAGGGTCAGTGTTACCACCACTGTACCATAGGTAAATGTTACTGTGATGCTTCCAATTTAATTTCAAATAGGCCTACTGAATGTACCTTTTTTTGTTATGTTTAGTCTGCCCTTAGATCTTGTATTCCCAAGGGGATACTGCATTATATAAATGTTTTTACTCACATCATTCATACTTTTATACTATATGTTTATATTAAGGTTTATATTAGAATTGTTTCTCCAAACTTTCAAATCCTATGCAGTCAACCCCTCCCACAAGACAGTTTTCTATAGAAAGAAATTAATATCATAATCTTATCATTATTAATAGTTATTAACTTGTCAAAATGCTCTCCATAGTCTAATATAATTAACCTACTTAGTTATCTTCCCACAAAACTTTGTTAAGGATGACGTAATATTGCATCATGTGAGACGATCATGCCCCGGGGGCCCGGGACGTGCTAAAAGTCACGTAGACAAAAATGTTCCCTTATATAGTAATCCAGAGATCAGGTTCAATAGATATCTAAATGTCACTTATTTAGCGTCAAAATTAATTTCCTATAAATTGATAACTATTTCACGTCTCAATAATCAATTAATAATAAGATCAAAGGAGGAATATCCTCGAAACCCCCCCCTTCCCCCTTCTCATCTCTCGCCTTTTTCCCAGAGAGCATCACTAGTGGCTCACCCTTCATTGTGTTCGCAGGTGAGTGACATCGCTCTCGAAATCCTTCAATATTTGTGAAATCCAATACCTCTCGCCATTATTATATAGTCCACAATCTTCCCCAGTAGTCTGACAATACATGTAAACTCCTATTGAGATCTATTATAAGTGGATAATATCAATTTCCTTCTCTTCAAGAAGGACAACGTGGTTTCAAAACCGCATGGCCTCCTGTGTCCCCTGTTCCCCTTCAAAATAATATTTCATAATGTATAATATATATTTTTCATGGTAATCTGTATGTTATTGTGACTGTGTATTAACTTCTGAGTTAAGGAAGTGAATTATCACTAGTGGCTCACCCTTCATTGTGTTCGCAGGGAAAGAATGCCTCCACGACAGTTACACCAATTTCTCATTTATTTTCTTTTATTTTGTAGATAAATGAACGGCTAGAAAGCCACTGCCAAATTTCCAAGTTAAGCTTTAGGAAAACTATGAGTCACGTAAGACGGTCTGATAGACCCAGCCCATGTATTCAGGAATAGGAATCGCGTATTCCTACTTAGTGAGGAAGAGTTATACTATGTATGCATAAACAGAAACATTGAGATCACCTTAATTTCGGAAATCCCCTGAGAAAAGGTTCTTTAACTGTTCTCAGGCCCAGTTACAAAATTATAAATTTTTAAGGTGATATTTTTCAGGGAAGGGAGTCAAGGGTATAATGTGTAATGTGTAAAGAGCTTGGTATCTCGAGGTGAGATATGTATTGCCAACTCTGTATTTATTTTCTTTTTGAGGAAGGTGAAGTTTTTCTGCCATGAGCCATTAAGTTGTCTGATACTATAACTAAGCCGTGTTTCTAAGACTCAGTGATCAGCCTGTGATATTCAAAGTATACATTAAATAAATAACTCAAGTAAAATCTGAGAAAGTGATTCTGTGTTAATACTAACCTCCGTTTGGTGTGGTAAGGTTAATAGGGAGGTGCTCAACACTCTTGAAAAAGGATATGAAACAAATCCACGAATCCATGTGCCTTATTGAAACTCAGTCCACTCTACCAAATAACTAAATTGTTAAATCAGTTCCCCCTTTCTTTTCATTGGTCGCCTATATTTCCCTGATAGTAATTATTTTCTCTTTCGAATATTTTAACTTCCCTTTAGGAAGAAATTAAATTCCCTGAGAATCCCCTAATTCTCATTAAACCTTTGGGGGTGGTGGCAGCTTTCTTTCCTTAATATCCAGGGAAATATCCAACATCAGGGACCATTAATTAATATAATTAATCAAAGTAAATATATTTTTAATTGCCATGAGAGTTCCCCATTCGAAGTTAATTTAATGACAAGGCACCACACTGGTGGTCCTTCAGCAATGAAGTGAAAGTAAAACAAATTAATTAAATAAAGAATAGAATAACAACAATTAACAACTAAAATAAATAATAAATAAAAGAGATAAAATAACGCCCCCGTCCCCCCCCCGGGCACCACATTACTTTCTATGCTGCCAACACGACACCACATGGGCATCGACACTGTCTTCACTACCACCACTATCAATATTACTATTATTAGGGCCTTTCCCTGGGGCCGATGAGAGAGAAAAGAAAAGAATCAAATGGATAAATGAACAGACTTTAATTAATAATAAAATAAATGTACTTGCAATATCCGTGGTGGTGCTCTTACAAACAACTTATCCTACCACACACGACACTTTACACTGCACAAAAATAAACAAACATATAGATACAAATGAAAATATTACTAGCTAAAATCCTACCTACGTTACGTGAGAGGAACTGATGGAAAACTAGCCAAAACACACACGGCAATAATGTTTGCGTGCCACCGTCCTTGTCCTGTCGTCCACAGCTTACAGGCCAGATTACCCAGACAGTCTTCAGCACTCCGTCAGAAGCCTGACGGTAGAAGACAGTCGTTTGCTGATCCTCTTGGGAGCTATAGCCGGGAGGACAGTTTTATATTAGCCATTAATATTAACACGATGGTTTTTTCAAGTGTTTAGCAAGTTCCTAGGACCACAAGTTTCTTACCTGACTGGAGCGGAGTCGAGAACACTAGTGCCTGACCTCCAGTCCAGACCGGTATATATACCACTCGCTTTCAGTGACGTCACGAGTTTTCCCATCATCCCCCTCATATCTATTGTCCCTACTCTATCGATAAAAAAGTGTTTAACTGTTGAACGAGTGTTAAGAATACGAGGATTTAACCTGTGATTCCGTAAAGGAATCATCGTAATGATAGTTGGCCAATTGCACTCGGTACACATGCACCCTGCCACTTAAAAAAAACTTCCATCAAAACTACATTATAATTTAACTGTTAATTTGTCAAGTAAAGTTTTCCATCTTGATAGTTTGAAGAATGTAAATTTCTCCAGCAACAAATATGTCACCAACAGCTTGTCTGCGATTATTTTCTCTAATGTCTCGGAATTAGAATCTGCTGTTCAAGACTCTATACCAGTTAATTTATATCCATATTTGTATTACCTATCTATCATCACTCCTATTGTACTAATCATTGTCTATGTAATACCCCTTTGTTATGTTGTTAACAAGACTCTTACCTTATATAGGCATCTCAAGCAATGAATTAGCAACATTGAGGATAGCACTAAGATGTAACCAGAACGCATCTGTTGTAAGATGATTAAGCACATGTCTCTAGGCCATCACGAAGAAGCGATTGAGGTAGGTAGTTAACCAAGCAATGTTAGTGCACTGGCTCAGTAGGGAAATATATGTATATCAAATTCATGATATATTTTTCTGTTAGAGCCAGGAGGACGCTGCCCTTACAAAGTGCATACACATCTCACAACCTACCCAGCCCAAGTTGGATACCAGTAATAACCATACATATGATTTAATTATAAAGTAACTACTAAAATTATATACATGTAACTAACAATAACATAAGTTACATCAATAATAACTAATAGTTATTGTAATTACTATTAGAACACAAATGTATACATGAAGTGGCTAGTTAAGCTGGTCACGTCCAGCACCACACACTTATTACGTGACATCGCCGCTGCCTCCAGGACAACGGGAGTGAAAGACAAAAACGCATAAGCCTCACACAGACATATACTGACCGTCTAAGGACTAACTCGTTCCTGATATTGAATGATCATTACCTTAACCAGTTTACTAAGGATTTTGTTATAAGCATTACAACGATATTATTGAACTGAACAATTTCACTATTTTTGCAAGGGTTCATTAATATTACTATTTACCAAGCAAAGGTTTCAATATGCCATGTTTCGTCTCTTTTTAAGAAGGGCTAACATATCATCTACTGCATCAAAGTACTGGGATCAGGTAAAAAAGAACAGTTATCTATATTTCAACCTTACCAGTACACTATTCCCACAATTTATGATTAGGATACATGTCTGAAAAGCCAATCATATATCAAAGCATTAGTTCAATGGGATAAATGAGGATCCATTTCAGACCAGTCATAGACTACACCATACTTGACTGGACACTCGCGACAATCGCTGACGGACGATATTACATTTCGGTCGCTGCTATGAGTGATGACAGATAATACTTCATGTATCAGTTCATATTCTACTTAGGACATTGTATTTCATGTCTTTACAATCAGTAATGATTGCTGAACCATGGCTGAACCTAAAAAATGATTTTACAACTTTTGCAAATAGGAAATTAACATAAAGATTAAAATTTTGGGTGAAAATCGTGTGGGAGTTGTGTATAAAGCATATTGTTTATAGTAAAAATTTCTGGCAAAATCGCAATAATTTCTGAAATAAAACATCACATATTGTGAAATCACCATTCCTGAATATGATTTGATTGTGATCAAATGTCATATTATCGTTATATCGGCTTGGGAATGAATTTTTCACAACAATTCGTGGCGCGTAGCTGAGAAACTGAGCTGAGTGTGTGATGGTGAGACGTCCGTTGGTCTGTCAGTCAGTCACTCACCGCCAGTGGAACCAGACGGACGTATTACTGTAGCTACTAGCTGGACACCGGACTCGTTTTAGCAATAAGTATGCAACATTTGGTTAATGTAATGTCTGATTTATAAGATTTTAGGAGCATTTCAGTACTAAATTCATATAAAACTCCGTAGAAATTGAACGTAGAATTCCGTTAATTCAAAATTCGAATTTAGCTACCTACTCATCCCACCCACCAGGCACCCCCCGCCACACACACACATGGGTAATAAAGTAGGATAGTTTGCAACTTATCAATGTTGTTATATGTTAACTTGGTGCAGTCTAAGTATTTTCTGGTTGTCTTCATCCAGTTAAAGTATTCACATTTGATTCTTCTCTGAATTTCCTTTAATAATTCATTTATGTTGTTTTCTTGCCTGGTAAATGTTGATGTTTAACAGTACCATTATTTTTTTTTTTCTTTGATGGGGTAAACAGCATCGGTACATACATACATACATACATATTTTATATGTTTAAATGCCATTATCTTACTGTGTGAGTGCTTACACACATGCATTAGTTTTTTTTTTTTTTTTTACATTCTTCGAACGAATACATGCTACAGACTAGTAGGTAATATAGCTATAAGAATTAATTCATTAATTTATAAATTTAATTGTACTTCTGAAATTTGTTTTTTTTCGGATGGTTATTTATTTTTATTTGTATAATTTTGTGTTCACTTGTAATGTGCTAACATTCACATTTTATTTCAGGTTTTTTTGGTTGTGACAACCATAAGGACACATTCCTGCAGATCCTTGTTGGTTTGGCCAGGAACTTCCCAGAGTTTGAGGTGGCACAGTGCTGTAATGGGCACAATGTAATCACCAAGATTCTCCCCGTCGTGGGCTGCAACCTTTTCAATGGTTTTGGCTCCAACTTGTGCAGGGACACAAACTCTGATGTTCACGCCAAGTTGCCCTCCAAACGCCAGGCCACCGGCGACTGTGTGATGGATACTAGAAGCCATGACCGAATGAAAAGGCAGAAGCTCCAGGGACAGAAAAAATAGGTGATGGGGGAGTTAATGACTGCGTCTTACAAGCCAGTGATTCGTGTCTGAGTATATACTTACTGCTACTGCAGAAAGTGTTTTTTTTTCTGTGCAACAAAGATATTTCTTTCCCTGCAAGACAGTGACTTGTGTCTCTCTGGATGTAAGTACGCCAATTCTTTGAGAGTGAGGCCATCGTCAGGCGTGTCAACCTGGTGTGTCTTTCTCGATACACCTTGGAGGAGGTGGCAGAGGAGATGCAGACCGCCAGGGAGCAGCTGGTCATGGAGGACACTCGGGTGGTTCAGATGTTGATTGGAGAGCTCTCTGACCTAGACCCTGAACTGCTTGCGGGAGCTACAAGGCACTTCTCGGGGTATCTGGTCAGGATGTCCTTGGGTGAAATTATTGAAAATATGGTGTTTTTATTGGTGTCTTAGGATTTAATAATTGTCGCTCACCGATGACGTATGTTGACTAATTTGTTTTTGTTGCTCATAAACATATTCTTCACATCACTCTGAGGTGTTTGCTTTTTGTTTGAGGTTTCTATGATGATTTTAAGTATTTTATTCAAATAAAACACAAAAAATCGGCTCAGCACCCATTTGCGAAAGACCCGATTTCGAGTGCACAGTCACGTATGGTGTATTCTATGGTATTGCATATTAATATAGACTACATGGGCTATGCATGTAAGTGTTTTCAAATTGAAATTCAATTATTCCTGGAAATTATTGCAAATTTTGTGTTTTTCTTGGTTTCTTAGGATTCAATAATTGTCGCCCACCGATGACGTATGTTGACTAATTTGTTTTTGTTGCTCATAAACATATTCTTTACATCACTCTGAAGTGTTTGCTCTTTATTTGAGGTTCCTATCTTAATTCTAAGTATTTTATTTGATTTTTCTAAAAATCTGCCGTAGGACCGGTTTGCAAAATGCCAGATTTCGAGTGTCCAGTCAAGTATGGTGTAGTCTATGGACCAGTTTATAATATTCCCTAACACCCACATACTACATTAAATATACATTAATACACATAATACATTAAATATGCGTATATAAATGCATAATAAGACGATAGTGAGTTTAAGTAATTACCTGTATATGTACTGTAGTGCCAAGTTGAAACAAAAGGATTCTCACCGAGGCTGAAGGATCATGTATCCAAGGCCAAGGGACATTGTGGCCCACTATATTAACAATCATCATTCATGAATGGGGAGGATGCTTGCACTAAATTGGTTCCATTCCTTCACTGTATAATCCTTTTTCTGTATATCTTCATATAATGATAGGTTGTTGGTTGTCATTAGAGCAGTGGAGAGTCATGTGGCGCCTGCTCTGGTAGTCTTTATAGAGTTCCATCTCCTCCATTATGGATTCCAGATGTTTAGTGTTTGTTATGGCCATCAAGGTGGTGGCATTCTCTCCAGCTTTCTTGACTGCAGCAGCATTCTTAACAACTGTAGAGACAGTAGACTGGACGAGATTAAGGGCACGGGAGATAGAGTTTGCTTTCTCACCAGCCTCACGCTGCTTGATAATATTAAGCTTGATTTCAAGACAAAAGCTTTTTCTTGCATGATTTGGCTTCACCTCGGATAAATTTAGTACAGCTTGCTGGATATTTAGAAGTCATCACTGTACAGTATACTGGATGTATAAATCACAAAAAAATAGATTTTACAATCACAACATACTCCAGTGATGATGTGTTGATGGGATATGACACTTAGGTAAGACATCGATCACATTCTAGATGCACAAAGACATTTGGATTTACCCTCACTATCATGAATCTATGTTACCCAAGGCCACGTTCTGGGAGGACCTACAGTACAACATAGGAAATGCTGGTTTATGTACAGTCAACTGTCAGGCAACATACCCCATCACCACTTTCTATGCTCATTAATATAGACGAGCAGAATATGCACACTATTGCAAATAAGAAAGTCTAAGCCAAAAAAAATTGAAAATAATGTGTAGCATGAGGCCTAGCAAATACATGGCACAAGACATGTTACTTATATATATATCAAAGCTCAAGTAATAGAAAAATCAAATTTACCAGAACAAACAGTTCCTCATTGGTACCAGATAGCTGGTTTTCTACTGTATGTCACAAGGCAAAGTTGCCTGACGAGTATGTCTGATTGGGCATTTTAATGTTAAGATTATTAAAGGAGGCACATGGAAGAACAACACCAATATACCTAGTCAGAAGTGTTAATGAAAGAGGAATTACAAGATAGCACGAAGCACAGTACTGTGTAAACAGAAAGAGATATCTTAGGACTGATCCATTATGGCCACATTCTTGGAGGAAGAGCAAAGCAATATAGATACAGACTTCAATGCAAAAGAGTAAAAGCTGTCCTTAGTGTGTACTCAAACATATTTGGTTCACAACATCTTTGACAGGTGTGAGGCCTAAATCCAAATGATTGACCAAGAATTGTGCAACTCACCTTGAAATGAGGCTGTGAGGTCTGGATACAGCTACAAGCTTGGTGGTCATCTCCACACAGGTCACATATACCACCTGAACAAGAAAACTCTTAATATAGGTTCAGACTTCCAGTATGTGTATATGTAGCACCCTGTTTCCTCTTATGTAAAATATCATCAGTAGAGAATTCCCTCAAAAATTTTTTTTTTATATTATTACAATGTACACACCTATAACATACTTACATAAGAAAATACTTAATGAAATTATCTTCATAATCTTCAATGACTATATATACGTTTGGATTTATTGGCTTTGTTCACTGAATGGCAACTCACCAAGCTGAACAGTCTTTTGAAGTCTCTCTGCATAAACCTAGATCTCTTGGGGTCTTATAGGACCACTTCATCGTGAGTTTTCTTGAGTCTCCCTCTAAAAACTCTACCAACTAAACTGAATTTACTAATAGATTCAATACTGATATATTCTTTACTGTGTTCAATCTGTCTGTCAGAATTAAGTCAATTTCATTCTTCATTTCACCGTTTTGACTTTTGCATGTCTACTTTAAATTTGCCTTACACTTAAATATATATAAAAGCCAATAACTGCAGCCCATAAAAAAATAGCTCATTCTTAATATGATGTGTCTTTGCTGAAGGAACTGTTGAAACTGCTAAAATACAATTATTAAACTATACACTCATAAGTGAAAAGCATGTTTGACCACATAGTTGTCCGCACAAAACAGACAGAAGAGGTGTAAGTCATGGAAATTAGGGAAAGTAAGATTTTTGTTTTTGTTTGTTAATGTCTTGCACCTGTGGCGCCAGTAGGCTTAAATGAGGTGTTAGATGGTCGACCTTCGCCCTCTAGTAGATTTTTATAGTGACTCCTCGTTTCTTTGTTGAGAGGCTCATGCTGCCCGTGGAAGCTCCTCGTACATATAACTTTGCAGTCCCGTTGAGGATAATGTTATGGCAGCATGTGGGTGATCTTGTGCCAATCAGCGGTTATTCAATAGAAAAGTGGTCAGCCTGTCGGGGGACTCAAACTCAAGACTCTGAGCTGGTATACCCACCACGTTAGCCACTAGGCCACTGCCTCCTGTGTATTGTACAGTAGTGCCTTTCCCAAGTTTTATATTTATTTGCTTATTTGCATTAATAAAAGTATGCAAATATGCATGTGTTGGCTGGTTAGCAATGTACATAGATACGTACATGGTACATACATAGGCTTTTGCAGTGTCAAGTTTCTAGATGTGAAATCCATCATTTTCCAAGCCTTAACATATCATTGCAGATATGGAACAATAGCAAGGTGATGTACATGATCAGCACAAGAGTATACACTGCACATAAGACAGAAATGAAATGCACTAAACTTGCCTCACAACTAATACATAGATTCCCCTGGCATAGTTTTGTGGGCATTGACGCTGTTCCACAGAGTATCTCACTCTGTTTTGATGCCCTCCGTTGGGACAGCAGCTGAGATGTAAGAACAATATCTTTATATCTGAACTCTACTATCAACTATTTCAATTTCTAACACCTTTCTCAATCATGGTGTTCAGTTTATCATGCTTATGTTGTTGTATTAGGAACGTTTCAATTCTCTCTTTCTACCTTCCTAATTAAATTCCTCCGTCTTTACTAGCAAAGACATGAGCTCAGTAATTGATGCATTGTTTGTAATATGATTAGGTACACTTTACATATTCCACATGGGCATAGACTGTAGGTGACCAAGCAATGTTACTGCAGTATTATTCAGATTTTTCATTGCAGCGCATTTCTGTCTGTGTATGTGTGGAAAGTCATGCAGATTTCACAGAAAGTCATTTCACGTGAAGTTGGATGGAAATTTACAATTGGTGATCAAATTACCAGTAGCGTACCTTCTTGCACTACAAAGATGAAAGTTACTTTATTAAGGACAGGCAGTTTCATATACAACTGCACTCACTTCTATTTCCTTACCTTTCCTGTAAACAAGATACTTCTTTTTTCTTTTCATATTTATAGAATAACAAAATATAAATAGTTAATTTCAGGAAACTTGCCTTGCCCAACTCTCTCCATAGATGCAGTTATACAGAAGTTAACAAGACACCATAAGCTCTGTTCTGGATAGCAGCCAGCAGATTGAGCTGGACTAGGGCACGTGATGGTGTGATCTAGTACCCTTGACCATTGTGGCCATCTGATCGTTCTCCTTTATGGACAGTATGTAATATACCTACCACAAACTCTTTGTGTTTCTAAGCACCTACCTACATTACCACCTGATAATGATCACAGACATGAGGTGATTTTATACCTACTCCTCTGGAAATGTCACTCATGTATGATTATTAAGCGATAGGTTGGGATGGCTGGAGGCTTGCCCCACCCACTGTTAAAAGGTTTTTAGTTTAGGTCAGGTTAGATTCAGGGGTCCGGGGGCCATATACCCCCAGTGTTAGTTTAGTTTAGACTAGGGCTGTGTCGTTGAGGGTATCTGGTATCTGGTTTGGTTATATAAGCTCTTTCGGTAAAGATTTGTTTCTTGACCCACTCGATATCTCTTTACCTTTATAATGCAGTGCAAATTCAACCTCAAAAACCTGTTCAGATCACTTCAAACAGTTATGCCGCTGAATTACAGATAATATATGAATCTTTAATATTTTGTAAAAATATTGCTAATATAAAAATTCAGATGACAATAACATGACCATCGGCATGGCCATGTTGGTGTTCCTGCATGATTAGCCTGACATCTAGCCGAGGGAAATGGATCATGTGTCATGAGTGCTAATGAAATTCATTGTTTTTAGTCACATGACTACTTGAGCCAATCACATCTCATTACTTCATATTGCCCATAGTAGGCTGGTAGGCTCGATTCAGTTCAAATATGGAGTCTTGGGGATGCATAAGGTAAATTTGGCTAAATTTGGTTGTAACAGCTTAGGTTTGGTTAGGTTAGCTTAGCTTAGGTTACGTTAAGATAGGTTTAGTTAGGTTTGGTTTGGTTAGGATTAGTTAAGTTTAGCTAGGTTTAGTTAGTTTGGTTAAGTTTGGTTAGGTTTGGTGGTAAAAGTGCAGAATAAGGCCTTCTGCCCTTTCTTTTTTCTCTCCTTTCCTACATACTATACATAGTGTACTCAACACATCTGTGAAGATTTCAGGCGGGGGTCACCATTATTTACCTTGCAAAACGTCTTTGAAGTTATGTTAAGTTATGTTGTTAGATTGGTTAGGTTAGGTTAAGTTATGGTTAGGTTAAGGTTGTTAGATTAGGTTACGGTTATGTTATGTTAAGGTTGTTAGGTTAGGTTACGGTTAGGTTATGGTTAGATTAAGTTAGGTTAGGTTCGGCGCAGCTTGGTTCGATAATATAATATTTTTACATTTTATTACCCAAATCCAGAAAAAATCTAAGGTTGAGAACCCTAACTTTTGGGTAATAATATGTAAAAATTTTATATAATCGAACCTAACCTAACTTAACCTAACCAGAACAACCTTAACCTAACCGAACAATCTTAATCTAACCATAACTTAACATAACCTAACCAATCTAACATAACATAACATTACATAACTTCAAAGACGTTTTGCGAGATAAATAATGTTGACCCCCGCCTGAAACCTTCACAGATGTTATTCACTGTACAGTCTGCTGCTGGTCTCTCTCGAGACAGCAGGCCGTCCCCCTATGGAAAGAGCTCAGAGCTCATAGTGACCAATCTTTGGGTTGGACCGAGACCACTCACACACAACACACCGGGACGAGGTCACAACTCCTCAACTTACATCCCGTACCTACTCATTGCTAGGTGAACAGAGGCTACACATGAAAGGAGACACACCCACATAATCTCTGTCCGCCCAGGGGATCAAACCCTGGCCTGATTTTATTATAGTTTATGCCATTAAACAGTAGATGGTTATGGCCACCCTCAGCTTGTTGCTCTTACTATTTACAACATTTTCAATGATCACACTACCTGTCGGAAATGAATAATAATGCTGCAATACGAGGAGACAACGAGCGTACGACAGGGGCCAGATGGACCAGTGGAGGCAGCTATACTTTAGAGTGAAATTAGAAATAAAAAATGTAAAAACGGCAACAGCACTCAGTATTGAGGAAAATAATATCAACTCTGCACAATTCTCTAAAGAAAGAAATTGAAAATACCATTCTTGGATCATTTAGATACTCATGTTGTTAGTGAAAAAATCAAGGAACATTTTACAGAAATATGTACGAACCTTCCACCACTAGACTACTCACAGCTGCCTAGTTTTTTGCCAACTAGTGACACTCCTTCAGTAGACCGAATCGGTGTTTACAAATTATTGAAAGATCTTTAGATCAGAAAAGCCTCCCCTCCTGGATCATTACCTAAGAGACTCATTAAGGAATTTGCCTATGAAATTAGCCTACCCCTCACTCATGTATACAACCTTTGTTTGAATAGTGGCACCTTCCCCAGTAGATGGAAACAAGCCACAATAACAGCATTACCTAAGAAAAAAGTAATTACCCACCTAGGAGATTTACGTCCACTGTCACTTACACCAGACTTAGGTAAAATATTGGAAGGATTTGTAGCTGAACTAGTGTTAACTGACATTCGTCCCAATTTAGACCCGTTTCAGTACGGAAACCTTAAAGGTAAATCTACTAGTCACCGTCTAGTCATGCTTTTAAATTCAATATTAAAAGGACTTGATGAACCAAAGAAAATAGCAAAAATTGTTTTAATTGATTTTAAAAAAGCTTTTGATTATATTGACCATACTGCAGCTTTAACTGAACTATATTTATTAGGTTGTAGAGCATTACTTCTTATGTTTGAGGCAAATGTTTTATCGGAGAGGAGGCATAGAGTGGGGTATGAGGATGTTGTTTCTGATTATGACATGATAACATGCGGGGTGCCACAGGGGACACGCCTCGGCCCAATTATATCCTTGGCTGTTGTTAACAGATTGTACCGAAACTCCCTTATTCACATTAAATATGTTGATGATTTAACTATAACGGAAATAATAGATATCATAGGTACAATGACATTCACCATGCAGGACATCTTGGATGAGTTAGCTCAGGATTGTGTCATTGTAAGGATGTGCCCGAACCCACTTAAATGTGAAGTTATGCTTGTGTGTTCACCCAAAAGGCCTATTGTCTTCCCTCAATTCAGGTTAAACGGGTATGAACTTCCGATCGTTCAGTCTTGTAAGCTCCTTGGGGTTTACATCAATTCAAAACTTACTTGGAATGATCATATCACTCACATCATCAGTCGAGCTAGCAGACTCCTTTTTATTTTATATCATGCAAGGAATTTTGTTTTAGTCCAAATATAATGTTTACACTATACTCATGGTATATAAGAACAATCCTTGAATATGTTGCACCTGTATGGCACCCAGATCTTACGCAAACACAGCACAATTCACTAGAAAAAATTCAAAAATGTTGTTTCAGAATCATACTAGGAGGATCCTATCAGAATTATGAACATGCATTGCAACTATTTAGAACTGAATCACTGTACAAGCGACGTGAAGCAACAACTATTTTGTTTGGACGGGGTCTACTCAGGACACTGAACATAGAAATATATTGCCACAATCTATGCATGATGTCCATGGTAGGCAAACAAGGAGAGGTAGGCAAGTCTTACAGGCAGTAAGGTGTAGGATCACCAGATACCAGAAGTCTCCAATACGATATATTGTCTCTAAAATCAATGCCTTGCAATTACCTATATACATGTTTTAATGTTTTATTGTTTTGACTAATTCAGTTGCTTATTTTACTTTTTAATATAGATACCTGATTCTTGTAAATCAAGACATAATGTTTTATAATTGTTTTTATAAAACCATCAATTATAATAATAATAATTATTATTATAATACGTCCGGGAATATGCTGCATCTGTCGAGTTTTTCTAAGTCCAGGGAGCTCCATGACACTTGAAAATAAACAAACACTGCTATCAATTGTTTATAGCTAGGGTTTGTGGGTACCTGCTGGAGAGGATTCTTATTGTGCCTATATTTCATCTGTCCAATGACGTGCCACCACCAGTTAACAGCACCAGCTGCACCAATGAGAACTTGCTATATGTAATAGTAGGCGGGGCACAGGTGGGAAGACAGGTCAGGAGACATTTCTGTGCTCAGTTCTGTTGTGGCTACTATTGAGATAACTTGTCAAGGTTGCGATTTAGATTATTGGGGAGTTATCGCAAAATTTCATTCGAAAAACGATTTCTGTTACGAGTTTCTGAGGGAACACGGCGTCCTACCAGCAGCTGTTCAGTGTCCTACTGTGTGGCTCCTTGGAGGAATAGTAGAGGAGTAGAGGATGACCCACAGCCAGGAACTTCATGCTCTCGTTAAGGTATTGTGAGTTATGAAATTATACTTGGTAAATTTGCAATTCAAACAATAATTAGGTTAGGTTAGGTTACAACAGTGTCAGCGGGGGGGGTCAAGGTTAGGTTAGGTTAGGTTAGGTTAGGATAGGATAGGATAGGATAGGATAGGATAGGATAGGATAGGATAGGATAGGATAGGATAGGTTAGGTTAGGTTAGGTTACAACAGTATCAGCAGGGGGGTCCAGGTTAGGATAGGTTAGGTTAGATTAGGTTACAACAGTGTCAGCGGGGGTGGTTCAGGTTAGGATAGGATAGGTTGGGTTAGATTAGGTTACAACAGTGTCAGTAGGGGTTCCAGGTTAGGATAGGATAGGATAGGATAGGATAGGATAGAATAGGATAGGATAGGTTACAACAGTGTCAGCGGGTGGATCCAAGGGGGGCGCAGCTGCCCCGGTTAGGACAGGTTAGGGTAAATTAGATTAGATCTGGGGAAATTTCCCTAGATTTTTCAAAGGCCATATATCACTCATATATGCCTCCCCTCCTCAAAACCCCCGATTCCCCACAGTCCCCCAAGCTTGTTGGGAGGCTTGGGGGTGTGTGGGTAGAGATAGGGAATATTGGCTTAAACTAAAAATTTACCCCTGGCCTCTTCGGTTGTGAGCCGAATACGCTAACTACTACGCTAGCGGACCGTTTTGAGTACACTATGTATAGTAGGGAAGGAGAGAAAAAAAAAGGCCAGAAGGCCTTATTCTGCACTTTTACTGTTTCCTTAACCAAACCTAACTAAACATAACGTAACCTAGCAAAAATATATTCGTATTTTTTTCTGTAAATCAGCAGCATAGCTATTTGAGGTGATCTGTACAAGTATCTGAGGTTAAATTTGCATTATAAAAGTAACCAGATATCGAGTGGTTAACGAACCGAATATTAACCAACTGCAGCTCTGGGAAGGTTATGGTGACAAAGATTTTTTTTTCTTATTGATTTTGATGGTTTTTAATTAATCTGACTTTTTTGTGGCAATTTTTACCTTTAATTTATTGAGAAATTAAATAAAATAAAAATTGGCTGCATGGCATAACAAAGAAATATCAGATTAATTCAAAACACATCGAAATCTATCAGAAAATAATAGTTTTGTCCAAAACATAGTGGGTCATGAAACGAATTTTTACCTTTGCTTCTTCCCCCACTCTAAGGCCTCGTTTTCCCAAAGTGTTCCCAAGCTTGTTGGAAGAAGATAGGGGACGAGCAGTAGTTATGCAGAATTACCGTGAGCGCTACCTCTCTACCAAGTTAAGCTGTGAGCCAGGATCCAATTCGCAACCATTAGGTCACGATTAAAGGTGATTAAATAATTGTCCTCGAGCTTCACAACTGTAAACAATATAATTATGCTTAGCTTGACAGGATAGTGCTAACTCTCTCATCAGTTGAGGCAGTTGTGAGCCAGGATCAAACTCGCAATCTTTACATGAGCCGAGCACTGTACCACCTGGCCCCTTGTCACTTAAAATTAAAAAAATAAATAAATTACAAATATTGAAGAAAAAAAGTCAAAAGAAAACTTCAATTAAAAACTTAAATGGTCTAATAGCCTATGCCATGGCTGATGCCCCCCCTAAAAAAAAGTCACTTAAAAAACCTTTCACTCCTTTCCATTCTACCTCACCTGAAACTTCCATTATGTTCCTGATGGTAGTGGTTTGCTATGAGCGAACTAGTAGTTTTAAGCATCCAATACGACCCATCAGTTCACTTGGCTTTAAGACATGCATTTCAGGTGTGAATCTCTTCAAGAAAGTGCCATACTCCACTGCAAAAGAAAGTGGTCACGTCTAATGTCCAACTAAGTTTATTCTTTAATTCAAAGTTATATTCATAGCTTAATATAATATATCTGAACATATCTACATATTATTTCTTTCTTTACCGGTAACTCGAAGTATTGAGAGTAAACCACACCACCAATTGTTTAGTGTTTACGTCGCTTAAGTTCCATTCTTATGATTCTTTGGATGTTATCTTATTAGTGATGGGCGTTCCGGCTCTTTTCCGAGAACCGAGTCTTTCGTTCTCGTTCACTCCAAAGAGCCGGCTCTTCCGGCTCCCAAACGGCTCTCAAATATTTTATTTTAGTTCCCCATATTCTGTTTATAGTCTTTATAATTTAGAAAGAATTTCTTAGGATAACTTAGCCAGTTAGCTTTCAAAACCTACTGAATTAAGGAAAGGTGAAAAATCTTTAAAAAAACGTTTGTTCATTTATTTTAATTTAAACCAAATTTATATAAAATCATAGACTAAATCAAATGTACCTGTTATTTAATTAAAAGGTTAAAAAGCCTTAAAAAAATTACCTTAATTAATACCAATCATAGAAAACATTAATGAATTTATACACAATCCACCTAAACAACTTGTTTCACAGTTTCAGACATGCAGTGTATTCAAACTGAGAGGAATTTCTCAGACTTAATAATAATACCCATAAACATTATTAAAGATAAAGTTAAAATTAAAACATAAGATATAGTTAAAGTTAAATCAAATACAATGCTTCTCAAGTTTTCATTATTTTTTTTTTTTTCATTATTTATATACCGGTTACGTGTATTGAGGGTTGAAAACATAAAAAACATAATTTAGTTGAGAAACAAAGTCTATAAAAATTAGTTATCTACATGTCTGTACAGTGTACACACTTTCACAAACTCGGTCACACACACATACACAGACAGACAGACAGACAGACAGACACACACACACACAAACATAATATCTATTTCCTTTCCTATCTAATATCTATATATCTATCTTAAAGATAGATATATAGATATCTTAAAGATAGATAGATAGATAGATAGATATTAGATAGGAATGGAAATAGATATTATATGTGTGTGTGTGTGTGTGTGTGTGTGTGTGTGTGTGTGTGTGTGTGTGTGTGTGTGTGTGTGTGTGTGTGTGTGTGTGTCTATCTGTCGGTCTGTATGTATGTGTATGTGTGTGTGACTGAGTTTGTGAAACTGTGTACAGACATATAGATAACTAATGTTTTTAGACTTTGTTTCTCAACTAAATTATGTTTTTTATGTTTTCAACCATCAAAACACGTAACCGGTTTATAAATACTGAAAAATACATTTTTCTTACAAACTTTTTGGCGTATATTTAGAGTAAATTACATGAATAGATAGAACTTTTAAAATCACATCATTTAGTATTAGTGCATTTTTTCTGTACGACTAATATTTACACGACAAAAGACAATAATTAATGTTTATGGTTGGGTGGGGGTGTGGGGTTACGTAATAACGGTTATATATATATATATATATATATATATATATATATATATATATATATATATATATATTATATATATATATATATATATATATATATATATATATATATATATATATATATATATATATGTGGTGCCCGGGGGGGGACGGGGGCGTTATTTTATTTATTTATTATTGTTAAATATTGTTAATCTATTCTTTATTTAATTAATTTGTTTTACTTTCACTTCACTGCTGAAGGACCACCAGTGTGGTGCCTTGTCATTAAATTAACTTCGAATGGGGAACTCTCATGGCAATTAAAAAGATATTTACTTTGATTAATTATATTAATTAATGGTCCCTGATGTTGGATATTTCCCTGAATATTAAGAAAAGAAAGCTGCCACCACCCCCAAAGGTTTAGTGAGAATTAGGGGATTCTCAGGGAATTTAATTTCTTCCTAAAGGGAAGTTAAAATATTCGAAAGAGAAAATAATTACTACCAGGGAAATATAGGCGACCAATGAAAAGAAAGGGGGAACTGATTTAACAATTTAGTTATTTGGTAGAGTGGACTGAGTTTCAATAAGGCACATGGATTCGTGGATTTGTTTCATATCCTTTTTCAAGAGTGTTGAGCACCTCCCTATTAACCTTACCACACCAACGGAAGGTTAGTATTAACACAGAATCACTTTCTCAGATTTTACTTGAGTTATTTATTTAATGTATACTTTGAATATCACAGGCTGATCACTGAGTCTTAGAAACACGGCTTAGTTATAGTATCAGACAACTTAATGGCTCATGGCAGAAAAACTTCACCTTCCTCAAAAAGAAAATAAATACAGAGTTGGCAATACATATCTCACCTCGAGATACCAAGCTCTTCACACATTATACATTATACCCTTGACTCCCTTCCCTGAAAAATATCACCTTAAAAATGTTATAATTTTGTAACTGGGCCTGAGAACAGTTAAAGAACCTTTTCTCAGGGGGTTTCCGAAAGTAAGGTGATCTCAATGTTTCTGTTTATGCATACATAGTATAACTCTTCCTCACTAAGTAGGAATACGCGATTCCTATTCCTGAATACATGGGCTGGGTCTATCAGACCGTCTTACGTGACACATAGTTTCCTAAAGCTTAACTTGGAAATTTGGCAGTGGCTTTCTAGCCGTTCATTTAACTACAAAAACAAAAGAAAGTAAATGAGAAATTGGTGTAACTGTCGTGGAGGCATTCTTTCCCTGTGAACACAATCAATGTAGAACGACGAGTCAGTATAATTCATTTCCTTACTCAGAAGTTAATACACAGTCACAATAACATAGAAATTACCGTGAAAAATATATATTGTACACCATGAAATATTTTGTAGGGAATAGGGGACCATGCGGTTTTGAAACCACGTTGTCCTTCTTTAAGAGAAGGAAATTGATATTATCCACTTATAATAGATCTCAATAGGGGTTTACATGTATTGTCAGAGTATTGGGGAAGATTATGGACTATATAATAATGGCGAGAGGCATTGAATTTCACAAATATTGAGGGATTTCGAGAGCGATGTCACTCACCTGTGAACACAATCAATGTAGAACGACGAGTGACGCTCTCTGGGAAAAAGGCGGGAGATGAGAAGGGGGAAGGGGGGGGTTTCGAGGATATTCCTCCTTTGATCTTATTATTAATTGATTATTGAGACGTGAAATAGTTATTAGTTTATAGGAAATTAATTTTTACGCTAAATAAGTGACATTTAGATATCTATTGAACCTGATCTCTGGATTACTATATAAGGGAACAGTTTTGTCTACGTGACTTTTCTCAGGGACAGGCCCTGGGGCGTGGGATCACATCACATGGTGCAATATTACGTCATTCTTAACAAAATTTTGTGGGAAGATAACTAAGTAGGTTAATTATATTAGACTATGGAGAGCATTTTGACAAGTTAATGACTATTAATAGTGATTAGATTATGATATTAATTTCTTTCCATAGAAAACTGTCTGGTGGGAGGGGTTGACTGCATAGGATTTGAAAGTTTGGAAAAACAATTCTAATATAAACCTTAATATAAACATATAGTATGAAAGTATGAATGATGTGTGAGTAAAAACATTTATATAATGCAGTATCCCCTTAGGAATACAGGATCTAAGGGCAGACTAAACAAAACAAAAAAAGATACATTCAGTAGGCCTATTTGAGATTAAATTGGAGGCATCACATATATATATATATATATATATATATATATATATATATATATATATATATATATATATATATCTCTCTCTCTCTCTCTCTCTCTCTCTCTCTCTCTCTCTCTCTCTCTCTCTCTCTCTCTCTCTCTGATAGATATATATTAAATGAGAAAGAAAATAGATCATATGTTTTTTTTTTTTTGTGTGTGTCTGTCTATCTGTCTGTCTGTTTGTCTGACAGACAGACAAACAGACAGACAGATAGAGACACACACACACACACACACACACACACACACACACACACACACACACACACACACACAAAAAAAAAAAAAAAAAAAAAAAAAAAAAAAACATGATCTATTTTCTTTCTCATTTAATATATATCTATCAGAGAGAGAGAGAGAGAGAGAGAGAGAGAGAGAGAGAGAGAGAGAGAGAGAGAGAGAGAGAGAGAGAGAGAGAGAGAGAGAGAGAGAGAGAGAGAGAGAGAGAGAGAGAGAGAGAGAGAGAGAGAGAGAGAGAGAGAGAGAGAGAGAGAGAGAGAGAGAGAGAGAGAGAGAGAGAGAGAGAGAGAGACTTAGACAATTTTTCGTTCATGGTCACACACACACACACACACACACACACACACACACACACACACACACACACACACACACACACACACACACACACACACATACACACACACACACACACACACACACACACACACACACACACACACACATACTATCTTTTTTTTTTCTTATTTAACATTTCTACATGAGAGAGAGAGAGAGAGAGAGAGAGAGAGAGAGAGAGAGAGAGAGAGAGAGAGAGAGAGAGAGAGAGAGAGAGAGAGAGAGAGAGAGAGAGAGAGAGAGAGAGAAAGCGCGAACAATTGGCGGTTGACTGTTACGTAATGTGAGTTTGAAGAGTGGTGGGGTACCCTACCACTCCTCAAATTATCAACGTAGTTAACTTGTCTTTTATCGCGTAAATATTAGTCGTACAGAAAAAATGCACTTATGCTAATTGATGTAATTTTAAAAGTTCTATCAAATCATGTAATTTAATCTAAATTTATGCCAAAAACTATTTTTTTTTAATGTTTTCATTATTTATAAACTGTTTACATGTTCTGATGGTCCAAAAAATATATATATTTATTTCCTTATTTTAATTATTCGCAGATTTTTTGACTTAAACTCCATAGTTTTCGTTTTTACAAAACGAAATGTTAAATACTAGTTTGACAAAAATTCTGTTAAATAGTTATTTTCTTACCTTCAAAAGGCCTTTCAACTGGTTTAGTCTGATTTTGAATAACGCTAATAGTTAAGAAATTTTTTTTTTCGATGGTCATTTATCATTGAGTTTCATTTTCAATAGAATGAAAAGAAAGGTTGTTTCATTTAACTTCCCTAATTACTCCTAATCATTTTACGTCAATTTCATAGTTTTCGAGTTATAAGGAAAAAACCTTAACGATTAGTTTGACAGAAAAAATGCACCAATAATCATTTAAATATTTTTAAAAGGCGTATCAGCTAGTGTAGTTTTTTTTTTTTTTTTTTTTTACTCACAGGTTATGAAAAAAAAAATTTCCTTCATTATATAAAGAGTAATTTCATTTTTAAATGTTGCAATAGAAAGTTGGATTCCTATTCACTCTTTGTCTATTCGTAGTCATTGTACGTATACCTTATGGTTCTCGAGCTATAATGAGAAAATGAGTTTTGTGTTAAAAAATTAATTATGGAAAGAAATATACTTGATTTGTACGATATGTACACTATTTTGAGACAAGTTCTATAATTTAATTTGACCTCTTAATATTATCAGATTGTCTTCATTTACCGATATGTTATAGGGAATATTATAGTGTACATTCCACATTATTGGCCTGCCATATACACCATATATTTTCTGAATTATTCATATATATGTGTTTTATGTGTTGAGTTATCCCTCTTTGCTAGAGGCCAAAGCACTTGGAAATACAATTTTCTTTGTTAACTTGAAGGGGTAACTTAACTATTTTAATATATCATTTCTATGAATAGGCTTAATTCTCGTAAGTATTATTATTATTATTATCATTACTATAATTATTAACAATCGGTATTTTTTGCATCTTGTTAGAAAATTGCAAAAATATGGAAAAACTAGAAAAAAAAAAATTAACGGCTCTCAAAAAAATCTCAAACGGCTCTCGAGAAAGATCCGGCTCTTCTCGTTCACCTGGAAGAGCCGGCTCTAAGAACCGACTCGTTCACAAAGCGCCCATCACTAAAATAGAAGAGGCCTTTGATGTCACAAGTGATACACCTCTGTAACGGCAGCTCTTGGGAAAATTTTTTTTTTTCTGTCTTCTGTCTACATGATCTAGTTTTTATGCATAGTATTCCACATTTTCTCCATGAGCTATTTCACTGAATCAATCATGAGTGCGTTCGTCTCCCTACACATTCTCAGCAACATCATCCATTCCCTCCCAGTACTTCCAACTAATTCATTAATTTCACATGCATCATCTCCATTATATGATTAAACCAAACTACAAAAAGAGAAAGAGAGAGAGAGAGAGAGAGAGATTTGATTTGATTTGAGGCCTCTTCTATTTGTTCTCAATAATCTACTCCGGATTCTGCAAATAGAACAGCAGAATCTGTTTTGGATTCGCTGGATCAAAACAATAACAATGAGAGGCCAGGCGCTGCCCAGCCGTCACACTAGTCACTTCTCCGAGGAAGTGTTGAGAGTTACAACTTTCATTTCCTGATGCATTTAGGGTGACAGCGGCATCCCTAATTATCACCAACCTTCTTATTGTACAATAAAAAATCTTTATATAACTAAATGTGTTATTGAAAACACAATTAGATTCTTGAAGAGTAGATTCAAGTCTGATGAACCTCAAGGTTAACCTTGACAATGTTACACCTATTATTTCTTTACAAATACTGCTCCATCTCTTTATTATAAATATACTATACATAGTGTACTCAACATATCTGTGAAGGTTTCTGGCGGTGCTCACCATTTTTTACCTCGCAAAACTTCTTTGAAATTATGATAGGTAATGTTAGGTTGGTTAGATTATGTCAAGTTATGGTTATGTTGAAGTTGTTAGGTTACGGTTATGTTATGGTTAGGTTCGATTATATAAGATTTTTTACATTTTATCACCCGGAAGTTAGGGTTCGCAAATTAGTTTTTTTGGGGGTTTGGGTATTAAAATGTAAAAATCTTATGTAACCGAACCTAACTGAACCGCACCAAACCTAACTTAACATAACCATAACACAACTGCAAACTAACCTAACAACCTTAACCTAACCATAACTTAACCTAACTTAACCAACATAACATAACTTCAAAGACGTTTTGCGAGGTAAATAATGGTAAGCACCCCCTAAAACCTTCACAGATATGTTGAGTACACTATGTATAGTACGTAAGACTTCATGTATATAATAAAGAGGTGGAGCAGTAGTTGTAAAGAAATAGCTCTTATTTTTATATGTCTAATTTGTAGCGCCTATAGGCTTTCCCTGGTTAGGTTAGATTTGGGTAAAACTTTACTTTTACATCCAGCCAAAAAACCTTACATTCCCACATGTCCTCATGTTTATTGGGAGAAGATGGGGAATGGGGATATCTTATTAACTATTTATTTGGGACGATAATGAGTGTCAGAATCATTTGTGTATATCAATGTAGAGTAGAGCTTCCCCTTAACCAAAATAAACTTTGGGGATATCTTATTTAACTATTCATATGCTACGGTTATACATATTTTTGCAAACATTTATGCAGAATTTTTGTACCATTTAATCTCTTTCACGTACAAGTAAATAGTTTTCTTGGGAGTATATATCAAAATTCAAAGAAAATAAATAACCCGGTTAGAGGCTGCTGTTATATCTCCTTCGTTTCTGGTATTCATCACCATTATTATACAATTTTAAGCCTACAGTAGTATTTCTGAAACATTTTTCTACCACTTAATATCTTTCTCGTATATATACACTGTTTTTATTGGAGGTATATATTAATAATAGATTCCGAGAAGAGGCTGCTGTTATATATCTCCTTTGTTTTTGATATTCATCACCACTATTATACAATTCTGTGCCTACAGTAACATTTCTACAATATTTCTCTACCGCTTACTATCTTCCTCGTATATATACACTGTTTTATTGGAGGTATATATCAATATTAACTTCTGAGAAGAGGCTGGCTCAGACTGGTGATAAAAACCCGCGAACGAGTGTCGTCTGCTATAACCCACCTCCCAGATCAGATTCGACGGATTCAGGAATCTGTTACAGATCACGGGTTAAGATGGTAAATAGAACACGATTTCGCGGCTAAGCCCCGCCCAGAGCGGCCAAGCCCCACCCAGATTCAGTGATCTGAAACGGATTCACGCAAATAGAAGAGGCCTTTGATATATTTATTACGCCCAAAGGACAGCAAACTGAGATACAATTGTATAAATCTTACAGGTGGAAGCATATCGCGCAGGACACGTTGAAGGCCATGAAAACACACACACACACACACACACACACATGCAAACACACATGCATATTTAAAAAGAAAGAAACTTATAAATATAGTTAACATTCACCGAAATGTGGATATCTCACAAAAATAGTCCAGAGGAGAGGTACTTACGAGGATGTAGTCAGTGCTGCAGACTGAGTGATTTCCCGTGTCCTCTCTTCCCGGTTCCTTTAGTGTCTCATTTACTCAAGATAGCAGCTGTAGCCTGCCCTCTAAAGACAACTTCTACTACTACCTACGTAGCATCACTACACCTTGCATTTTTACACTCTCTTCAAATCAATCTCCTACATGTTTTCTTTACAGAGTCTGGCAACAAGCGAGATTTTTTAACGTATTTTGGTTTTCCCATTAGCCAGTACCCTTTCAATATATATATATATATATATATATATATATATATATATATATATATATATATATATATATATAAACATACACACATATGTTAAATGATGTCCCTGAGGGAGCAATTAAGTCTCTCACAGCGGAGCACTCAAGACAATAATGGGTTATGTGTTGACCAGTGGCGTATGGTGGTTTCTGTCACTGGGTGTGCTGAACAGTGATTCTGTCTATAACTAACATATATCTAATTACTGATGTGTGTGTGTGTGTGTGTGTGTGTGTGTGTGTGTGTGTGTGTGTGTGTGTGTGTGTGTGTGTGTGTGTGTGTGTGTGCGCGTGTGTGTGTGTGTTGTGTGTGTGTGTGTGTGTGTGTGTGTGTGTGTGTGTGTGTGTGTGTGTGTGTGTGTGTGTGTGTGTGTGTGTGTATTTACCTAATTTACCTAATTGTAGCATACGGGGGGGAGAGCTAAGCTCATGCTATCCCGTCCCTGTTGTCCCAATAATTATCTAGCTTCATTTTAAAACCATGTATTGTTGTTGCTTCGGTCACTTCTTTATCCAGGGCATTCCAAGTGTCGATAATTCTATGTGGGAAACTGTATTTCTTCACATCCCTCCTGCAAGTCCCTTTCTTCAATTTCTTCCTGTGTCCCCTCGTGGTTCGCTCGTCCCGCACTATCAAATCATCTCTGTCGTACTTTTCGATTCCTTCTATAAGTCTAAACATTGCAATTAAATCTCCTCTCGTTCTTCTCCGTTCCAAAGACATCAAACCCAATCTCAACAATCTATCTTCATAAGGGAGGTTTTCCAAACTAGGAACCATTTTTGTTGCTGCCCGTTGGATCCTCTCCAACTGTTTAATATCCTTCTTCAAGTTCGGTGACCAGACCACTGCTGCATATTCCAACCTTGGACGAATCATAGTGACAATAATTTTCTTCATCATATCCTCATCAATGTAGGAAAATGCCACTCTTATATTCTTAAGCAAATTGTAGGTTTCCCCAACAATTTTGTTTACATGCCTTCTCGGTGACATATCGTCCATAACAATTACTCCTAGCTCTTTCTCTGTATTTCTTCTTTGGATGTTTTCTTCCCCCAACTTGTAAGCTCCAACTGGTCTGTTTTTGCTTTTCCCAAACTCCAATATACTGCATTTCCTTGCATTAAATTCCATTTTCCATTTTTTACTCCATTTGTATATCTTATTCAAGTCCTCTTGAAGCAAGTCACAGTCCTCCCTTTTCTTCACCCGTTTCAAGATCTTCGCATTATCAGCAAACAGACTTGTATAACTTTCTAATTCTTCAGCTATATCGTTTATATATACTGCAAACATTACTGGAGCCAAAACTGATCCCTGAGGGACCCCGCCGTAGACTCTTTTAAATGTAGATGGTTCGTCTCTAATGACCGTTCTCATTTCTCTGTCCTTCAGAAAATCCTCCATCCATGCCAACAATTTCCCTCCTACACCACCTTCTTTTCTAAGTTTCCACACAAGTCTTTTATGCGGAACTTTATCAAATGCTTTCTTCAGATCCAAATAGATACAATCGGCCCATCCATCTCGCTCCTGTATTATATCAATAACTCTGGAATAAAAGGATATCAAATTGATTGTAGTTGAACGACCCTTTCTGAAGCCAAACTGTTTATCACTTAGGACAGTATTTGTCTCAAGATACTCCATCCACTTATCTTTAACTGCCCTTTCACATATCTTGGCCACCACACTTGTCAGTGATACAGGTCGATAATTCATCGGGTCCTCCCTCTTGCCACCCTTATAAATTGGAACTATGTTGGCCTTTTTCCAGTCTGCTGGGACTTTGCCTTCCTTCAGAGAGCAATCTATGATGCTGTGTATTCTGGTACTTAATTCATAGCTACACTCCTTCAAAACCTAGTTTGAAACACCATCTGGTCCATGAGCTTTTCTTACATCTAAGTCATTTAGCATTTTTTTCACTTCATCAACAGATACTTCAATCTTGTTCAATGTGCTACCTTCCATGTTTATCTCTTCTTGATCATTGAAATCATCCTCCAAGGTGAAGATTTTTTGAAAACTATCATTCATAACTTCGGCCATATCTGCAGCTTTTATATATTCTAAATCATCTACTTCCAGCTTCCTTATCCCTTCTTTCTTCTTTAATTTACCATTTATAAATCGGTAGAACAATTTTGGCTGGTCCTTACATTTATCCACAATATCCTTCTCATAATTCCTTTTTGTTTCTCTGCATAATCTAACGTAATCATTTATGGCACCTTTGTAGTTTTCCCATAGGCTTGGTCTTCTATTCCTTTTCTATTTATTCCATATCTTGTCCCTTTTGCTTCTTGCTTCCATACACCTCCTCTCAAACCAGTCACTTCTCATGACTTCTCTCCTGTTCATTCGTGGCACATGTTGCCTTACCCCGTCATTATAAATTTCTAGGAACAAATTCCATTTATCATTGGCTGTACTTGCCTCATCAAAGGCGCTCCAATCTGTGTGTGCAAAGTATTGTTTCATGGTCTTAAAGTCTGCCCTTTTATAGTTTAGTCTTCCAATTCTGTAGCTTTCTTCCCTCATGTAACATGAGTCCACATTCGTTAGAAATTCAATCATCACATGTTCACTCTTCCCTAGAGGACAATTGTGGGTGACGCTTTCTATACTTTCAGAATCTTTCGTGAAAATCAGATCTAATCTCGATGGTTGATCATCTCCTCTAAATCTTGTGTCAGTTTCAATCCACTGAGTTAAGGTGTTTTCCATAGCTAGTTTTAACATTTGACCGCCCCACGATTCCTCACTTCCTTCGGTTGTCCACTCTTCCCAATTTACTTCCTTACAGTTAAAATCTCCCATAATGGTTAGGTTTCCGCATTCGTTTATAAGTTTTTCCATATCCTCTAATGAATCAATTTGTAATTTCTTGTGTTCTTCTCTACTCCATGAACTTGTCTTTGGGGGTATATATAATACAGCAAAGTTTCTTGTGGCATTTTCTCCATGCCGAATACCCACCTTGATCATTTCTAGGTCATTCTTCCCGTAAATAACCACATCAACTTGTAGACCCTTCTTGGTTAGGATCATGACCCCTCCACCTTGTCTACAGGTTCTTGGCTTATTCCAGATATCATATTTTCCATCCCCAATGTTCAAGCTCTCAATAGCTTTATCCAATTTTGTTTCTACTAACCCTACAATATCTGGCTCATTTCTGCTGAGATACTCATTTAGTTCATTGCATGCCGTAGTCAACCCATTTACAGTGTGTGTGTGTGTGTGTGTGTGTGTGTGTGTGTGTGTGTGTGTGTGTGTGTGTGTGTGTGTGTGTGTGCGTGTGTGCGTGTGTGTGTGTGTGTGTGTGCGTGTGTGTGTGTGTGTGTGTGTGTGTGTGTGTGTGTGTGTGTGTGTGTGTGTGTGTGTGTGTGTGTGTGTAATTACAATTTTATAGTTATTCATACTGTTAGTTTGAAAATAAAGCAAATTTTATGTGTAAATCTAGAATAATTAAATATACTAATTTTGATTAGCTAAGCTTACCACTTAAATTACACAGTTGAGTGGTTGACATACCTGATTACTTATAATTCAATTTTATTCTTCGTGTTTTTGATATAAACTTGTTCATGATTGCATCATAGAAAGAGCCTCTCTGTTTAACTTTAGTCACCAAGTTTTTTTCTATGAAGTAGTGATGTCACGCTGATGTGTCGTTCGTGAACCAATCGGTTCATAGTAGACCACCACGCCGTTCAGTTTCCTCTCGGTGAGGGAAGTAACAGCATCCAAGAGACCATGAAACTCAAAGTAGGTAGAACTGGACGAGTTGGGTAATCTGCGACCAGCCCATCCATCCTCCCTTAGCGGCCGCACGGTGGTCAAGTACATGGGACACGCTGCACTTCTGTCATCCTGCAAGGACCCATCCACATATACAGAGGAACACAAGCACACACTCTGGCGAGGGCCTCCAGTGCCAGCTGTTTCTGCAGGATGGGAGGATCCTTCTTGGAGGCTGAGATGAAGCTATGAGACCACTGGATGAGGTATTCGTCATGGAGATATGTCAGGGGTCAACTTCAGCTGCAGTGACGTCAAAAGCAGACTGGCGAAGGGCAGCGCACACTGCCCTGATAAGGTTGCGACCACCTGGTCTAAGTCGAGGTGTGGGTGTGTCTGGGTTGAGTGCTGCTCTGATGACAGTAGTGTAGTGCGGGGCAAAATGGGGAGATTGAAGACACTTCACAGTGGAATACGTGACATTGGCGTGGATTATGTCAACAAGTGGAGATAAAAATCATTTCATTTAACATGTAGACTATCCTGATGGAGGCGTTGCACCCAAGGATAAACCTCATGATTGTTCTGAAATTTCTCAAGTGGCTCCAACGATGTTTTGAGAAGTTGAAGCGAAGGGCAGCATCCTCCGATTCAAATTTATAGACCTGACAGAATCGGAAGACATTATGTTCTTGGGTGCAGTTTGCACAAATGCGTTTTTTATTGACGGAGGGTGGGGTTGATTAGGAATATATGGTTTAATCTTACAGAAGGCTCTACTATGTATACACTGTCTGAAAGATCTTGTCCTTTGAATGTAAGTTTTGCAAAATTTGCTGGGTACCAGCGGTGACCACGACCAGGTGAGCCTGACTTGCTCAGAGGAGGACGTGCTGCTACTCGCTCGTGCTACAAGGGATACCAGGTTGTATTATCCATTTCAGATATTTTATTGTGTTTTTGTGTGTCAACACAAGGGATACCAGGCTATATTTTTACCATAAGTATTTTATTGTGTTTTGTGTACATTTTTGTGAAAAAGTATTTAGATGGCTGAGTGTGTAGTACTCAATATAGGCGAGGAGGTTATAGGTATGGAGGGAGGAGTGGTGTTGGAAGGTTTACCTTGAATTTACCATGAAGCGCTTCTGCCTCAAGAGGTGAGTGTTGCTCCCTCGAAGTTAGTTGAGGCAAGGCCACGGCGATGCCGCCACCCTTCACTTAGTAGAGTGTAGGGTGGAGTGGTGAGGTGTGGTTCTTGTGGAATGGAGAGACAATGTAAGGTAAGTGGATGTAAATTGTGTGAAGTGTTAGCTAGAAATGTAGCCTTAGAGGAAGAGGTTATGGAGGTGAAAGTATTGTTGGCACAGACGAGACAACAGTTATTAGAGCTAAGGCAGGAAGCTAGCGTCAGGTCACGAGACTCAGGTCAGGTTAGGTCAGGTGACTCAGGTCAGAGACAAGGGGAGAATAGTTGGAGAATTGTGGGAGGGAAGGGGAGCGTGAACCCTCCCTTGTGTGAGGTGAAATTTCCTCCCCTGGGTCAGGTAGAGTGTGGCAACAAGTTTGGCTTGTTGCCACAGGAAGAGGAAGAGGTGGTGATAGTAGTAGGAGCAGGTGAAGGGGACAGGACACCCAAGGCGAAGATAGTGAAGAGGAAGTTAGATGGGAAGGAGAGGAAGGGGGGTGGGAAGGTGAGGAAGGACAGGGAAGGGTTAGAAGGGTCGCAGGAAGTGTTAGTTCTGGGTGACTTCAGGATTAGGTATTTAGACGAGACCTTCTGTGAAGCCGTCAGGGCAAGGAGGATGACGTGTTGTCTTCCTGGGGCCGGAGTACAGGACGTGGTAGAGAGATACAAGAAGGTTGTGGAGGGGACAGGGAAAGAGGCGTTAGTGGTGGTTCACGTGGGCGTGAACGATGTAGGCAGGGTAAGGTTAGAGGAGGTAGTGCTTAGGTATAGGGAGCTTCTGAGGGAGATAAGGGAGAGTGGTAGGAGGTGTATAGTCTCAGGGGTGCTCCCTTTACAGGGGGTTAGAGGCTGGTGGCTCTCACATGCCCTTGGCCTCAACGAGAGGTTGATGAGGATGTGTAGGGAGGATGGGGTAGGTTTTATGGATGAGTGGAGCAGGTTCTATGGGAGACAGGAGCTGTATGCCAGGGATGGTGTACACTTCAGTAGGAAGGGAGTGCAGGAACTTAGTGAGTGTCTTGAGAGGGCTGTTAGGCAGTCCACTCAGGGAAACTAAATATTAATAGAGGTAAGGGTAATAGTGACAAAGGACGGGGTAAAGAGAGGGAGGTGCATGAACTAAGTGTCTTTTATACAAACAGTAGAAGTGTAATAAATAAGATAGACACACTTAGAGGTATCGCATGTGTTGAAGAGTTAGATATTATAGGTATTACAGAAACTTGGTTAGATATTGCAGGCAAACATTTCTTACCTGAAGTAGGAATAGATGGGTACACTTTTTTCCACAGGGATAGAGTAGGGAGGAGAGGGGGAGGTGTGGCACTGTACGTTAGAAAAACATTAAATAGCTATGTCAATACCACAATAAAAACAGATAGGAATACGGAGTCATTATGGATTGACATTATTATAGGAGGGAATAAGTTAGTTGTAGGCATTATATATAGGCCTCCGGATTTAGGCGAAGTAGCTAGTGCACCCCTGATGCAGGAGCTTGCAAGGGCATCTAGGTATAATAATGTGTGCGTTATGGGGGACTTTAATTATAGGAGAATAGACTGGGATAGTATGACAGGAGACGGGTGCTCGGAGGAATTCTTAAATGTCGTCCAGGATGGTTTTTTCACACAACTTATAAGGGAACCAACACGACAGGGAAATATTTTAGATCTGGTCTTAACGAATAATGAAACTTTGGTAAGTCAGGTTGAGATAGGAGCGAGATTTGATGTTAGTGACCACCACGAAATTAGAGTCAAGATTAATGCAAAGAGGCAGGTAGAACAGAACACTGCTTTAGTACCAGATTTTAGAAAAGGAAATTACTAGGGCCTCAGACATTATTTCCAGGGTATAAATTGGGAGGGTATAGGAGTAGGCAGAGAGAAGGATCAAAACATTGAGGTAGAATTGCATTATAATAACATAGTAAGGGAAATTCATACAGGGCAGGAACAGCATATACCTAAGAGGAGGGTTAGGTCAAATAAAAATGATCCAAAATGGATGAATAGCAACATTATAAGGGAAATTGGATTAAAAAGGGGACTCTATAGGAGAATTAAAAGGGGAGAAGTACAGGTAGGAGGGCAGTATAATGACCTAGCTAGGAAGGTTAAAAAAGATATTAGGACTGCAAAGAGGAATTATGAGGTTAGGATAGCTAGAGATGCCCAGAAGGATCCAAAGGGATTCTATCAGTTGTACAAAGCTAAAACAAAGGAAAGAATAGGACCTCTTAAAGGAATGGATGGCAGCTTGATAGAAAATGGTGCGGATATTAGTAAGGAATTAAATAAATACTTCTTGTCCGTATTTTCTCAAGAAGAGTCAGGTAGGGAACTGGAGCCAGTACAGATCTTTAGGGGACAAGAGGATGATAAATTAAGTGAAATAGCCATAAGTAGGGAAGTAGTTAGCAAGGAAATAGATAGACTTAAAAAGACTAAATCTCCAGGGGCGGACGACATTTTTCCGAGGATTCTTAGGGAATGTAGAGAAGAACTCGTTGAACCTATTGCAATGATTTTTAGAGAATCACTAAACACAAGAGTAGTTCCTAGGCTATGGAGGCAGGCAAATGTAGTTCCTATATTCAAGAAAGGAGACAAGGCAGAAAGTAGTAACTACCGCCCAATTAGTTTAACATCAAAGTTGGCAAGATGTTAGTAGCTATCATAGCAAGGGCAATTAGGAAACATTTAGATGAACAGAAGCTAATTCGACATAGTCAACATGATTTTAGCAAGGGGAAGTCATGCCTCACAAATTTGTTATCCTTCTATAGGAAAGTATTTGAAACAATAGATAAGGGGGACGAGTACGATATAGTTTATTTGGACTTCAGTAAAGCCTTTGACAGAGTACCCCATAGGAGACTGTTAAGTAAAGTTAAGGCTCATGGCATAGGTGGGAAGGTACTAGAATGGATTAGGGGATGGCTTATTGGTAGGGAACAGAGGTTACAAATCAATGGGAAGAAATCAGAATGGGGTAATGTCACTAGTGGGGTACCACAGGGATCAGTACTAGGACCATTGTTATTCACAATTTATATAAATGACTTAGAGACAGGAATAAATAGTGATATCAGTAAATTTGCCGATGGCACTAAGATAGGAAGACAGGTAAAGAATTTAGACGATGCTAGGATGCTGCAGGATGACTTAAATAGGCTGTACGAGTGGTCAGAGAAATGGCAGCTGCAGTTTAATGTTAACATGTGTAGTATTATGAGCGTAGGTAAAGGAAATAGGTCTGTAGACTACACATTAAATGACACTACCTTAGGAAGGTCATATAGTGTGAGAGACTTAGGAGTTCAAATAAGCAGTGACTTGCGCCCCAAGGAACAGTGTATTATAGCTAGAAATAGGGCCAACAAGATACTGGGATTTATTAGTAGGTGTGTGACAAATAGGAGTTCTGAGGTCATTCTGAGGTTGTATTTAGCGTTAGTCAGACCCCACCTAGATTATGCAGCTCAATTTTGGTCCCCTTATTATAGGAAGGATATAGGCTCGTTGGAGGCAGTTTAGAGAAGAATGACCAAGATGATTCAGGAGCTGAAAAATTTACCCTACAAAGATAGATTAAAAGGTCTTAATCTCCACTCCCTAGAGAGAAGAAGAGCAAGAGGGGATATGATTGAGGTTTTCAAATGGGTAAAAGGAATTAATAAGGGAAACATTGATCAGGTTTTAGAATTTAGTAGCCAGGATAGGACACGTGGAAATGGGTACAAACTAGAAAAACTTAGATTCAGGACAGACCTAGGTAGATATTGGTTCACAAACAGAGTCGTGAACGATTAGAATAGACTGGATAGACACGTAGTAAGTGCTGAGTCAATAGGTAGCTTTAAAAGACGGTTGGATGAGAGTATGGATAGGGATGACAGCTGGTGTGGTGCCCGGGGGGGGGGGGGGGGAACCTGGGGGCGTTATTTATTTATTGTTATTATTGATTAATTTATTTCTTCTTTATTTAATTTTTTTACTTTCACTTCACTGATGAAGGACCACCAGTGTAGTACCTTGACCTTAAATTAACTTCTAATAGGGGACTCTTATGGCAATTAACCAGTTATTTACTTTGATTAATTATATTTATTAATGGGCCCTGATGTTGTTTATTTCTTTGTAAATTAAAAAAAGAAAAGCTGCCACCACCCCTAAAGGTTTAATGAGAATTAGGGGATTCTCAGGGAATTTAGTTTCTTCCTAAAAGGGAAGTTAAAATACTCGAAAGAGAAAATAATTACTACCAGGGAAATATAGGCGACCAAAAAAAAGAAAAAGGGACTAACTTAACAATTTATCTAGCTGGTAGAGTGGACTGAGTTTTAATAAGGCACATGGGTACGTGGATCTGTTTCATATCCTGTTCAAGTGTGTTGAGCACTTTCTCACACTTACTTTACCACACCAACGGAGGTTATTATAACACGAAATAACTTCTTCAGATTTTACTAGAGTTATTTATTTACTGTATACTTTAGATATCACAGGCTGACCATTGAATCTTAGAACATAGCTTAGTTAAAGTATCAGACAACTTAATTGTTCATGGCAGAGATAAACTTCCTCAGAAAACAAATACACAGAGTTGGCAATACTTATCTCACCCCGAGATATCAAACTCTTCACACTTACATTACAAATTATCTCTTTGGCTCCCTCAACTTTTCACACCTACATTACAAGTTATACCCATGACTCCCTTCCCTGAAATACGTCACCCTATAAATGTTTTAATTTTGTAACTGGGCCTGAGAACAGTTAAAGAACCTTTTCTCAGGGGATTTCCGAAACTAGGGTGATCACATTACTTCTGGTTATGCAAATACATAGTATAATCCCTCCTCTTCCATAACACCAAGTAGGGGATACGAGATTCCTACTCCTGAATAAATTGGCTAGGTCTATCAGACCGTCCTACGTGACACATAGTTACCTAAGGCATAACTCGGAGATTTGGCATTGGCTTTCTAGCCGTACATTTAACTACAAGACAAGAGAAAGCAAATACGAAATGAGTTCATGATGTCGTGGAGGCACTCTTTACCCACCTGTTAATGGGAAGCAGGGGTGAGGGTTTTCTGACGGAATAATTCACTTCCTTTAACTCAGAAGTTAATACCTAGTCACAATAACATAGAAATTACAATGAAAAAGATATATTGTACACCATGAAATATTATTTTTTTGGGGGACAAGGGGGCCATGTGGTTTTGGAATTACGTTGTCCTTCTTTAAGGGAAGGAATTTAGTATTATCCATTTATAATGGATCTCAAAAGAGGTTTACATGTATTGTCAGGCAAATGGGGAAGATTATAGACTATATAAAAATTCTTAGAGACACAAGATCTTACTAATATTGAGAAATTACAAGAGCGATTTTACCCACCTGTTAATGGGAAGCAGGGGTGAGGGCTTTCTGACGCTCTTCCCTGGGAAAGGCGGGAATGAGAAGAGGGGGAAGGGGGGGGGGGTTCGGGAATGTTCCTCCTTTGATCTTTTTACTAATTGATTATTGAAACCTGAAATTGTTATCAGCTTATAGGAAATTAATTTTGACGCTAAATAAGTAGCATTTAGATATCTATTGAACCTGATCTCTGGATTAATATATAGGGCGGAACGTTTGGTGTACGTGACTTCTATCACCTAGATAGACGCGTGTAGGGGCTTACGTGACATGATGCAATATCACGTATTTCTTAACAAAGTTTTGTGAGAAGATAACTACGTAGGTTAATTATATTAGACTATGGAGAGCATTTTGACAAGTTAATGAATATTAATAGTGATTATAATATGATTCTAATTTCTTTCCAAAGAAAACTGTTTTTTGGGGGATGACTGTATAGAACTTGAAGATTTGGGGGGGCAATTCCAATATAAACAATAATATAAATATATAGTACAAAATTATAAATGATATGTGAGTAAAAACATTTATATAATGAAGTATCACCTTGGGAATACAGGTTAATCTTATAACAATAACAAAACGGAAGCACAATCAGTAATGCCTATTTGAGATCAACTTGGGGGCATCACAGTGGGATGGCTAAATATTGGATTATTCCAAGGGTGGGGGACAAGGAACTGCCTCCTGTAGATCATAAACTGGCCTCTTGCAGTCTCCTCATTTCTTATGTTCTTATGATATCATGCTCCTCTGCAATCAACTCAAAGATATCGGAAGAACAGTCGGACCAACTGATGCTCCCTGAGCAGATTTCATCGGATATGAGAACGGTACCAATACAAGTGTTCAGTTGGATATCAGGGAACACTAAGAAGGGTTTCCCTTCAAAGTCTTTGAGGGTGAGCATAGCTTGAGCTTGGGATTCTGAATCATCAATGACTAGGCAAGATCTGTCATGTCGTATGAGAAAGGTTACCTATCCCATCTGTATTTGGAAAATGTTTTGAAAATGGAAAGTGTTTTCTGAGTAGGGAGCAAGAGCAGGGATATGGAAGTATTTGTTCTATCGGCGAGTAACAAAGAGGCTGGATAAAGGAAGGTGATTATTGGTAATGGATAGGCGTGGGCGAGGGTGAGAGAAGGAGGGGTCACTCTGGGTTATGGAAGAACATAATAACATAATAAATGAGGAGACTGCAAGAGGCTAGTTAATGACCTACACGAGGCAGTTCCTTTTCCCCCACACTTGGAATAGTTTAGCCATCCCACCTGACATCCCTATCCATACTCAGGTCCAACCGTCATTTAAAGCTACCTATTGACTCAGCACTTACTACGTATCTACCCAGCCTATTCCAATCATTCACGACTCTGTTAGTGAACCAATATCTACCTAGGTTTGTCCTGAATCAAAGTTTTTCTAGCTTGTACCCATTTCCACGTGTCCTATCCTGACTACTATATTTTAAAACCTGATCAATGTTTCCCTTATTAATTCCTTTTACCCATTTGAAAACCTCAATCATATCCCCTCTTGCCCTTCTTCTCTCTAGGGAGTGGAGATTAAGACGTTTTAATCTATCTTTGTAGGGTAAATTTCTCAGCCCCTGAATCATCTTGGTCATTCTTCTCTGGACTGCCTCCAAGGAGCCTAAATCATTCTTATAATAAGGGGACCAAAATTGAGCTGCAT